>CANXME010002194.1:0-389946 GCA_948144175.1 Closterium sp. NIES-65
AGGGCGACGCGGCGGGCAGGTGGCGACGCCGGGTAGGTGGCGACGCCGCGGACAAGTGGCGACGCCGCGGACAGGTGGCGACGTCGCGGGCAGGCGGCGACGCCGCGGCAGGGCGACGCGGCGGGCGGCGAGAGCCTGCAGGGGCGGCGCGCGGTCGGGCAGAGGCTGCGCGCAGGCCTGACGGTCTGCAGGGGCGGCTCTCGGGCCTGACTGCCCTGCCAGAGGCGGCTCGGGGGGGGCCTGACGGGTCTGCAGATGCGGCTCGGGGGCCTGACGGACCTGCAGGGGGCGGCTCGAGGGCCGTACTAGCTTGCAGGAGGCAGCGCGAGGGCTACAAGATGCACTCGGGCAGAACCGAAGGGCGGGGCGCGCGAGGCGCACGAGTAGAGAAAGGCGCACGAGGGCGCACGAGGGCGCACGAGGGCGCACGAGCAGATAAAGGCGCACGAGGGCGCACGTAGGTAGGGCGCACGAGGGCGCTTCTAGCGGAATGGTGGGGCCGTAGTAGAAAGCGGTCCTAGGTAGCAACCTAGGCTCGTGATACCATGTTAGAATCTAGAATAGAACGAGAATGATCAAACTAGGAATGATGGGGATACAAGTAGGCAACCCTAGCAAAGTTGTACCCCCTAAGGCTAAACCCACTATAGCCTACACAATATAAACATATAATGTTTGACACAGCCTACACAGACAATAGCATATGAGTTTGACATAAGCTAGCTAGGCAAGAGAGAAATGAACAAGGAGCGGTTTCATTAGCAGCAGTTGGGATACATATAGCAAACCCTAGCAGGGTTGTACTCGCTATAGAGCACCCCCTACAGCTAGATAATAACATTCTGACATGGGATAGTTCAACTCCGCTCCCCTAAGCTTACGCGAATCGTACGCGATCGCTGCAACCCGCGTCCCTGGTCCTGAAGAAGCACTGCTCCTATGGCCTGATCGGAAGCGTCGGTCACTACACGTATGGGCGAGTGGGATCAGGGTACGACCGTGTCGGTGAAGACGTGAGCAACTGCTTCATCTGCTCGAACGCCTACTGCTGCGCTGGACCCCAAACGTACTCTACGCCCTTCCGAAGTAGGTCGGTGAGTGGACTAGCGATCGATGCATAACCCTGAACGAAACGACGGTAGTAATTGGCGAATCCGAGAAAGCTCTGTAACTCCTTGACTGAGGTCGCTGCTACCCAATCCTGTACTGCTGCATCTTTCTTCGGGTCGGTCATAATGCCACTAGCGGATACGACGTGTCCTAGGAACTCGACATCAGGGAGAAAGAATTCGCACTTCGACTGCTTAGCGTACAGCTGCTCCCTCCGTAAAATCTCGAAGACCTTCTGCAAGTGCTGCACGTGCTCCTCTTTCGTCTTAGAGAATATGAGAATGTCGTCTAGGTAAACTACAACGAACGAACCTAGGAACTCGGAGAGGACGGTGTTCATGAGCATCTGAAACGTCGCAGGGGCGTTGGTCAATCCAAACGGTAGAACCCTAAACTCGTACAACCCCTGCTTCGTACGGAACGCCGTCTTGTGCTGGTCCTCTGGAACTACGCGAATCTGGTGGTAACCCGAACGATAGGTCGATCTTGGAGAAAACTCTAGCGCCCTGCACTGCATCTAGGAGATCCTCTACTCTCGGCACCGGAAACCTATTCTTGACTGTGGCGGCGTTCAGTGCGCGGGTAATCTATGCACATCCGTAACCCTCCGTCTTTCTTGGGTGCGAAAAGGATTGGTTGCTGCCCAAGGTGATCTAGATGGCTGAATGAAACCCTACGCGAAAAAATGCCTAACCTGCTGGGTCATCTCCTCTGTCTCTGCTGGACTCAACCTCCACTGCGGCTTTGCTACGGGCCTGCTCCCCGGCTCCAACTCTATTCGATGGTCTACTGCTCGGCTGGGAGGTAACCCTGGGGGCAACTCGTCGGGGAAGACGTCTGCGAACTCTGCAAATAGTGCACTCACCTCAGCAGGAAGAGTCGCCTTCGCACCAACTGCTGCACTCCCCTCCTTTCCCCTCCTCAGCTTCCACCTCCTCAAGGAAAACCGCAAAGATCCGTGCCGCACGCTTCACTAGCTGTCGCACACGAACAGCATTAATGATAGCTGTGGATGATGTGGCCCCATCGCTCCACTGTGGCAGCTCCCGGAACTCCCCGTCTACTTTGACGCTGCAGCTTCCCTGAGCCCAATCGAACTGAGTACTAACCGTCCGTAGCCAATCCCTACCGAAGATGAAGTCATAACCGTCCAGCGTCGCAGAGTCGAAGTCACGCCTAACCGTGATTGGTCCTAACACTACGCGTAACTTGCGAATGACTGGTCCTATGTGGAGAGGCGTCCCATCTACCATACGCCGCGTCCTTGAAGTTGACTGCCGAATCTGCTTCAAGATGGAGACGACCGACTAATGAAGAAGAGACGAACGAGTGGCTTGCTCCGCTATCTACGAGAATCTATACAGGAACTCCACGAAGCTTCCCTAGAAGCACGACTGGTCGGTCAACAGTATCTACCTCGTTCTCCGTAGATGACTGCTGCAAAGCCGTCTCCTCTACGTTGGTAGACGTGGCGGGTACGGAACCTCCACACCAGCTAGCGACCCGCTATCTACTGGCGGTTTCCCGTTTCCCTGCTGCCGCTCCTTAAGCTGTGGGCAGTCCCGTTTCATGTGTCCCGGCTTTTTGCAGTAGTGACAGTTCCCCCTACATCCCGTTTTCTGTGAGCCATCACTGTTAACTGCACCAATCTCCATGGGCGATGGTCCGTCTCTCGAACGAGCATCGTTGATCGGTTTGTTGTATCCCCTATCGCGATCGTCACGACCCCGTCGGCTTCGTACTGCGTCGACGCGTTCTGCTGCTGCGACAACTGTCTCAAAGGTGGACAACCCGTGAATGGCTATAACCCCCGCTATGTCCGACTTCAACCCTTCGAGGTAGCGATCGCGCATCTCTGGTTCCGTGATGTCGTCTATCTCGTTGCAGGTGCTCAAGAACCGTCGTATGTACTCCTGGACATTTCCTATCTGTCGGAAATGACGCAGACGCTTCCTAGCAGCTTCGGAGGCGTTCACCAAATCGAACCTACTTTTCAGCGTCGCTTCAAATCCTTCCCATGTGGTCGGTCGGAACCGTGGTAACACCCAAAGCTAAACTCCCTAAGCTCAAAGTTGCAGCTGCATGCCCCACGCCCTGTTGATGCCCGTCTGTCTGAGCCCTTCTTACAGTAGTTTGCGTGAGTTGGCGCCACCACTCCAAGGTCGGGCCCCTCAGCAGCGTAACGGAGTACTCGATCCGCTGCTGCGCGTCCGCCTCTTGCACCCCGCTCGCGGCGAAGTAGTTGTTGAGCATGAAGATCCACGTCCGCACGTTCGCGTCGCGTTGGCTTGGGTCGAACGGCTCGAGCTTCTGCGGCTTGAGCGCGCTTCGACGTTCCGGCAGCGCTTCCGCGCCAGTCGACGTGTTGGGTGCAGGAGATGGTGCGGCACGACCATGAGAAATTGACGCGAATTCACGAAGCTGTTGCATTTCAGCCTGTACCTGACGATTTTCCAACGTCAACTGTTCGAGTTGGCGCATGAGTTGAGCAAGCGTGTTGCCCATGTCGTTGGAGAGAGCGTTCATGGTCTCGTCCATGTTGGCTCGACGACTCCAAATCTGCAAGTCAGCACCGCGGGACGATGACGTCGTAGTCTTGTCGTCGACGGTCGCTCGTTGAAAGTCGCTCCCCGCGAAGGCTCTGATACCAAGTGTTAGGCCTGACGGCCAGGCCCTCAGATATCAGCATAAAACACGCTGATTAGGCTGATTTTGTAGCTGTGATTTTCGTTTTCCCTGAAATTTCAGTATCTTCTTTATATTTGCACTGATTTTCCAGTTTGAAGTATAGGACTACCCTGACGAATTAGTGTATAGGTGTACTAGTGACACTGAACCATCAGTATAGTGTACTGAGTCACACTGATTCGGACTTACAAAAATGCATAGGGTACAAGATATGGGGTGCGCGGACGTGGGATTAGGCCGTAAATCACCACCACGCACTAGTAAACCTCTCACTCACGGAACTTGAACCCGTGACCTCTCTAACAACCGGAGCCTCAGACAGCTACGTTAAAAATACTGATTACGAAGTTCAAATTTAATTCCTACACTAATAAATCAGTTAACCATGAAATTTTACCCTGACAAAATCAGCATAAACTTCACCCCCAACGCTGATTTGGTCACTACTTTGGGCAGGGCACGCCGATCCATCAGCATGCCCTGAAACCAATCTGAGGGCCTGCTGACGGCCTAAGTCCGCTAAAGAATTAGCGGGGTCGACTAAGTCGAGGATGAAAGGCGGCGGAAGACTTTGGCGAAAGAACTACTAGCGAAATAGGCGAAGAAGTTACTGAGTAATTGAAGAAGAGTTGAATGAGAATTGATTGATCATGGCAAGTACAAGCAAGGTTTAAGTAGCATGCAAGAAACAAGGTTGGAAAGTAGATTGTGGGACCAGGAATTGTGAAGCTAGAAAAGTAGAGTGCCACGTGGCACTAGAGAACCTGAGAAGATAAGGAGAAGGGTGAGTTGGAATGTACTGTTCGGAAAGAACAGTAAATCCCCCCTTAACATTAACTGACTACATTCGATTGTTCAATGCATATGCACTGTATGAGAAAATATGAACGAGAATGGAATGACTATGAACGAAGTGAGTACAAATAGGAAACCCTAATTTGGGTTGTACCCCCTATGGGATACCCCACTATAGCCTACAGAAACAAGTAAGCTATATGTTCTGACACACCCCCATAGGCAAAGTGGGGGAGAACAAGGGGTCACAAGACCAGTCAAGCAAAGCAAAGCAAAGCTCAGGGTGGATCACAAAGTCACCACGCATTCCGAGCACAAGTTCAAAGGCCAGAAGGCCAGTTCACATGCAAGATCATATATAGAGATATACAAGAGTCAAGTAAGCAAGAGCAAGAGTATATATAGACGAAGGTACAAGCAAGGTCAAGAGGAGAGCAAGTGAGGCAAGACAGGCACAAGACCCAACTGCGTGCAACAGCGCTGATGATCACAAGGCGCAAGTGCCTTGGTGAAGACATCAGCAGTGTTGGCCTCAGAGGCCACGTACGCAAGTCGCAACTGTCCACGCTGCTGTAGCTCACGAGCAAGAAAGTAGCGGAGAGCAATGTGCTTCGTTCTGTGCTCCAGTCGCTGCTCTCGACACAAGGCCAGCATGGCCTTGTTGTCTACGTACAGGACTGGAGGAGAACGAGGCTGCTCTCCAAGGTCGGTCAGCAGGTAGGTGAGCCAGCGTAACTCCTGTGCAGCCATAGCCCCAGCGTAGATCTCAGCCTCACAACTGGAGCCGAGAACAGAAGACGAGCGGGTAGCCCGCCACGAAACAGAGCCGGAACCAAGGCTGAAGGTGTAACCCTGTGACGACCGCTGCGTAGCCTGGTCGTCAGCCCAAGAAGCGTCTGCGTACCCAGTGAGGACCACTGGACTGCGCCCTCCAAGCACTAGCCCCATGCCCGACGTACTGCACAAGTAGCGCAACACCCTCTTCGCTGCAGCCATGTGCTGTGGTCGGTGTCTCCCAGGAGCAACATAGCGTGCGAGAATGCTAAGAGGGTATGCAAGGTCAGGTCGTGTGCAGGTCATCAGGTACATGAGGCAGCCAACAAGCTCTGCAAACGGGCCACTCGACTCTACGGACTCATCCGAAGGCAGAGCTGAGAGCGAGTGGCGAGTAGGCAGAGGAGTGGCCTGAGGCGAGGAGTACGTGAAGCCGAAGCGCTGAAGGACCTGCTGCACCATGTGTGACTGAGTCAGGGTAATGGTGCGGCGTGCTCTGTCCCGGGTGATCTGCAAGCCAAGGTAGCTACGCAGTTCACCCAGGTCAGTGCACGTCAGTCTCTTCTGCAGCTCGGACTTCACGTGGGCGAGTCCAGCAGTGTCAGCTGTGGCAAAGACCAAGTCGTCGACGTACACGAGGATGTAGAACGGCGGCAGCGAGGTGTCGGTGCGCAGAAACAGCGACGGGTCGGCAGTAGAAGGAGCAAACCCAAGTGCCGCGAGCATAGTCCTCAGTGTGTCGTGCCACTCACGTGGCGCCTGGCGGAGACCGTAGACTGGACGCCGGAGACTCCACTGGGTACCAGGAGGGAAAGACCCAGTGAAGCCAGGTGGGCGACGCAGCCAGATCTCCTCGTGCAGGCTGCCCTGCAAGAAAGCGGTGCTGAAGTCGAGAGAGTGGAGCTCGTAGTCACGGTGAGCAACAACGTGCAGTAGAACCCGAAGAGTGGTCATCTTCGGGGTGGGGGAGAAGGTCTGAAAGTAGTCAACCCCCTGCCGCTGACTGAAGCCACGAGCCACGTAACGCGCCTTGAAGGCAGGCGGAGAACCCGGCGGCCGCTTCACCCTGAAAATCCACATGCCACTGACTATGTTCGCCCCACGAGGGGGAACTGCGTCAACGTAGGTGCCTGTGGACTTCCAGGAAGCCATCTCTGCATCCATAGCTGCCTGCCACTGAGAGGAGTAGGGACCCTCTATCGCCTCCGCGTAAGAGCGCGGAGTCGGGATGTCTGGTGCATCCGGGTCTCCCTCAGGGGCTAGCAGTACAGACGCGAGATGAGGTGAAGCGGCGGCCAGACACTGGAACTCCTCCTGTCTGTCCTCAAGGACGTCCGTGCCAAGGGCACACTCACCCCCGACGGACGGAGGACAGGCAGACTCAGACTCAGCGACAAGCCTGGCAGCGTAGTCTAGACGACAGCGCGCAGCAAAGTCGACAAGCTCAGTGACAAGGGCAGACGCAGCAGACAACGCAAAGGAAGGGTCATTGACAGCAGTAGCAAGGAGACGCGTGACAGTAGGACTGGCAGCACGAAGAGAGTCCGACTCCGGGTCGGCAAGAGCAGGAAGAGAGGAAGCAGGAGGAGAAGGCAAAGGGGCACGCAGAGGAGCAGTGGACGGACGCAGTGACATCCGGTGCGTGCCAGGGACAGGAGGAGGACGCTGACGCGACCCGCGACCACTAGCGCGCTCAGTACGAACAGGCGACGCAGGACGAGACGCAGGCTCACGACGCTCAGTAAGACCTCCAGTCGGACCAGCGTAGGGAGAAGGAGCAGGCAAAGGGGAGGCAGGCTGTAGCGGTGGCTGTGACTGGACAGGTGGCGGACCCTCTAAGGGAGGAGGAGGAGGACCAGGAGAAGGTGTAAGACCAAGAACCTGCTGCAGGAGCGGAACGAAGTACGGTCGGGGCCGCGCGGCGACGCCAGAAACAGCAGGGACAGGACTAGTACCCCCAGCAGGTAAACCCGCTCCAGCAGCACCTCCAGCAGCACCTCCAGTAGCTCCAGAACCTCCAGCAGCACCACCAGGAGCACTGCCAGGCGGACCGCCAGCGGCAGTCCCAGTGCCAACACCCTCAGCAGCACCAGCTCCAGGAGAAACCTCAGACCCAGCAGCTCCAGTACTCCCACGACGAGCACCTCCGGGACCCACGGCAGTGGCACCCTCTGCAGGTGAAGAAACTCCAGCACCAGCAGCACGCCTCCAGCGCCTAGCAAACCACTCACGCAGCTCCTGTGGGGAGAGTGGCTCACGGCGAGACGAAGCACCTCCAGGCACAGCACCCCCAAGCTCAGCACCCCCAAGCTCAGCACCCCCAGGCTCACCACCCCCAGACTCCGCAGCCCTAGGCTCAGCACCCCCAGGCTCAGCACCCCCAGACTCCGCACCCCCAGGCTCAGCACCCCCAGACTCCGCACCCCCAGGCTCAGCACCCGCAGCAGCACCAGAGTCACCAGTGACCTCGACAGGCTCGACCGCGTCTACCTGGGACAAACCTGAAGGGGCAGGACCCTGAGGGGGGAGGGGGTCTACCGGGGGGGGACCTGGTACCAAGAAGAGCGGGGGCGGGGGGAGGGAAGGAGTGCGGTAGGGGAAGAGGCGGTAGTAGGGTACCGACTCGTCGAACGTGACGTCCTGGGAGGACAGAACACGTCGAGAGGTGGGGTGGTAGAACTGCCACCCAGGGGCGTCGGGGGGGAACCCCAGGAAGACGCAGGGAGAAGCGCGAGGGGACAGCTTGTCCGCATATAGGTCGCGGACAAACGCCCGAGATCCCCAGACCCGGAACGCCGACGCATCGCCAACCTTCCCCGTCCACAGCAGGGCTAGGGAGGTCTCCGGCCTGGAGACCCTGGGGTGGAGGTTGATCTGATGCGCTGCGTACCGGACCGCAAACGGCCACAGAAAATGGGGGGCAGCCGCATGCATCATGGACGTACGGGCGACGTCCATGACCATGCCAATGCGGCGCTCAGCAATCCCATTTTGCTGCGGAGAGTCCAGAAGCGTGAAGGACTGGCGGATGCCTCGCGCACGACAGTAGGCACGTAGAAGGGCAGAGGAGAACTCTCCGCCTCTGTCCGAGTGCAGACGCAACACAGGAAAGTCGGAGCCAAAGCTCTTCCTGAGCTGAAGACGAGCTGCGCGGATCCAGTCGATCAGCACCTCAGTGACCTCACCCTTGCCGCGCAAGGGGAAGACTGTGGTGTAACGCGAGTAGTCGTCAACAACGAGCAGGAAGTAGCGCTCCTGACCCTGTCCACGGACGCGGGCTGGGCCCCACACGTCCATGTGAAGCGTCTGCAGCGGGGCCTCTGTCGGAGGAAACTGGGAGGAGTGAGGGGCAGCACGCTGGCGCCCCTCGACACAGGGGACACAGGCAGGGCCAGGGCCCTGAGGAAGGGGAGGGAGGGACCGGGGAAGACCAGACACAAGAAGACGGGAGGCCATACCTCTGAGCCGAAGCAGAGAGGGGTGGCCAAGGCGGTGGTGCCAGAGGAGGGTCTCGTGAGACAGACGACGACACGAACAGGGGGCAGACTCAGGGCCAGACCTGGACGCTGCAGCAAACACCTGACCAGACGAAGGGACCCTACCAGACTCAGTACCTGGAGGAGAAGCAGTGGTCAGTGTGTACAGGCTCGACCCCGGCCGACGTGTAAACGTAGCCAGGTGGCGACCTGTGCTAGCCTCCGTGCAGTGTGTCACCCGCTGACGAGCAGGAGTGAACTGGTGGACACCCACATCCTGTAGGTCAGCACCACTCACCAGGTTCGTCGAGAACGAGGGGAGGTAGAGACCAGACAGGGTGCCAGAGGGGGCCGCCGGACACGGAAGGACCGTGGAGAAGTGAGACAGGACAGGCCCCCCAGAGGGGTCAGCCAGGGACACCGCAACCGGCCGACTCAGCGGCGTGAGAGTGGTGCGGTCCCGAAAGAAGGAGCGAGACGCTCCAGAGTCAAGGGTGAAGGTGTGAGAGGCCGAAGCCGACACAGTACCTGAGAGGGCAGACTCACCAGTACCTGAGAGCACAGACGCACTGGCACCTAGAGCAGCAGCCTCACAAGTACCTGACGCAGCAGTACCAATGCCCGGGTCGGGCGGAAAACACCGGTAACAGTCACCCTCATCACTACCAGTCACAACATACATAGCAGAAAGAATAGCATCAAAGTCAAGATCATAAATAGCTACACCAGCCCTAGACAGCTCCCACCAGCGGGGAATCTCAGCGGCCTCCGGAAACTGCTGACGCCAGGCGTCGGTCAGGCGGCCAAAGCAGCGGCGGGCTGTGTGGGTGCCTCCACACCTCTCCCCCGCACGGTCGCCGGTGCGAAGAACGTAGGGGCAGGGACCAAACGTACCACCACGCTGACGCTGCAAGTACCACTCACGGAGCTGCTGAGGGGCGGGGACGGTGCGAGAGCGCTGCTGCTGCTGTGGCTGCTGCTGCTGCTGCTGCTGCTGGCGCTGACCACCCCCAGAGCTGCTCCGCTGAGACGAGCCACCCCGACCACCACCGCCACCCGCCACCCCCCGCCTCCACCGCCACCCCCGTCTCCACCGCCACCGCCCCCACCGGCACCCTCACCCCCGCCTCCTCCGCTACCTCCTCCGCCGCCACCTCCGCCTCCACCGCCTCCACTAGTACCTCCACTCCCGCCACCACCTCCACCGCCACCCCCACTCCCCCCGCCACCCCCACCTCCCCCGCCACCGCCCCCTCTAGCTCCACCCGCTCCCTTGCCCCCTTTGCCCTTGCCATTGCGGCGTCTACCGCTGGGGGCAGACGCCGCACCGACCGACTCAAAACCAGCGAGGTCGGCCGCAGCGGCAGAGGCGACAGAGGGCAGCAGGGGGGAAGGAGAACACCCCTCAAAAATGGGGGTGCGAGGGTCACCCCGAGAGGCCCCTACAGCGACGATGCTCTTCTCAGCCGCTAGCAGGGACTCCTCAAGGAGGTCGACAGTGAGGGTGGTGGGACAGACAGAGAGAAACTGGTCCCTAACTACACGAAGGGACTCAGGGAGACGAGTGACGAGAAAGTAGAGAGTGATGTACATGGGAGGAGGGTTTGCGGCGCGGAACTCAGCAGGAAGGGCAGCGCGGTAGCGAGCGTCACTAGCGCGGAGGTGGGTAACGAGGTCAGCAACAGTGGGAAAGGCAGCGAGGTCAGGGAAGAGAAACGGTAGCATGAGGCGGCTAAGCGTAGCGGAGGAAGGGGAGGAGTAGCGTGCAACTACAGCGTCGTACAAGGCCTGAGCGGTCTTGCACTGACTAAAGTGGGCACGCTCGGAGGAAGGGAGGTGGCGACGCACAGCAAGACGTGCAGCAGCATCGCGGGTCGCCCACTTGGAGCGAACGGTGGGGTCAGCATCAGCAGGAGGGGCAGGGACAGCTCCAGAGACAAAGTCAAAGAGGGAGACCTCATCTATCGCATCACACAGTAAGTACAGCTGCAGGTCTTCAATCCAGACTGCAAAGTCAATGGCTCTACCCTCAGCGTCAAAAGCTAGGACAGTGGGGGTGGCCATGACAGCAGCTGACAGTCTCACCGGGTAGGAAAAATCGGGTAGGTCAGCGGCACTGTAACACAGCCCAGGAGCAGCAGTGGCCCCACAGGAGCAGGAGTGCGGCTCCACTGGCGGCTCGGGCGGCTCGGGCGGCTCGGGCGGCTCGGGCGGCTCGGGCGGCTCACGCGGCTCGGGTGACGCAGGGGCTCGCGGGCGGCGCGGGCGGCTGCACGGGCGGCTCACGGGCGGCTGGGGCTGCTCACGGGCGGCACGGTGGGCGGCTGCACGGGCGGCTGCACGGTGGCGCGGCGGGCTGTAGCACGGGTGGCGAGGCCGACGGTGGGCCGTAGCTGGGCTGTAGCGGGGCCGACGGCGGGTTGTGCGGGGCCGGCGGCGGGCTGTAGTGGGGCCGACGGCGGGCTGTAGCGGGACCGGCGGCGGGCTGGGGCGGGGCCGACAGCGGGCAGTAGCGGGGCCGGCAGCGGGCTGTAGTGGGGCCGACGGCGGGCTGTAGCGGGGCCGACGGTAGGCTATAGCGGGGCCGACGGCGGGCTAGAGCGGGGCCTACGGCGGGCCGACGGGGTCTAGGCGAGGCCGACGCGGGGCCGTAGCGGGGCCTAAGCGGGCCGACGGGGCCTAAGCGGGGCCGACGCGGGGCCGTAGCGGGGCCTAAGCGGGCCGACTGGGCCTAAGCGAGGCCGACGCGGGGCCGTAGTGGGGCCTAAGCGGGGCCGACGAGGCCTAGATGGGGCCGACGAGGCCTAAGCGGGGCCGACTAAGGGCCTAAGCGAGGCCGACGAGGGGCCTAAGCGGGGCCGACGAGGGGCCTAAGCGGGGCCGACGAGGGGCCTAAGCGAGAGCACGGCGGTAAGGGCGACACGGAGGGTCGCTAAAAAAAAAAAAAAAAAAACGCGCGCCTCGGGGCGCGCTTCGGTGGGCCCTAGGAACAGTCCCTAGGAAGGGACCTGCTCTGATTCCATGAGAAAATATGAACGAGAATGGAATGACTATGAACGAAGTGAGTACAAATAGGAAACCCTAATTTGGGTTGTACCCCCTATGGGATACCCCACTATAGCCTACAGAAACAAGTAAGCTATATGTTCTGACACTGTAAGGATTTACAAATCCTTACTGAGGCACTCGTTAGCGAGGCCATCCCGAGGGTCACGCGACGAACCTGACCTTCCTATTTCGTCGCACCGAACCACTCCCGAGTCGGCCTCCGCTCCAATCGCAACCATCACCGAGCCATCCCATCCCGAACCCCCCGCCTAGCTAGGTTTTCCCCTATTTAGGCCTTGCTACTTCATTGTTTCTTCATTCAGTAATTCAGTAATCAGTTCATTCTCGTTATTCGATATTCTGCGCACTCTGCAAGTTCATTCATAACACCTGGTATCAGAGCTACTTTCCTAGCCTACCCCGCTTTTTAGAGTGTAATATTCTTCGGGGGGGGGGGGGGGACGAGGAAGGATGTCTTGGGGTCCAGGAGTTGCATAGGCCGGCAAGGAGAACTAGTTAGTTGCTCCTCGCGGCTATGTTTTTACGGGTACTCCTTTGGCACCGCCAGATCCTTGCCTCGAACGGTCGCGATCGACCGTGGCCTCTCTCCCCCCGGGCAACGGACAGCTGTAGCTGTCGCGACATTAAAAGTGAGTTACTATTCCGCTGCGGTTTTAACGACGGTTTCGGAATTTTGTGAGGCAGTTGGCGTCAGCGGACCTGCCTCGGCACCTGCACGAAATTTTCGGAAGTCGTCACGATGAGTGGCCGTTGACGACGTTGGACCTGAGTCAACAGTTGCGCGACAACTTCGGAGTCGTCCCATGCGGCAAGTGACAACGGTGGCTCGTCGTCATTTTGCGCGCGTGACTCACGGAGTGTGGCTCGGCAGCTGGCGACAACGGACGTGCGTCACTGTGGCGATATTTTCGGAGCTACTGTGAAGAAATGTCGGCTGGGGAACACGCCAGGCGCAAAAGGAGTTTGCGTCCGAAAATGTCGGTGGCGAGGAGAGACGACACAAGACTGCCCGACTTAGCGGGAGTCAACAGCCGTCCCGCCCGACCTGTTAAGTGCGGCGGCTTTTACTGCATTGGCGGGCGCGTCATCAGCAATTTCGGCAGGAGTGCTCGTGGACAGACGGGACTTCATACCGCTGACACTTACGGGCTGCAACGGAAAACGCGGTGGCTAAATCGCACTTACGGGAAGTGGGACGCAGGCGACGAGGGAAATCGGGGCAGGTACACCTCGAATCAACTCGGCGACACTGCGTGCCTGGTGTTGTTGCAAGCTGGCCGGCAGTATCGAGAGCGGTTTCTCCTGACCAGGGAATTCGTTTTCGGGGACAGCTGCTGACAGCCCACGATTAAACGGTGTCCAAGGTACTGCCCGACAATTCAGGAGGGGTCGGTACAGGCTGCCGGGACACACGGGCAGAAACGGTCCAACGGCTAAGCGAGGGTTGAAGAACGTCGTGGGGAGCAGATTAAAAGCCGGAGAAATCGATCTGCGGCCCTACTTCGCCCGAACCTCACCATCCCCACCAAGTCTTAGTTCTGACTCATGCAGTCAACTTACTTGGCCGAATAACGGGGGTGAACACGTGCCTACCCTGTGCTGGTTAAAGGCACCTGGATTGGTGCTCGTTCGGCAGCTGTACAGAAAATACAAAAAAACGTGGAGTTTGCGGCACTGTTCTACTCCGACAAAAGCGGGCTGGGTGAACGGCACGCGAAAAAATCGGGGAGCTGCGAGGATAACATCGGTGCAGTTTACAGGTTTCTGCTGACCCGGACGTCTACACACGAGGTGACGGCGCAGCGGCGAAGCTGAGACCGGGAAGCTGTGAAATTTTAGTGGCGTGATAGGCACGGCGGGCTGCAAAACGGTTGGGCGATAGTTTCCTTTTAACTAAGGTCCCCCGACTCCGATAGTTTTTGCCTCTCCACCGGGGCCGAGTTCGCGCGGGCAACAACGACGATACCTCATCCGACAAAAGCGGACGCTGGGTGAACGGCGAGAAGCGGAATTGTCGGGGGGTGAATACGAAAAAAATGACGACGGAGGGAAAGTTGTGGGTGATCCAGCAGATCACTTGAGTGAGAGGTTGAGCCCGTGCACCAATCCACCGCGAATTTCGGAGTCTATTCGGTAGACCCCCGAAAGGGTTTGATATTGTTACATGGAGGCGCGGCGAGCGGTACATTGCCAATGATACCTGGGATTCGCTAAGTGGTTCCGACGGGTATGAAGATGGGTGAACATCGGAGTACCAGGGAAAAAACGGCGGAAACGTCGGGGCTATACGGCGGAGAATAACTTCGGGACTGCAGCCTCAACCACGATTTTCGGGGTTATATTTCTACAAAAAAAAAAAAAAAAAAAAGAGTTGAAGCTGAGGGTGTTTCTTCGCTTCTTGGAGTGCGGTTGAGCCGTTGGGGGACTTCGCCTGAAGGGTCGCTTCTAAGTCGCCTGGCAAGAAACACAGCGGCGGGGATACCTAGAACCCACTGATGTTTAAACGTACACCGCGGGACATTCTTCAGTAAAAGGGGGCATGGGAACAGCCGAAGTTTTCGGATTTACCTACCGCCGACGAGCGATGGGTGAAACATCTGCAAAGCGTCAGTGGGAGGTTTGCGTGGTTTTCAGTTAAACTATCGGCGGGAGCAGTTTCGACGATGGGGTCAACGGCGTTGATGCCACTAGGTTCCGTGAAATTCGGTCTCGGAAGACCCAGGGCAGTCCCCGGTTCTCGATTGAACCCACACGCTGGGGTCGGGTAACCGAAGGAAACTGATGGTGACCAGGTGGGCGGCTAAAGCACGTCCGAGATTTTCGGAGGAGAACTGCACCTGCATCTGCGGATTTTCAGGGCTGTGTTCAAACGACATTTTCGGAGTTTACGCGGGACTTCACAGGTTTTACGGCGAGAAGCGGCGACGATTTCAGAGGAGAACTGCAACTGCAACTGCGGATTTACGGGGCTGCGTTTCGAGCAACAATTTCGAAGTTGACGCGGGACTTAATAGGTTCTGCAGCGAGAAGCGGCGACAATTTCGGAGGAGAATTCGGCCTTTGGTTAAACGCGCGCGACATCTACGCAGGGCGACATCGCGGGAACTATATGGATTTTTCAAAGGGTACAAACGACTTACGACGAACTGAAGAAGGCGGCAACAACAGTGAAGGGGGGAGGAGACAGCTGTAAAATTTCATCCCTGCCCTCGAACTCTCGGCGCATTACGACAAACTTCTCGGTAACTCCATTCCAACTCTGCTTCTGACAACTCTCCTTCGACCCGCCCACGACAACTGAAATCATTTCAACCACGGCAGTTGCTGCCAGCTGCAGCTGTTGAAGATATCGCCTGATTTTCCGGCGATGTGAAGACAAAACAAGTTCATTTCGAGCAACTTGGATTTTCCGTCGCGGTTTTTGGTCTACTTCCAAGGGTTCGCCCATGAGGAATTTTGGGGCACATACACCTAGTTTCGTCATCGAGTTTCCACACCGACACGTTTTCACCTTGTCTCTCATGCTCAACGCTCGTTTTCAGTGGGACTTAACACCTGGTTCTGTTGGGTTTTACTTCGGCGCAGCTTTGAAGATTCTGTGGACAGCTTTCTTGGAAGGGGGGAGAAAGTGCGCTGCACTGTTCTTTCCTTGGCGTTTTTCTTGGTCCTTTCTGTCAGAACATATCTATAGCTTATACTATTGTGTAGGCTGTAGTGGGGTATCCCATAGGGGGTACAACCCAGTTAGGGTTTCATATTTGTACTGCCTTCATTCATAGTCCACACATTCCTGTTCTACAATTCTCACATGGTATAGAGCGGGTTCCCTGTGGGAACTTCGCCTAGGGCCCACCGAAGCGCGCCCCGAGGCGCGCTAACTTTTTTTTCCTCTCGCTCGAGCGACCCTCCATGTCGCCCTTCCCTCGCAGCCCTGCCGCCCCTTCGGACGCGGCCCCGCCGCCATTTCGATCGCGGCCCCACCGCCTACTCAGCCGCGGCCCCGCCGCCCGCTACGACGCGGCCCCGCCGCCCGCTACGACGTGGCCCCGCCGCCCGCTACGACGCGGCCCCGCAGCCTGCTCAGACGCGGCCCTGCCGCCCGCTACGACGCGGCTCCGCCGCCTGCTCAGACGCGGCCCCGCCGCCCGCTCATTCGCGGCCCCGCCGCCTGCTCAACCGCGGCCCCGCCGCCCGCTACGATGCGGCCCCGCCGCCTGCTCAGCCGCGGCCCCGCCGCCCGCTCAGAAGCGGCCCCGCCGTCCCCTTCTGACGGCCCTGCAGCCGCGCCTGACGGCCCCGCCGTCCCCTCTACCGGCTCCGCCGCTGCACCCGACAGCCCCGCCGTCCCCTCTGCCGGCCCCGCCGCTGCTTCAACCGGCCCCGCCGCTACCCCTACCGGCCCCGCTGCTGCACCTGTCGGCCCCGCCGCCCCAGCTGCCGAGCCGCAGTAGCAGCCGAGCCGCCCCAGTAGCCGAGCCGCCCCTGCAGCCGAGCCGCCCCAGCAGCCGAGCCTCCCCCAGCAGCCGTGCCGCCCGAGCCGCCCGAGCCGCCGAGTCGCCCGAGCCGCCCAGCAGCCGCGCCGCCGAGCCGCCCGAGCCGCCCGAGCCGCCCGAGCCCTCCCTGCACTGCCCTGTCTGGTGAGCACTGAGCTTTACTCTGCGCACTGCCCTCTCTCTACTGCTGTCATGGCTACCCCCAGTGTCCTCACCTTTGACGCTGAGGGCAGAGCCATCGACTTTGACGTGTGGGTAGACGACCTACTGCTTTTCCTACAGTGCGACAGAGCTGACGGCCTCTCTCTCTTTGATCTCACTTCTGGTGCCTCTCCCGCCCCTGCTGCTACTGAGGATGCCACTGTTCGCTCACAGTGGGCCACACGCGATGCTGCTGCACGTCTTGCTGTGCGTCGCCACCTCCCTCCCGCTGAGCGTGCGCACTTTGGGTCGTACAAGAGTGCTCAGACCTTGTACGACGCCGTTATTGCATGCTACTCCACCCCTGCCACTGCTGCACTGAGCCGCCTCATGCTACCGTACCTCTTTCCCGACCTTGCTGCTTTTGCCACAGTAGCCGACCTCATTACCCACATGCGCACTAGTGACGCTCGCTTCCACGCTGCACTTCCTGCTGAGTTCTGCGCCAAGAACCCCCCCCCCCAGTACTTCACTCTCTACTACATTGTCACCCGCCTCCCTGACTCCCTTCGCGGAGTCAGGGACGACCTACTCGCAGTCTGCCCCACCACTCTCACTGTCGAGCTCCTCGAGAAGTCCCTCCTAGCAGCCGAGAAGAGCATTCTCGCTGTAGGGGCCTCTCGTGGTGACCCACGCACCCCCATCTTTGAGGGGTGTTCCCCCTCCCCCCTCCTGCCCTCTGTCGCCTCTGCTGCTATGGCCGACCTTGTTGGTTTTGAGTCGGTCGGTGCGGCGTCTGCCCCCAGCGGGAGACGTCGCTCTGGCAAGAGCAAGGGGGGCAGGGGCGGTGGTGGAGGCGGCGGGGGCGGTGGAGGCGGCGGGAGAGGCAGCGGAGGAGGTGAGGGTGGTAGCGGGAGTGGTAGCGGGAGTGGAGGTGTCGGCGGGGGCAGTGGAGGCGGGGGCGGCAGCGGCGGTGGTGGTGGGAGTGATGGCGGAGGCGGCGGTGGCGGCGGCGACGGTGGGAGTGGCGGTGGCAGCGGAGGTGGTGGCGGCGGCGGCGGAGGAGGCGGCGGAGGTCGTGGCTCGTCGAGGAGGAGTGGCTCCGGTGGTGGTCACCGCCAGCAGCAGCAGCGTGGTCAGGAGACCCTCTCCCCGCAGCAGCTCCGTGAGTGGTACTCTGCACGTCAGCGGGGTGGGGGTACTGGTCCGTGCACTTACGTCCTGCGCACTGGCGACCGTGCGGGTGAGCAGTGTGGTGGTCCACACCCCGCCCAGCGTTGCTTCGGCCGCCTGACTGACGCTTGGCGCCGCCAGTTTCCTGACGCCTCTGAGATCCCTCGCTGGGACCAGCTGTCTAGGTCAGGAGTAGCTATCTTTGATCTTGACTTTGATGCTATTCTTGCTGCCATGTATGCTGTGACTATTAGTGAGGAGGGTGACTGTTACCGGTGTTTCCCGCCCGACCCGGGCATTGGTACTGCGGCTCTAGGTGTTGTTGAGGCTACTGCTCCAGGTGCTGGTGAGGCTGTTGCTCTAGGTGCCAGTGAGTCTGAGTCCTCAGGTGCTGGTGAGTCTGCTCTCTCAGGTACTGCGTCGGCTCCGCCCTCTCTCACTTTCACTCTTGACTCCGGGGCGTCTCGCTCCTTCTTTCGAGACCGCACCACACTCACGCCGCTTAGTCGGCCAGTGGCGGTCTCCCTGGCAGACCCCTCTGGGGGTCCTGTTCTGGCTCGCTACTCCACTGTCCTACCGTGCCCTGCGGTCCCGTCTGGCGCCCTGTCCGGTCTCTACCTCCCCTCGTTCTCTACGAACTTGGTGGCGGGTGCTGACCTACAGGATGCAGGGGTTGACCAGTTCACCCCTGCGCGCCGACAGGTCACCCACTGCACGGACGCGGACACGGGTCGACACCTGACCACGTTCACACGTGGGCCGGGGTCGAGCCTGTACACAGTCACTGTTCCGTCTCCTCCTCCTGCGTCTGGTCAGGTAGCTGCGTCGGGTCAGGTGTTTGCTGCGGCGCCCAGGTCTGGTCCTGAGTCTGCCCCCTGCTCGTGTCGCCTCCTGTCCCACGAGACCCTCCTGTGGCACCACAGGATGGGTCACCCCTCCCTGCCTCGTCTCCGGGGCATGGTCTCTCGCCTTCTCGTCTCTGGCCTTCCCCGGTCCCTACCTCCCCTTCCTCCGGGGCCTGGCCCTCCCTGTGTCCCCTGTGTCGAGGGTCGCCTGCGGGCTACCCCTCACTCCTCCCCGTTTCCTCCGACGGAGGCCCCGATGCAGACACTTCACATGGACGTGTGGGGCCCAGCCCGCGTCCGTGGACAGGGTCACGAGCGCTACTTTCTGCTGGTGGTTGACGACTACTCGCGTTACACCACAGTCTTCCCCTTGCGCAGCAAGGGTGAGGTCACTGAGGTGTTGATCGACTGGATCCGCGCAGCTCGTCTCCAGCTCAGGCGGAGCTTCGGCTCGGACTTTCCTGTTCTGCGTCTGCACTCGGACAGAGGCGGAGAGTTCTCCTCCGGCCTTCTGCGAGCCTACTGTCGGGCACGAGGCATCCGCCAGACCTTCACGCTTCCGGACTCTCCACAGCAGAATGAGATTGCTGAGCGCCGCATCGGCATTGTCATGGACGTCGCCCGTACGTCCATGGTGCATGCGGCTGCCCCCCATTTTCTGTGGCCGTTTGCGGTTCGGTACGCCGCGCATCAGATCAACCTTCAGCCCAGAGTCTCCCGACCGGAGACCTCCCCAGCTTTGCTGTGGACGGGGAAGGTTGGCGATGCGTCGGCGTTCCGTGTCTGGGGATCTCGGGCGTTTGTCCGCGACTTGTCTGCGGACAAGCTGTCCCCTCGTGCTGCTCCCTGTGTCTTCCTTGGCTTCCCCACAAACGCTCCCGGGTGGCAGTTTTACCACCCCTCCTCTCGTCGTGTTCTGTCCTCCCAGGACGTCACGTTCGACGAGTCAGTCCCCTTCTACCGCCTCTTCCCCTACCGCACTCCTTCCCTCCCCCCTCCGCCGGACTTCCTTGTGCCAGTTCCCCCCCCGGTAGACCCCCTCCCCCCTCAGGTTCCTGCCCCCTCAGGTGTGTCCCAGGTAGACGCAGTTGACCCGGTCGAGGTTACTGGTGACTCTGGTGCTGCTGCGGGTGCTGAGCCTGGGGGTGATGACTCTGGGGGTGCTGTGCGCGGGGGTGCCGGGCCTGGAGGTACTGCTACTGGGGGTGCTGAGCCTGGGGGTGCTGGGCCTGGAAGTGCTACTGCGGAGGGTGCTGAGCCTGTGGGTGCTGAGCCGGGGGGTACGGTGCCTGGAGCTGCTGAGCTAGGGGGTGCTGAGTCTGGGGGTGCTGGGTCGGGAGCTGCTGAGCCTGGGGGTACTGAGTCTGGAGCTGCTGAGCCTGAGGGTGCTACGTCTGGAGCTGCTGAGCCTGGGGTTTCTCCTGCTGCTGCGTCTCGCCGGGAGCCCCTCTCTCCACAGGAGCTGCGCGAGTGGTTTGCTCGCCGCTGGAGGCGTGCTGCTGGAGCTGGAGCTTCTTTGACCGTCGAGGGTGCTGGTGCTGCCGGTCCCGGAGCTGCTGGGCCTGCGGGTACTCCTGGAGCAGGAGCTCCTGAGGGTGTTGTTGCTGAGACTACTGCTGTCTGTCCCGGCGGTGGTTCTGCTGCTGGTGCTGCTGGAGGTCCTGCCGCTGGAGGTGTTGGTGGCGCTGGTGCTGTCGCTGAGGGTGCTGGTGCTGTCCCTGCTGAGTCTGGAGCTGCCGCGCGGCCTCGACTGTACTTCGTTCCGCTCCTGCAGCAGGTTCTTGGTCTTTCTCCTCCGGTAGAGTGTTCACAGCCTGTCCAGTCACAGTCACTGTTGGAGCCTTCCTCTCCACTGCCTGCTCCCTCTCCTTACACTGGTCCTACTGGAGGTCTTGCTGAGCGTCGTGAGCCTGCGTCTCGTCCTGCGTCGCCTGTTCGTGCTGCTCGCACTAGTGGTCGCGGTTCGCGTCAGCGTCCTCCTCCTGTCCCTGGCACGCACCGGATGTCTCTGCGTCCGTCCACTGCTCCTCTGCGTGCCCCTTTGCCTTCTCCTCCTGAGTCCTCTCTTCCTGCGCTTGCCGACCCTGAGTCGGACTCTCTTCGTGCTGCCAGTCCTACTGTCACGCGTCTGCTTGCTACTGTCGTCACTGACCCCTTTTTTGAGTCCACTGCTGCGTCTGCTCTTGTCGCTGAGCTCGTCGACTTTGCTGCTCACTGTCGTCTAGACTACGCTGCTAGTCTTGTTGCTGAGTCTGCGTCTGTCTGTCCTCCGTCCGTCGGGGGTGAGTGTGCTCTTGGCACGGACGTCCTAGAGGACAGGCAGGAGGAGTTACAGTGTCTGGCTGCTGCTTCACCTCATCTTGCGTCTGTACTGCTTGCTCCTGAGGGAGACCCGGATGCACTAGACATCCCGACTCCGCGCTCTTACGCGGAGGCCGTAGAGGGTCCCTACTCCTCTCAGTGGCAGGCAGCTATGGATGCAGAGATGGCTTCCTGGAAGTCCACAGGCACCTACGTTGACGCAGTTCCCCCTCGTGGGGCGAACATCGTCAGTGGCATGTGGATCTTCAGGGTGAAGCGGCCGCCGGGCTCTCCACCTGTCTTCAAGGCGCGGTACGTTGCTCGTGGCTTCAGTCAGCGGCAGGGAGTTGACTACTTTCAGACCTTCTCTCCCACCCCGAAGATGACCACTCTTCGGGTGCTGCTGCACATAGCCGCTCAGCGCGACTACGAGCTTCACTCTCTCGACTTCAGCACTGCGTTCCCGCAGGGTAGCCTGCACGAGGAGATCTGGCTGCGCCGCCCACCTGGCTTCACTGGGACTTTCCCTCCTGGCACCCAGTGGAGC
Source organism: Closterium sp. NIES-65 (assembly GCA_948144175.1). NCBI lineage: Eukaryota > Viridiplantae > Streptophyta > Zygnematophyceae > Desmidiales > Closteriaceae > Closterium > Closterium sp. NIES-65. Next base: position 21,413 of record CANXME010002194.1, read on the forward strand.
CTCCGACCGCCAGTCTACGGTCTCCGCCAGGCACCGCGTGAGTGGCACGTCACACTGAGGACTACGCTTGCGGCTCTTGGGTTTGCTCCTTCTACTGCTGACCCGTCGCTGTTTCTGCGCACCGACACTTCTCTGCCGCCGTTCTACATTCTCGTGTACGTCGACGACTTGGTCTTTGCCACAGCGGACACTGCTGGACTCGCCTACGTGAAGTCCGAGCTGCTGAAGAGACACACGTGCACAGACTTGGGTGAACTGCGCAGCTACCTTGGCTTGCAGATCACTCGGGACAGAGCACGCCGCACCATTACCTTGACTCAGTCACACATGGTGCAGCAGGTCCTTCAGCGCTTCGGCTTCACGTACTCCTCGCCTCAGGCCACTCCTCTGTCTACTCGCCACTCGCTCTCAGCTCTGCCTTCGGATGAGTCCGTAGAGTCGAGTGGCCCGTACCCAGAGCTTGTTGGCTGCCTCATGTACCTGATGACCTGCACACGGCCTGACCTTGCATACCCTCTGAGCATTCTTGCACGCTATGTTGCTCCTGGGAGACACCGACCAGAGCACATGGCTGCAGCGAAGAGGGTATTGCGCTACCTGTGCAGTACGTCAGGCATGGGGCTAGTGCTTGGAGGGCGGAGTCCAGTGGTCCTTACAGGGCACGCAGACGCTTCTTGGGCTGACGACCAGGCTACGCAGCGGTCGTCACAGGGTTACACCTTCAGTCTTGGTTCCGGCTCTGTCTCGTGGCGGGCTACTCGTTCGTCTTCGGTTCTCAGCTCCAGTTGTGAGGCTGAGATCTACGCCGGGGCCATGGCTGCACAGGAGCTTCGCTGGCTCACCTACCTGCTGACTGACCTTGGAGAGCCGCCTCGTTCTCCTCCAGTGCTGTACGTAGACAACAAGGCCATGCTGGCCTTGTGTCGAGAGCAGCGTCTGGAGCACAGAACGAAGCACATTGCTCTTCGCTACTTCCTTGCTCGTGAGCTACAGCAGCGTGGACAGTTGCGGCTTGCGTACGTGGCCTCTGAGGCCAACACTGCTGATGTGTTCACCAAGGCACTGGCGCCTTGTGACCATCAGCGCTTCTGCACCCAGCTGGGTCTTGTGCCTGTCTTGCCTCACTTGCTCTCCTCTTGACTTTACTTGTACTGTGACATATATATATACCTGCTCTTGCTTGTCTAGTTTTATATATATGTCTGTACTCCTGCATGTGAACTGGCCTCTGGCCCTGCTCTTGTGCTCGGACTGTGTGGTGACTTTGTGATCCACCCCGAGCTTGCTTTGCTTTGCTTTGCTTGACTGGTCTTGTGACCCCTTGTTCTCCCCCACTTTGCCTATGGGGGTGTGTCAGAACATATCTATAGCTTATACTATTGTGTAGGCTGTAGTGGGGTATCCCATAGGGGGTACAACCCAGTTAGGGTTTCATATTTGTACTGCCTTCATTCATAGTCCACACATTCCTGTTCTACAATTCTCACACTTTCTGAGTTGTCAGGTTGCGTCAGCACGACGGACGATCGCGATCACACCGACACGATCGACGGTCCCTGCTCAATCGCGTTTGAATTCGCGTCAGCAGGTTCCCTCTCTTTTCGCGTCAGTCTTCGACCGTCAGATCTACAGCTGCTCGATCTACGGCCCACATTCCAAATTCTACTTCATTTTGGGCAGTTCATCTTCGACCGTCAGATCGAAATCGGACTTCATCGACGGCTTACATTCCAACCTTTTCAAAATTATTGTCAAAGGCATTTCGGCCGTCGGATTCAGCTAAGGAGGAGATCTACGGAATCCTCGCTAGTGTGGGGCCTGTTTCAGTACAGGGCTGCCTTATTTAGAAGGTGGGAGAGTGTAAGGATTTACAAATCCTTACTGAGGCACTCGTTAGCGAGGCCATCCCGAGGGTCACGCGACGAACCTGACCTTCCTATTTCGTCGCACCGAACCACTCCCCAGTCGGCCTCCGCTCCAATCGCAACCATCACCGAGCCATCCCATCCCGAACCCCCCGCCTAGCTAGGTTTTCCCCTATTTAGGCCTCGCTACTTCATTGTTTCTTCATTCAGTAATTCAGTAATCAGTTCATTCTCGTTATTCGATATTCTGCGCACTCTGCAAGTTCATTCATAACATGCACAACCTGTGCAACAGGGCTTTTTTTTTTCCCTACTCGGATTTCCAGAGCTGTTTTCTAGAGAACTCTGAAATTCAGGGTGCATTATGAGCGTTACTCTGATTTGTCAGAGAAAACGTAACTTCTGAAAAATACGTATACTCTGGCACCAAATGTACATATTTTTTCAACTCTGAATGTCCTCTCAAGTATTGAACCCAGGCCTTCTGCACTGCACTCCTACTAGAAAGGTATAGCGTTGTGCTACGCGCTCATCATTTTATTACAGATTTTTATAATTTCATTTAGTTAGCCCATCTTCCGACAATTGGGGGGAAGGTGGGTGCGGGGGGGGGTCGGTCGAAATGCCTATACCCTGTACAGAGAAAAGTACATCCGCCACAAATATACACTGGTCTCTCAGAGAAGCTAAAATCAGAACCCTGACAAATCAGAGAAACTTATCCTCCAAAAAAATTACCCAGACACGTCAGAGTGACCCCCTAAAAACCACTCTGATTTTCAGAGAAACAGAGTAATTTACTCTGATAAAAAAACCCCTGCTGTGCAACCATTCCACGGTAAAAACATGCACCACAAATGTGCACTAGGAAATGGAACAGCATGCTGCCACATTTGCTATAAATGTTAGGGCGTATTCCTATTCTCCTATCAAGCTAACCTCTTATCAAGCTCACACTGAAAAAATTCCCTAAACCCGAAATCTCTAGCTACTTTCACCAGGCAAAAGGTACAATCTTGATAGGAGGTGGCCTTGATAGGAGGCCGTAGAAATACGCCCTTATTGGAGCCAAACGGCTCTTAACACAGAAAGCAACGCACTGAAGAGCGAGAAACAAGCAAGAAACCGGTAGAGGATAATAAATACCCCCAGGTTCAAACCATCCAATCCAACCCCATTAGAATCCCATCCTCCACTTTCCACGAGAGGGCGTCAATGCAGGAAAGAAAGAATCCCACAGAGACGACTTCCCCTTGCCGCTCGGCTTCTCAGGACCCCCTGTTACTTGACCCTGCAGCACAATCGGCGGCCCTAAGGCCGCGTCCCCTGCAACGCCTCGCGCAGCCGTCGGATGAACTGGAGGACACGCGTTCTCCTTATTTTTCATGCCGTCACGCTTCTTACGTGAAGAAACATCAGCATCCTGATCAACGTTCTTCTCAAATAACCCACAGCTACCCTCGTCTCCTTCCCCTGCGACAAGCCTGTTCTTTTCGTTCGCATCCTCGTCGTCTTTACTGCATGGATCAAGAGAAGGAAGATCGCTGGCGCTCGCATCCTTCTGGTAACCAGGTGGATTCACCAGAGAATCGACTGGCGTTCTCGGAGTCAACGAACCGGAAACAGCAGGCGAAAGCGCTCCAATCGCTCCAGTCCCGGCGAACGATGTGGTAACCACCGGCTTTCGCCTGGATGCAGCCTTGATCCACGGATGCGCGACGACCTGCGCCATCGAAATCCGCTCCTCGGGATTCACGGAGAGCATCGCGCGGATGAGATCCTTCGCTTCCGCCGACACGGCTGCCCAAGCTCCGCGCGACAGATCCACATTTCCGCGGAGAATCTGACGAATCAGCTGCCGGTCGCCATGGCCTTGGAAAGGCATGGAGCAGGAAATCATTCCGAAGAGAAGCACGCCGAGCGACCAGACGTCCGCTTTCATGTCGTACTCCTGGCCGAGAATAACCTCTGGAGCTTCATACGGCCGGCTACCAGCAGTTCCGACGGTTTTCTCTCCCGGAGCGAGGTGAACCGCCAGGCCGAAATCAGCGAGCTTCGCGAGAACGCGGTCGTCGGAAGCAGTTACTTGCTTCGGTAACGGAGCAGGTGGTAATGCGGAGCAGTAGTAGTACTGAGGACCGGAGGAGTTGAGAGGAGTGCAGAGGAGAACATTCTCGAGCTTGATGTCGCGATGCATGATGCCGTTCCGGTGGCAAAAATGGACGGCTTGAGCCACCTGACGAAAAATCAGCACGGCTTTATTCTCCGGCAATCCCCAGGATATACCAGAACGGTGCTTGCTGCTGCTGGAATTGTCGTCAGTGGAAGTTTTTCCTCCGGATTTTGCGAAACTGATCCCGAAACCGCTCCCGCCGCCGCTGCGAGCCTCAGGAATTGTGCAGCCATTGCTGGTGACGTAGGTAAACAAATCCCCGACGTCACAGAACTCCATCATGAGGTAAATGGCTTCGCGGTCCTCGAATACATACTTCAGCTCAATTACATTGGGATGCTTTCCCGCCATAGAATCCAGCAGCGCGACCTCCTGCCGTAAAAAGTGCTGATGCAGGAGCGAGTCCTTAAGAGACACTTTAAGGACCTTCTTACACGCGTACTGCTCGCCGGTTCGCCCATCCTCGCACAACCACACCGTACCGAACCGGCCTTCACCGATGACCTTGACGAACTTGAGAGCACTCCACGGCGCCTCAGTCGGCCGCCGGAGAAACGAAGCTGACGAGTCCATTTATTGTGACTGACCTAAACTATCAGCCGAAGGATAGGAACGGAAACCTAGGGAAGAAACGGAAGGCGGACAATGGAGAAATGCCTGACCTACGAACAACTGGCATGCTGATTTTGGATTTCCTCTATTCAGTCCGAGCTGAAACTATCAGCTAAAAACATAACTAGCGTCAAAGTCTAAGCAGGGCTGTTCGAACACCGTTCTCGTAGCGTCACTACCGGAACTCCTAAAGCTTCACTCGAGTACTAGTCAGATTACCAAAGCAGACACAGAAACGCAGCACAATCAAGCAACGTTGGAGAACCAGAGAACAGAACGGAGTTCGAAACGCAGCAGCCAGTCAAGTGGATGGACCTGACAGTCGATGGAGGGTGGAGGAGGGTGGAGGGTGCAGGTACGGAGTATCTGGATACTAATGAGCTCTGAAGAAAATCAAACCCTAGCAATGGAGGAGGTATGGTGTCGGACAAGGGGAGGGTGGAGGAGGTGAGTCGTTGGCAGGTTGGGGGAGGTCTGGGGAACAAGTTTCGGGAATCAGAACGGGGGTTGACTGTAAGGATGTGTCGCTCAGACATGAAACGGACCCACACCACAAGGGTAACGCAATATGGTGGAGGGGTCTCGAGTGGGATTGTGTATGGTGCAGTGCGATGCAAGCATAAGATGATCCCGATGGGATGTCGGACGGTAGATGGACATTGTGGTGATGATTGGATGGTTGCGATTCGCGTGCACTGGCTGGTAAGGAAGGAGAGAAGAGTTTGCGTGGTGGAATGAAGGAGCCGTTCCTGCGCCAGGGGTGGAATTTCTCCGCGCGGAGGCGGAATGGAGGCTTTGCGCGCGCGTTCACTGGGAGGTGAAACAGCCGGGGCGGGGAGGTTGGGCGTGTGCGGGGAGGGGAGAGCAAGGATGTACAGTACAGTACAGTACTTAAGTGAGCATGCAGCACTGCGCTGGTGGCTGCAGTGCAGTTTCTGCGGGCCATAGAAGGCAAAAAGGGATGGCGGTGAGCTGGCGAGGTGACAGGTTTGGCTCGTCACAATGGCAAGGCGAGGGGGTGATTAGTAAATATTGAAGTACATTACGCCCCAAATAAAAGACGGGATAAGAAGGCGAAACTTAGCCATCTGTACTTACATCAAGGTCTGTAAGCATGATTCTCAGCGACTGTTGTCAAATGCGATGGTATTACAGCCCACGAGTAGCACAGTAAATTCCTCCATACTCAGGTTGTTGTGAGACTTGCTTTGAAGCTGGCTGGGGATAAAGCACGTTGCGCCAGACCTGAAAACAGACTGTGACGGCAGGGCGATCAGATGCTATCCGAACCTAACGGTCATGCTTGGGAGAGTTTTGTTTTGCCGGGCTGGTCCGTTTCTTTGGGGAGGTTGCTTCCAGACCTGCGTTGAAGAAAACTGCTGGGCAAATTTCTTTCGCCAACCTGAGAGGGCTCCACATTTGAAGGATGTGTGATGTGAACTCATGTAAACGGGGAAGCAACCACACCGGAAACTCGAGTCAACTTGCAGATTATAGCGAACAAAAATATCAGGTTGATGGTGGAAACGAGCCGCACGGTAGCTCAAGTTTCCGAGCCTCCGAGCGGGAAACACAACCTCGGTGAGGTAATCGGGTTTGGAGACGGTTGCGAGGGGCGGAGTGGGATGTGCGTGGCACCGAACGGGCCCACAAGCTTATCCACTGTTTCTGGTCATCCAATGGCAGATTCTCTTGATGCAGACACTCGTGGGTTCCACCACAGAGTCATTGCGATGTAAATGTACAGTGTAAATGTACATAATAATATCAACAAACAATAAGAACACGCATAAGAACAAAAAGAAAACACCACAGAGTCAAATCAAATTTGAACCAGACCAGCTCATGGCTATTGTTAGTTTCTCCAGTGATTCGGGCTGAGTTGCTCACGATCTATGGTTGCATAGCTGACGTACTGCATGAAGCTGTACTCATTGGTCCAAAGCAAGTTGAAGTTAGGCAGCGCTATTGAGGATGAGGTTCTGGGCAGATTGACCCTTTTCCGGATTTGAAGGGCGGAATATTACCTCCCCTGGGCCAAGTTTCGGCATAAACATATGCCAGACCTTGATTATTCTCAAGTAGGAAGCATTAGTCCCACACAGGTTCGAATCTTCCAGCCTCACTAAAAGCCCATCCTCCATTTCCTACGAGACGGCGAAAGAGCAGGACGAAAAGAATCCCACATGGAAGACTTCCCCTTGCAACTGTGCGTCTCAACCCCTCCTGCCACTTCGTCAGGCAGCACAATCGACAGTCCCAAGGCCGCGTCAGCAGCACATCCTCGCGGCGTCTTTGGAGGAAGGGGAGGAAGAGAGTTCTCCTTTTCTTGATTTCCTGAACGCGTGTTGCGTGAAGAAGAATCAGAATCCTCCTGATCAGCGTTTATTTCAAATAATCCAGCACTGCGCTTCTCCGCTCTCCCCAGCGCGTCCAGCCTCTGATGATTATTCCTGTCTTCCTCATCGCACGTGTTGTCCTTTCCGTCCTTATCGTCTTCGTCTTTATTGCACGGATACAGCGACGGAAGGTCGCTGGTGCTCGCGACCTTCTTTCGGCGGCCGCCAAATGGACTCTTCATGGGAAACAAGGGCGATGTTGGCGTCAACGAGCCAAAATAACCAGGCGAAACAGCTCCAGAAGTTACATTAGCGAAATCGAGCTCGGTAAGCGATGTGGTTACCACCGGCCTTCGCCTGGAAGCAGCCTTGATCCACGGGTGCGTGACAACCTCCGCCATGGAAATCCGCTCGTCGGGATTCACGGACAGCATCGCGCGAATCAGATCCTTTGCTTCCGCCGACACCGCGGACCAGGCTCCGTGCGACATATCCACGTTTCCGCGAATAATCTGGCGAGTCAGTTGCCGCTCACCGTTGCCTTGAAACGGCATTGAGCAGGAAAGCATTCCGAAGAGTAACACGCCGAGCGACCAGACGTCAGCTTTCATGTCGTATTCCTGACCGAGAATCACCTCGGGAGCTTCGTACGGCCGGCTGCCGGCAGTTCCGACGGTTTTCTCCCCCGGAGCAAGTCGAACCGCCAGGCCGAAATCAGCTAGCTTCGCGAGAACGCGGGAGTCTGAAGCGGTGCCGGGCTGTTTCGGTAACGAAGGTGAAGGTAAGGACGTGGAATTGTAGTACTGAGGAACGGAGGAGTTGAGAGGGTTGGAGAGGAGGACGTTTTCGAGCTTGATATCGCGATGCACCACCCCGTTCCGGTGACAATAGAGGACGGCGTGAGCCAACTGACGGAAAATCAGAACAGCTTTATTTTCCGATAATCCCGAGGATATACCAGATCGCTGCTTGCTGCTGTTGCTGGTGACATAAGTAAAGAGATCTCCGACGTCACAAAACTCCATCATGAGATAGATGGCTTCGTCGTCTTCGAAGACGTACTTCAGCTCAATAACGTTGGGATGCTTTCCCACCATAGAAACCAGCAGCGCGACTTCCTGCCGTAAAAAGTGCTGGTGCAGGAGCGAGTCCTTAAGAGACACTTTAAGGACCTTCTTACACGCGTACTGCTCGCCGGTTCGCCCATCCTCGCACAACCACACCGTACCGAACCGGCCTTCACCGATGACCTTGACGAACTTGAGAGTACTCCACGGTGCCTCGGTCGGTCGCCGGAGAAATGAAGTTGACGAGTCCATTGAAAAGGACTGACGTCACGTAAAGCTGTCAGCCGAAGGACAGGAACGGAAACCTAGGGAAGAAACGGAAAGCGGACAGCGGGGAAATGCCTGACTTACGGACAACTGGCATGCTGATTCTAAATCTCCTTGTTCAGTCTGAGCTGAAGCTATCAGCTGAAAGCATAAATAGTATCTAACGCCTAAGCAGGGCCGTTCGAAGAGCTGTCGTAGCGTCACTACTGAAACACCACTCTCGTCTGGCTGTAGTCTACTTATCACGGAAGCCAATAAAAAAAGCAGTAAAATCAAGCGACTCTCGGAATTACGACGAACGAGAACCAGTGATTAATAAGTATGAAAAGTGGCAGCCAATGAAGTCGATGGATGAGATATGTGGAGCGTGTAGGTGCGGAAAATCTGGGGTGTTGAGGTCAGATGGAAAAGACGGCGGCAGGAAAAGCAAGTTCTTGATGCCAAGGTTGAACGACAACAATGATGCTGAAACGAAACGACACCCAGATGTGGAACGAAAGATGGTGGCGGAGAGAGTGGAGGTGGTGTGGTCTGTGTGTGGTGAGGTGTGGTCTGTGTGGTGTGGTGCGGTGGGGTCTGTATGGTGTGGTGTAGTGGGGTCTGTGTGGTGTGGTGTGGTGGGGGGGACTGTGTGGTGTGGTGTGGTGGGGTCTGTGTGGTGGAAGGGAAGCACGTTCCATGATTGATGGATTGTGTGGTTAGGTGCAAGCGGATCGTGATCCACATGGGATGTCACCTTGAGGTATCCCATTGGAGGAGAACCCATGGTTCCCCTCAAGAATTCAAATGGTAACTAGTAGGAACAACGACATTTGCGGAGTTCGTCAGAAAATCGTACACTGTCGGGAATCTGAATCGACGATTCAGGACGCAGAAAATTCGAGGGTCACCCCAAAGAAACCCCACTCTGCTTCGAGACGAGACTGGTCACTACCCCCTACTGTTTCGACAACGGTGGACGCCCATGGTGTGGGGAATGTACGGTTCCGATTCGCGAGCACTGGTTTGGTTTGGGAAGGAAAGAGAGGAGTCCGGGTGGTGGTGTGGTGTGGTGGAATCTCCCACGCCCGGGCTTGAACGTCATTGCACGAAAGTGTACAGTAGTTCGTGCGCTCGTGTTCTGGGGGGAACGTCTAGCAACTTATCAGAGAAGTGGGAGCGTGGATAATGCGGGGAGAGCATGCGCTGGTGGGTGGGGCGGAGTTTCAGATCAGACGAGTGCAGGGACGGAGCAGGTATGGTATTGTAGTGACCTGGCGACAGGCTGGGCTCACGACGGCAGGGTGGGTGCTTCGTTTACTTCAATATCCGATATTTATGATGACCCCATATGACCGCGCCTGATTGGAGACGCATTGCAAAACAAAGCACCGCGCATTTAATCGACCAATCATGCGCGGTCATCTAATGTCCCGCGCATTGACATTGAAGATCGCGCATTCATCAGTACAAAGGTTTAGGGAATACAAACCCTTGTAGGGTAGTGCGCCGTGTAAAACAAAAACCAGCGGGAATCCCCTGGCGTGGCCACTCGAGTAATTCGAGGCCACGCGAGTAAGGATGAATCACCGATCCAGGTTCTACAGTAATTCTCTCAGCTGTAACGGCAAGGCGGTCAGGTGCTAGCAGCCGTGAACCACAGTAGTTTGCTCTCGTTGACGGAAATTGCTGCTCGATTGATTACAGTATTTCCGCCAACAATGATAGTGCGTGAACCCATAATGTGCAGAGCGGTGCGGAACCAACCACACGGGAATTACAGAGGCAAATTGCACGTTGTAACGAACAAAAATATCAGCGCGATGATGCTAAAGAGCCGGACAAGTACAAAAGTCGTAGCCAAGATAAGACAACCACCATGGGGAGTTTGTGGTTCTACACTCATGACAGCTGTAAATCGGACAAGAAGAATAAGGATAGGAGCAGAATGGGATGTTCGATACACAGAGCTTCAAGTGGATCTGTTCATTGTTTTTTGGTCGTCCAATCTCAAATTCCCTATATGTAGACACTCGTAGGCTGAGCCATATTGTAAGGAATTTTCTCGGCATTCCTTACGGAGCCCGACTACATCGCGTACAGCAACAGCCGTTGTTCGCCCGTTACTGCTAACGGAACTTCGCCGACTTCGCGCGCACTGTTTCACCAAACCTCGCACTGCTGGCCCGGCCGTGTCGGCCTACGCTTCGGGACTAGCCCGAGCCTCGCTGCCAGCATAGCACTGGCTAGCTCGCACGCACCGCGTTACTGTTTGCATGCTTCGCATATAAATGTTCGCTCATGCCTTCGCTCACATCTTGGTACTCGTTTGACACCTTAGTGCAATTCTCACTACTTAGATTCATTGCACCCGTAACACATATATAGGTACTCCCTACTACATTATCATGAAAAGTGTAGACCTATAAAATATTCAGCCAGTAATTATACAGCCACACCTGCATCAGTTACGATGTCTCATTATGAAATCCTTAATCGAGCTAATGGTTGCAGCGTCCGCAGGGATAATATGACCACAAGCATGGCGTAACACCGTCCGAGAACCAGCATCAAATAATGAAACAAATTCCTCACTCCGCTGCTGGGTTACTTGACGATCGTGACTTTCAAAGGTACTGGTAGGCACGTTGGTAACATCTGCATCCTTGTTGTAACATTTGCTCGCTCCAAAGACGTGTAACGACGGCAACTTTACCACCTCGCTGTTCTCCATCAACTCATGCATAAACGGATGGGCTTCTCTTGCTGCCAAATACCCAGAGCAAAGAATTGCAAACCGAATGCCTCCCCACACTTTCCGTTCCCCAACTGCTCCCTGACTCCCCGCACACTTGCCGTTCTCACTGCCCTCTGTTCTCTGCTCTGTCTTTTCTCCATCCACTGTCCCCTCCTTCCAACTGGACAATGCACCCGCTTCTACACTTTCCTTACAAGCCAAAATATGAGCCTCTTCCCTTTCTTTACTAGCCAAGGCAGCAACAGCAGCAGCCACGGCAGCACCTTGGGAGAATCCCAACACCCCGTCAAACGGACCCAGCTCAGATACCACCTCTCTCAGATAGGACAAACTCGCCGCCCAGCCGTACACCTGCCCGTCCAACTGGTCAGCAGGGAATTTGCCAGCTGGCAGCACATGTGGCCCTGCTGTGTGAGCTGGGATCGCATCAGCGACAGCTGGCAAAACTGTGACACCTGGCACCTCGCTGGTGCTGCCAGCTGGCAGTTTGCCAGCAAGGCTGCTGGTGGAAGGAGTGCAAAACAAGTGAGTCTGGTGCTGGGGCAGGGTGAGAGAACTTTTTGTGGTGGTGGGGTGAAGAGAAGGAGGTTGCTTTTGAGGCGCCTCAAAAGTCAAGTGAGTCTGGTGCTGGGACAGGGTGAGGGAACTTGTTGTGGTGGTGGGGTGAGGAGGAGGTGGTGAGAAGGGGAGCGTGGGGATGGAGATTGCTTGATAGGAGGGTTCTTGAAGGGAGGGTGCTTTTAAGGAGGGTGCTTGGAGGGCGAGGTCAATGGGTCCTGTCAGCCAGGCGAACTTGGTTCGAGGAGGTTGAGAAGCTAGAGGAGAAGTAGGTGAAGGGGCAGGTGAAGGAGCAGCTACAGTGCCACCTGACGAGGCACCTGAAGGATCACCTGAAGGAACATACAGAGGAGCACCTGAGGATGTCACAACATGTGCGAGGGCATGTGGGGCGTCAATAAAGACAAACTCTGCAACCGACTTGAGCTTTCGCTGCAGCGCCCTCGTGCGGCCAGAAAAGGACGACGCGTGTTGTCTGAATCCATGAAGACAAAGAATGCGAGCTTTTGATCTTGAACTCTCGCTGCTGTTGCTACTCCTGCTGCTGTTGCTGCTGTCGTTGATGCTGTTGCTGGCGGTTGTGGCAGTGTTGGCGGCCATGACAGTTGCTGTTGGTGGAACTGCTGTTGTAGTGGGGGCATCAGTGCCAGAAGTGGTGGCAGTGGTGGCAGCAGCAGCAGCAGTGGCAGCTGCTGAGGGAGTCACACTAGCAATGCCACCAGTACAGCCAGGCTGCTTCCAAAGCATAGACACGCCACAATATGCAGTGGAGGGTGCACACTGCACACACATTGAACCACAGCAGTGCATGCCATGCCAGTCGTATGCACGCCAGGTCGAAATTCAAGAAGAGACGCACGTCAATAATCAGTCGATACCGAGGCGAAGAAAAAAAGGCAGCAGAAATTACTAGGCAAGAGATGCCCGAGTCCGAGACAAACCTTATGCCAAAAGCGGAGAGATATTTTAGGCGGCTCAAGATTTTTGCTCTGAGAGATTGAGATATTGTTGTGGGACAAAAACAAGGACTTGAAGTATTCGAACAAACCCAGCAAGTGTGTTTCAAATAGCCCTTGAAATAGCCCTTGAAACGACTCAGAGACCACCTACCAGGGTTACAGGTGAAGGGGAAAGGTGCTGTCGTAACTGCTGCTGCTGCTGTTTCTGCTGCTGTGTCTGCTGCTTTTGATCCTCCTGCCCCTGCTCCTGCCCCTGCCCCAGCCCCTGCTCCTGCCCCTGCCCCAGCCCCTGCTCCTGCTGTTGCTCCTCCTGCTGCTCCTTCCCCTGCCCATGCTCCTGCCCCTGTGCTTGGTCCTTGCGTCTCTGGCGATATTGCTGCTGTGGTCTTTCTTTATCTCCTGCCTTCTCCCCTTCCACTGAGCAACCTCCTTTCTGGCAGATTTCACACAGGACATCGGTCTGAAAAGGAAAAAAACGGAGGGGGGAAAGGGGCAGAGCGGGTAAGATTAAGGAGACACATTCTCACCTGTTTCTCAGCACACGTAGGGCACACGAGCAGCAGCATGCAGCATGCGGCAGGCAGTGCAACGGTTCCTCCCGCTGTAGTCGTCAAACGGCTTGGCACACAGGCAGCACACCCCTATGGTCATACCTGTTGGTAGTCTCACCTCTGTCTGAGTACAAGCAGGGCACACGAGCAGCAGCATGCGGCATGCAGCGCAGCGGTTCCTCCCGCTGTAGTCATCAAAGGGCCTCACGCACAGACAGCACACTCCAATCGTTGCTTGTTGCGGCGCTGCTGGTGGCACAGCCAGGCTGGGAGGGGAGAGGGATAGGAAGAGAGCGAGGTTCGGAATAGGTGGGTTGAGAGGGGGGAGGGCAGGGAGTGAGGGAGCGAGCGGGGCAAACGAGGAGAGAAGTGCTGATCTGACAACTGGGGTGGTACAGCAAGTCACAACTCACAAGGCATGAAAGACAAAGGCCACTGATGGTCAAAGAATCTTCCAAGGGGAGTTCTGAGGCAACTGATAAAGTCATCTCTTTGGGGAATTCTGATAACGAATCTCACCGGTGGTCAAAGACAAAGTTCTTCCCCTGAAAGAAACCCCCATCTGGGAACGCCTCGAGATAGCGCACGATGCCCCCTGACAGCTGCACACACACAGAGAGAGGGCATAAGAAACAAGGCATGATATGGTATGGGCTAGTGTGGCATGGGATGGGATGGCATGGAAGGCAGAAACCCCCATTTGGAACGCCTCGAGATAACGCACGATGCCCCCTGACAGCTGCACAATGCATGGGGTGCAAGGATGGGGCATGGCGGAACAAGGCATGATACGGTATGGATGGCATGGCATAGCACGGAAAAATCTTGAAACAATGCACAAAGCGTCCTGACAGCTGCACAGTGCACTGGGTGGAATGAAGAAGGCATGGAATGGGACGGAAGAGCACAGCACCGCACAGCACAGCAAGGCATGGCACGGCACGGCACGGCACGGCACGGCACGGCACGGCACGGCACGGCACGGCACGGCACAGCACAGCACCACATGCACCGCATAGCACACACCTGCACCACATGCACCGCATAGCACACACCTGCACCACATGCACCGCATAGCACACACCTGCACCACATGCACCGCATAGCACACACCTGCACCACATGCACCGCATAGCACACACCTGCACCACATGCACCGCATAGCACACACCTGCACCACATGCACCGCATAGCACACACCTGCACCACGTGCACCGCATAGCACACACCTGCACCACATGCACCGCATAGCACACACCTGCACCACATGCACCGCATAGCACACACCTGCACCACATGCACCGCATAGCACACACCTGCACCACATGCACCGCATAGCACACACCTGCACCACATACACCGCATAGCACACACCTGCACCACATGCACCGCATAGCACACACCTGCACCACATGCACCGCATAGCACACACCTGCACCACATGCACCGCATAGCACACACCTGCACCACATGCACCGCATAGCACACACCTGCACCACACACACCGCATAGCACACACCTGCACCGCATAGCACACACCTGCACCGCATAGCACACACCTGCACCGCATAGCACACACCTGCACCACGTCTTGGAAGCCAGGCCCCTTGGATCCAAGGTAGGCCGTGGCTGACAATTGTTGTTCATAAGAAAGAGCACAGAACCACGTGGCACATCACAGCACCGCACTGCACCGCACTGCACCACACAGCACACACCTGCACCACGTCCTGGAAGCCAGGACCCTTGGATCACAGGTAAGCCGTGGCTGACTCACAGCGGACCCCTCCCGTGCAGTGCAATACCCGCACAGCACTGCACCGCACCACACAGCACCACACAGCACCGCACAGCACCACATACAACCGAGCACATACACAGACCTGCACCACGTCTTGAAATCCAGGCCCTTTGGATCGGAGATACGCCGTGGCTGACTCACAGCGGACCCCCCCTGTGCAATACCTGGTGGGAAGTGGGGGAGGGAATGGGGGAAACGCTTAACTAAAACCACACAACTTACGTACGCACAGGTTTTCCCCTCAGCTTGTACCGCGGAGCTCCATAAGCTTGCACACATATTCACATTGCTCGAATTTGCTTCAGTTGCTTATCTATCTAGGCAACACAGCACCAGCAGCAGCACTCACATGAGCACCGTTTTGTCTCTCAGCTTCTCCTCATGCCTGTCCACCCATGCCGGCAGATCGCTGAACCGAGTTGCACTGCACCTGTACTGTACCATCCACCCACACGCAATTGCTTACCGACACAGCACCAGCAGCAGCACTCACATGAGCACCGTTTTGTCTTTTAGTTCGTCTTCGTGCCTGTCCACCCATGCGGGTAGATCGCTGAACTGGCGAATGCAGGGGTCGATAAATGTCACTCCTGGGAGGTGGTGTCAGGTATGGGATTGTGCGGTGCAAGGGAAGTGACAGAGGAAAGGAGGGGATCGGGCATGTATGCAGTATCCCCCTTGCCTCGTGCGTGTCCACCCATGCCGGTAGATCGCTGAACTGGCAGATGCAGGGGTGGATGAATGTCAATCCTGAGGATGGGGGGAAGGGTGTGGCATAACGGGGAGTAGCAGAGGAAAAGGATGAAAGGGTGCATCCATGGGGTTATCCTCTCCTTGCCTCGTGTCTGTCCACCCAAGCCGGCAGATCGCTGAACTGGCGGATACAGGGATCGATGAATTCCACACCTGAGCGGTGGTGTCAGGTTTTGGGTTGTGCAGTGCGGTGCAAGAGCAAGTAGCAGAGGAAAGGAGGAGCTAGCTGGGGCATGCATGCAGCATCCTCCTTGCTTTGTGCCTGCCCACCCAAGAGAGAGAAACAAAAAATGACCTCAGAACATACCTCACAACTAGAATCTCAGAAATAAGCTGACTTTTGAGTCGACTCAAAAGTCAACTTGCTTTGCGCCTGTCCACCCAAGAGAGAAAAAATCCAAGCATCACAACTAGAATCTCAGAAATATAAAACATGACATGACCCCAGAACACATGGGTTGACTTTTGAGTCAACTCAAAAGTCAACTCGAAATATAAAACATGACCTGACCCCAGGCCAGAACACATGGGCATAACAAGGAAGCGACTGGCAGCACCTTTGGGCGGCACGAATCGTCCGATGCGCGTCTCGTACACGTTCCTGGTGTCCAATACCACCATGCCACGTGGCACACGCCCTTCCTCCTTCTCCTCCTGCTCCTCCTCACACTCTCCCGTTGATTCCTCCTCTCCCTCCACTCCCCCATTCTCCACTCCCCCATTCACCATTTCTCCATTCTCCACTTTCCCATTCTCCATTCCTCCATTCCCCACTCTCCCTTGCAACATGAGTTGATGAAACGCCTCTGCAGACACGTGATTGGCTGTGAGGGAGAGATCCACGGGGCATAGGGTTACCAGCTCCTGAGATGTAACCAGAAGCGAAGGAAAAGAGGCACAGAGAAGAGAGGCAGGCAGAGTGAAGATGGGAGCAAGCAGGGTCTAGGGTGCATGCACGTTGCATTCCCATGTTATCCTTCCTGGGGTCCGGTCCGGTCCGGCCGCTGAATGGAACCCAGAACGGGAACCCCACTCTAAACCCCAGAACCTGTTTTTTGAGAATTCTCAAAAAACACCCAGAACGGGAACCCCACTCTAAACCCCAGAACCTGTTTTTTGAGAATTCTCAAAAAACACCCAGAACGGGAACCCCACTCTAAACCCCAGAACCTGTTTTTTGAGAATTCTCAAAAAACACCCAGAACGGGAACCCCACTCTAAACCCCAGAACCTGAGCTGCTCACTTCCTTATCATTCCTCCTAAACCCTGAACCCAGGGCCTTGAATTGCACCTGGTATCTCACCTTGACTATCCGCACAGAGAGGGCTGCACGTTGCACTCCCGCACTATTCTGGGATCAGGCGGCCAATCACAAGGAGGAACCCACTCTAGTTGCACTCTATTCTGGTAACCTCACCTTGACTATCCGCACTGAGAGCGCATGTACGTTGCACTCCCGCGCTATCCTGGGATCTGGCGGCCAATCACAGGGCTCCAGCTTGAAGTCGGTGCGGGCAAACCAATTGGAAGGGTGCTGGGAGAGAGAGGCGATGTGACTATGAAGAGCGGACATGCGACCCACTACCTGCAATAAAGTGATTATAACGGGGGGTTCGGGAGGAGGGGGGGAGTGGGGAGAGAGCGACTAGCTTTAAGTTGGTGCGGGCAAATCAAGTTGTGATTATAAGGGTGGTTGGAGTGGGGGGCGATGTGTTTGTGAAGAGCAGGCATGCGACCCACTACCGGCCCTGCCAGTCGATGATTATAACGAGGTGGGCGGGTGGGCGAGGGGGAGAGAGAGAAAGAATAGCCTGCAAGGCAGTTTGGGCGAACCACTTGGCTGAGCGGTGGGAGAGGGCGGCCAGACTATGGAGGGCGGACATGCGACCCATTACGTGCCAACAATTGATTACAACGGGGGTGAGTGGGTGGGAGGTGGGAGAGGGTGCGATGTGACTGTGGAGGGCGGACACGAGAACCACCCTCTTCTCTGCAGAGTGATATTAACGGGGTTGGATGGTAGGATAGTGCGACAAAGTTGGTCGTTGAATTTCAATACTACTAGCCGTGACGTTAAAGCCTTGCTTAGACACGCGGACGCGACCCAAGACCAACGTATTTGGCGTCCCCGTGGCGTTCCTGTCTCCTATTTAAAGCCCAATAGAACTTACCGTGACGTTAAAGCCTTGCTTGGATACGCGGACGCGGCCCAAGAGGCCTTCCTCCTCGCAGATACGTCGCATCCAATCAGCTGCTGCCACGTCATCAGAAACATCCACGTACTGGTAGTACAGCAACACGCCGTAACCCTCGGGTTCTGTACTGTTCATCGAGTTTGTAGTCGTTATAGTCTCACTCGACGCCATCGCACACACCACAGACTTGAAGCGATATAAGCGCGCCCAGAAATTTCGACCGTTCTGGAGACAAGTGAACTGTTGAAACTGAGTTTGCGGATCAAAGCTGACTATATCGAAGCCTATTAGCACGGAAGTGCATACAATGGCGCACGAATAACGCAAAGTGAGAGGTACCGTAGTAGCCTAGTGGCAAGTCCCTTAGCTCACACTTTCCACGTGTAAAGCGGAGCCTTAGGACGCGGTAAAAGTACTCGATCGGGGGGAGATCGAACCGGTCACCGTACTGAAAGGTACACAACCGTTTACAACCGCGCTAAAAAACGATCCTGAGGCGATCGAATCTCCACTTTTACCGCGTCCTTAGAGTTGTCGCGGTTTGGTTATGGTGTTTGGTGAGCAGAGCAGGAAAGTATCGTCAGCTCTTTGTGCTCCTTGCGGAAACTTTGTGTTTCAAGTTCGGTAACAAACGGTTGAACACGATAACGTGCGCTCTCAAAAGGTTTAGTAGGTCTACCTCTTTGAACCGCGCTATTATCTTCTCAGAAATTGAAATCGATTCGTTATAGACCTAGTTTGGAAAATGGAGTGCTGTTGTTGTGAATGACATAATTATAGAGTTTCCGTTTTACGATTCAAACCGAGAGCAATATTTCATTACGCTGCACCTTTCCTTCGCCATTCCCCCCCGCTTCCGTCGCCGCGTTCGGCGCCGCGTTGTGCGCAACACACCCGATTACTTACACGTAGCTATGATGAAATCAATAGCCGTTACGAACCGCGTCGCACTACTGACAAACTGTGCCAGCCACCGAGAGCAATGCCACGTCGCGCAGGAATTTCGAGCACGCAGCAGCAGCGGCGGCGCTAATTGCGCGATCTCATCGAGTCTAGGCGTCGCAGATTCTAGAAGCTTCCCGTCGGCCCATCGGAGCAGCTGCTTTAGTTTCCATCCGACGCGGCAATTGCGTCGCTCTGAGAGTGCCACGTGTCATCAGGCGGGCGATCCGACGTGCCAGCGTTACGCACAGCAGCCTCTGCGAAATTCACGATTCGCGCAGTCAACCTTCGCGAAGAATCACCAGTTTTCACGAAATTGGCGACGGCAAAACTGGTCTCGCAATGTAGATCCGAGGCTGGCTTTTCCCAGATGCAGCCTCCCCCAGTTGGCTCCCCCTATCTCGGCATCTGAACCGTCAATCTCCGTTCAATCTCCACCACCCATTCCGCACCAATCTCTGGTAGCATCCATCGCCGCATCGCAGCCGTCCATTCCCTTCGCGCTGCCATCTCGACCGTTGATATCAGCAAGCGACACGTGGGGGGTGTGGGCCGCGCTGCTAGCAGCCGCAGCTGTCGGCTTCTGGTCGGAGCGCCATACCGATTTAGGACGCGCGTTAAGCGGGCCGTTAGTCGCCACATTATTAGGCCTAGCCGCGAGCAACTTAGGCCTAATACCCTCCGAGGCTCCTGCATACGTCGTAGTTAATCGCTTCCTGCTGCCTCTAGCCGTTCCTCTCCTGCTCTTCGCCGCTGACCTAAGGAGGGTGATTAAAGACACCGGGCGGCTGCTTTTGGCGTTTTGCGTGGGCTCAGGTGCGTCACTGTGCGTAGTAAGTACATATCTGTCATACGTGACCCTTCCTCTGTCCATCCTGAGGTGTAGGATTCGGGGTTTAGGGTCTAATCCGTCTTTCCCCCCCTTACACTCCCCCGTCATCACAGTACGTTCCCGGCGCTAATTCATCCCTTCTTCCCCCTCTCCCCTCTCCTCCTCGCCCTCTCCCTTTCTGCCCCCTCCCCCACTCACCTCCTCCCTCCCCGCCCCTCCTCCCCATGCAGTCGGCGCCCCCCTGGTGGCCTTCCTTAGCCACCCTGCCAGCTCACAGGACTTCCCCTCCTGCTTCTCCCTCCTCTCCTTTTTTTGAGGCGCCTCAAAAATAGGTACCCCCCTGGTGACCTTAACCGCCCTGCTGCTCACAGGACTTCTCTCCTGCTTCTCCCTCCTCTTCCCCCAACCCCCCTTCCCCCACCCTCTCCCCCGGTGCAGTCGGCACCATCTTTGGCACCAAGGTGGCCTTTACCGCACTGCCACTCACAGGTCTTCCGTTTCTCCTTCTCCCGCCCCTCCCCCCTCTCTTCTCTTCTCTCCTCTCCTCCCCTTCCCTTCCCTCTCCCCACAAGCAGTCGGCACCATCCTAGGCACGCTGGTGGCCTTTGCCGCACTGCCCCTTTCCTCCCTCTCCCCTCCCTTCCCACTTACCCCCTCTTTCCCCTCTTATCGCCACCCCCCCCCTTCACCGTTTCTCCCCACGTGCAGTCGGCACCATCTTTCGAACCCTGGTGGTCTTTGCCGCTCTGCCGCTCCGTATAAGGCATCCTCTCCTCCAACCTCTCCCAACCCCCTTTACTTTCCCCCCTGCCCCCGTTCCCCCCCCCCCTCCCCCCCCTCCCTTCTCCCCCCTCACCCCTCCCCCTTTTCCCCCCTCACATGCAGTCGGAACCATCTTTGGTACCCTTGTGGCCTTTGCCGCCCTGCCACTCCGGTCGCTGGGCGGCGACGGTTGGAAGATAGCGGCTGCACTGATGGGCCGGCACATAGGGGGAGGTGAGTCCGCGGAATAAGATAGAGGTGTAGTTGCATGGGGTGAGGGGGGCATGGGGAGCATGGGGGGTATGGGGGGTGAGGGGGGCATGGGGGGCATGGGGGGAATCGCATTGGGGATACGGGTGCACGTGGGAGGCATGGATTGTTGAGAGATGACTTTTGAGTCGACTCAAAAGGCATGGGGGGCATGGGGGGTATGTATGGAGGGTATGGGGGGGATTGCATGGGGGGCATGGGGGGTATGGTGGGAATTGCATTGACGATATGGGGGCACATGGGAGAAAAGGAGATAGGGGGAGGGGAGAAATGGAGGGCAGTGACCAAGGCATTACAGGCATCACCATCAGTGGTGACGGCAGCTCTGGCAGCCGACAACCTCCTGTGCACCACGCACTTCACTTCATCCCATCCTCGCTCCTTTTTTTCCCACTTCCTTACTCCCCCAATTCCTTTCCTACGTCCCTTCTCTTCCCTGCTCCCCCGCACCCACCCTCCCAGCCGTGAATTACGTGGCAGTGACAGCGGCATTGCAGGCATCACCATTGGTAATGACGGCAGCTCTGGCCGCCGCCAGCCTGCTGTGTGCGCTGCACTCGCACCCCATCCCTATCCCCCTCTTTCCCACTTCTCCATTTCCCCGCTTCTCCAATTTCCCACTTCCCCACGTCCTCCCCCCCACTTCCCCTCTCCCTTTTTTTCCACCCACCCCTCCCAGCTGTCAACTACGTAGAAGAGACAGACAGAGGCGCTACAGGCATCACCGTGGTAAAGGCATCTCTAGCACCCCACAACCTGCTGTGTGCGCTACAGCGGGTGCTGGTGGTGCATGTGATTCATCTTCCCGGCCTTCCTCCCCCTTCCCCTCCACTCCCCAATCCCAGCTGTGAACTACGTGGCAGTAACAGAAGCACTGCAGGCATCACCATCGGTGGTGACGGCAGCTCTGGCAGCCGACAACCTGCTGTGCGCACTCCACTTCACGACCCTTTTCGCCATCGCTGCTAGCATACCTGCAGAAGGGGAGGGGAAGACGGAGAGCAGTGCTTCTGGCGCCGGTGATGCTGCTGCTGCTGCTGCTGCTGCTGCTGATGCTGCTGCTGCTGCTGCTGCTGCTGCTGATGCTGCTGCTGCTGCTGCTGCTGCTGCTGCTGACACACAAGCATCAACCTCACAGGTATGTGTCCTTAAGACAGACAGCAGCAGCTCTGGCAGCCGACAACCTGCTGTGTGTGCTCCACTTCCCAACCCCCCTCGCCCTCGCTGCAAGCATCCCGTGCTTGCTTGCAGCACAGTGCTCATGCTGGCATTGCAATCAATCTCTCCTCCACTGCAGGTTTTTGAGTCGACTCAAAAACCAACCCCCCTCGCCCTCGCTGCAAGCATCCCGTGCTTGCTTGCAGCACAGTGCTCATGCTGGCACTGCAATCAATCTCTCCTCCACTGCAGGTTTTTGAGTCGACTCAAAAACCAACCCCCCTCGCCCTCGCTGCAAGCATCCCGTGCTTGCTTGCAGCACAGTGCTCATGCTGGCACTGCAATCAATCTCTCCCCCACTACACCCGTCTGTGTCCCCCACCCCCTCCATCCAGCCTTCATTTGAAGTATCAGCAGCAGCGACCGCCCTCGCCCTCGCAGCCTTGCTCTGCTGGCTCGGCTCCTCTCTAGCAAAGAAACCGTCCTCTTGAACTCCATTTCTTCTCCCTTCTTCACCGCATTGCACCCATCCGGCAGCCTTCATTTGACGTGTCAGCAGCAGCCACCGCCCTCGCCCTCGCAGCCTCTCTCTGCTGGCTCGGCTCCTCTCTAGCAAAGAGACTAGCCTTCGTTGGAGGCACCATCCCTTGTGTCACGGCGCTCGTGCTGGCCTTCGCTACAGTCACACCCAGCCTCGCCGCCCCTCTGGTTGTTCCCGGGGAAAAGATGGCTGCGTTGATGCTGCAGGTGAGAAAGAGCGAACTTTGATGCTATAATCACAACTCACCTGCGCTGGCATTCGCTACAATCACACCAGCCTCGCCGCCCCTCTGGTTGTTCCCAGGGAGAAGATGGCTGCGTTGATGCTGCAGGTGAGTCTAGGTATAATAACGCCTCGCCTCGCCTCATGCTTGAATTCGCTACAGTCACACCCCACCTCGCCGCCCCTTAGGCTGTTCCGGGAGAAAATGGCTGCACTGATGCTACAGGTGAGAGAAGCGGTCATCTCTTGCTGCTATAGTCACGCCTCGCCTCATGCTGGCATTCGCTACTCACACCCAGCCTCACTGTCGCGCTTCCCACCCTGCCTCTCCTGATCCCCCCCTTCCATCCCATCAGGTCTTCTTTGCTTCCATAGGAGCCAACGGCAATCTCTCTGCCATCCTCTCATAAGCCCCCTCCCTCTTCCTCTTCATCCTCTCCTCTCCCTTTGCTTGCTACAACCCCTCTTCCTCCCTCTACTCCCTGCCATCCCATCAGGTCTTCTTTGCTTCTATCGGAGCCAACGGCAATCTCTCTGCCATCCTCTTATCAGCACCCTCCCTCTTCCTCTTCATCCTCCTCCAACTCTCCCTCCACCTCCTCTTCACCCTCTCCCTCGGTCGCCTCCTCTCACTCCCTCTAAAGCACCTCCTCATTGCCTCCAATGCCAACGTGGGAGGGCCAACCACAGCAGCCGGCATGGCTGCCTCTAAAGGCTGGCGCTCCCTGACAGTCCCGGCTATACTCGTGGGGATTTTCGGCTATGCGACAGCCACTTTCCTCTCAGTAGCGCTAGGCCATACAGTCTTGAAGCCCATGCATCTGAGAGCACTGCTCTCCTAGTGCCACCTTCTCTCCATTCCTCTCACTACACCTCCTCTTCACCCTCTCCCTCGGTCGCCTCCTCTCCTTCCCTTTGAAGCACCTCCTCATCTCCTCGAACGCCAACGTGGGAGGCCCAACCACCGCAGCCGGCATGGCTGCCTCCAAAGGCTGGCGCTCCCTGACCGTTCCGGCTATACTCGTGGGAATATTCGGCTATGCGACAGCCACTTTCCTCTCAGTAGCTCTAGGCCATACTGTCTTAAAGCCCATGCACCTGAAAGCAGTTCTTTCCTAGCGCTGCCTCCGCTCCTCTCTCACGCTCCTCCTCCTCCACCTCCTCCTCACTCCTCTCCCTCATTGCCTCCAATGCCAACGTGGGATGAGAGGCCCAACCACAGCAGCCGGCATGGCTGCTGCAAAAGGGTGGGGGATTTTGGATAGGCCACTGCCACATTCCTGTCTTTTGTGCAAGGCCATACAGCGTTGACGCCCATACATAGAGCAGGTGTTTTCTAGAGGCAGCTGCTGCTTCCAAGGGCTGGTGATGCTGTGACAAATATTGTTATACGGTAACTGTAAGAGCTTTGGCTAGGATCAGGGGAGCACTATTGAGTATGAATTTGTTGGAAATAAGAAGTCGCTAGAGCGCAGCGGAAGCTCTAGGAATTAACGACGTCCCTACGGCGGGGCTATTGGTCACTCAGAGGTAGCTCTCCTGGCTTGTAACGTGGTGCCAAAGCAGCGGCCGAGGGTAGGCCGGACACAAGCTTGAGAATTGTGTAATATGAGCAAGTGTAAGGAATTTTCTCGGCATTCCTTACGGAGCCGACTACATCGCGTACAGCAACAGCCGATTGTTCGCCCGTTACTGCTAACGGAACTTCGCCGACTTCGCGCGCACTGTTTTACCAAACCTCGCACTGCTGGCATGGCCGTATCGGCCTACGCTTCGGGACT
The DNA here is from genome assembly GCA_948144175.1 of Closterium sp. NIES-65. Lineage (NCBI taxonomy): Eukaryota > Viridiplantae > Streptophyta > Zygnematophyceae > Desmidiales > Closteriaceae > Closterium > Closterium sp. NIES-65. The sequence continues at coordinate 45,799 of CANXME010002194.1, forward strand.
AGCCCGAGCCTCGCTCCAGCGTAGCACTAGCAAGCTCGCACGCACCGCGTTACCGTTTTGCATGTTTCGCGTATAAATGTTCGCTCATGCCTTCGCTCACATTTTGTACTCGTTTGACACCTTAGTGCAATTCTCGCTACCTCGATTCATTGCACCCGTAACACTTGGTATCAGAGCCCCTTTCTTTCGGACCGCGCATCTCCGCACACCAGGAAATCAACTTTTGTTTTTTCACTCGAAGGGACTCACGCACCTTAGCCCCTAGGAGCCGCTGTCCTCGCGTTCTCTCGTAAACGCGTGCAGCCACGACTGCGCCTAGACTAAGACGAGCCGACGCCCTTCGTCATGGCCGAAAATATCGACGTCACCACTCTCACGCAGGAGCGTTTGAACGATTTGCTGCGACAACTGCACGAAAGCTCCGAGGAAATCGCGGCATTGACGGCAGAACGCTCATCACTGCAAAATGACCTCATGAGAGCACAATCCCAAGCACCTGGCACTCCGATTCAACCTGCACCCTCAACATCACAACACGGGAGTGTGGGGCAACCCGCGAGCGCGGCCAGTGATGGCGTCGTCCGCCCCGACGGAGACGACGACCACGGCACGACACACCCCAGAGCGACGCCTGCGGCCCCAAGTCAGCCTCGCGTCACGATTTCGGCACCAACCCACGATTCGGGACTGCCGTCACCGATGCCGCTGAAGCCGCAGCGCCCGCCATGCTTTGACCCGAGTCAACGGGGTGGTCCTACCGTTCAGGCGTGGTTGTTCACAATGAACGTCTTCTTCGACGCCAACTACGTCTCGGAGGACTCGGCGAAGATTCGATACGCCGTGTCGTTGCTGCGAGGACCCGCCATGGACTGGTGGCGCGTCATCGTCACGAAGCCGACCGACTACGCGACACTACCGACACGGGAAGGACAAACCGGACCCTGGGCGCCGTCGTATTTCGTGGAGGTGCCCCAGTATCGCACGTGGGACGCGTGGTGCGCAGGTCTGCGCGCTCGATTTGAGCCAATCGCGGCCTCGATCTCGGCGCGACAGAAGCTCCGCACTTGGCGCCAACTCGGTTCCGTCCAGGATTACACGAGCGGATTTCTGGCGCTATGCGAGCAGGTGGGCTACATGCATAAGAGCGAACGCATCGACCGCTACATCGGCGGCCTGAAGCAGGACATCGCTCAGGAAATCCAGCTTCGCGGCGTCACTGAGTTTCAGGAAATTCTCGCTATGGCGGAGAAGCTCGACTTCTTTCGCCGACCGAGGCCGGGGTCCTACGGAAACAACACCTGGGGACATCGGCCTCGAGGGACGAACGAGAGCGCCACGATACGCGCCGTCGCCGCAAATGCCGCTGCCGCACCGTTCAAAGGGCGCTGCTTTGCGTGCAATCGGCCGGGACATCGCAAGAGCGAATGCCCGGAAAACGCTAAGGGAAAGGGGGAAGCTGAGCAGCAGACACAGACCAAGCAGCAGGGAAACGCTGGAAGTCAGTAGCAGACGGGCCCTCTACTGACAGGTCACGCCGCTCGCCCGACCCAACCGACCCTCACCGAGTGATTGTGCCGGTTCACGCAATCGACCACACCCGGCCGAATAAGGAGGGTACCACGGTAGATAGCCCTATACTGCTCAGTGGGAAAATTGGGACGGACTTAGTTAAAATCTTCGTAGACGGGGGAGCCAGCCACAGCCTCATTAACACTGCTACAGCACGCAAACTGCGACTGCCACTGGACCGATGCTTACCTGAGATCGACGCACGACTGGTAGACGGCACGCCGCTGGCAATACGGGAACGCGTAGACCGAGTTCGGATTCGATGCGGGGGTAACTTCACGTTTAGTCAGGAAATGCTCGCAACGACCCTCGACGGAACCGACATTTTACTCGGGCGTGATTGGCTGCGACGACACAATCCGCGAATTGTCTGGACGACGGGTGACTGCACCGTGCGAGTAAACGGTAACAACATCGCCTTACCTCGCTGGGGCTCGCCTGAGTCTTCGTCGGTGCGTGTCAACGCGATCACGATGAAACGCGCTGTTGCGGCCGGAGCTGACGTGTACGCGGTTGACATTCGGGAAGCCGAGGCAGCAGACAAGGGGGGCGATTTACAGAAACTGCTGACCGACGTACCGAGTGACCTGGCGGCACTGTTAAAACAGTACAGTGACATTTTCCCGGATGACTTACCGACGGGACTGCCACCTCAGCGACCGAACGATCACAGGATAGAACTGGAACCGGGGGCACAGCCAACAGTACAGCGACAGTTCCGACTGACCCAACCCGAACTAGACGAACTAAGGAAGCAGCTCGATTACCTGCTCGAAAAGGAATTCATTCGCCCTAGTTCGTCGCCCTTCGCCGCACCAATACTGTTCACACCGAAAAAGGACGGGGGTTTTCGCATGTGCATCGACTACAGGGCACTGAACAGGGTTACCATCAAATCCCGTTACCCCATCCCACGAGCCGACGAACTGATCGGCCAACTGCGCACAGCCCGGGTTTTCTCGAAAATCGACCTCCGAGGAGGCTACCACCAAATCCGCGTCAACCCACCCAACTGCCCTAAAACCGCATTCCGAACACGCTACGGATCCTTCGAATACACCGTCATGCCATTCGGACTGACCAACGCCCCCGCCACTTTCCAAATGACCATGAACGAAGCATTCCGCCCGCTTTTAGATAAGTGCGTCATCGTTTATCTGGACGACATACTGGTTTAAAGCCCTGACAGAGCACAGCACTTACAAGACATCGAAGCAGTTTTTAAAATCCTGAGTGAGAACCGCCTACTGACCAAAGCATCTAAGTGTGAGTTTTTACAGGACCGCCTGGAGTTTTTGGGACATGTTATTTCAGCTGCACGAGTGGAAATAGTCCCGAAGAAAATTGCGACGATTCAGGCTTGGCACGCGCCGACCAACTTGACCGAGTTGCAGAGTTTCCTGGGGTTCGTCAACTATGTGCGCCGGTTCGTCCCCGACATGGCGAAGCTGACTGCCCCGTTGACTGACCTGCTGAGGAAGGGGGTTGAGTACACGTGGGGGGAGAAAGAGCAAGCTGCCTTCTCGGCCCTCAAAAATATTTTGTGCTCCCCGCCCGTCCTTCACATTGCAGATCCCCACCGTCCGTTCGAGCTCGTCACCGACGCAAGTGACATCGCTGTGGGAGCAGTACTGTTGCAGGATTTCGGGAACGGCCTCCAGCCAATCGCGTACGAGTCCTGCAAGTTACACCCGCCCGAACGTAACTACCCGATACACGACCGCGAGATGCTAGCGATCGTGCACGCGTTCAAAGTTTGGCGATGTTACCTGACTGGCGCCGACGTGACAGTACGGACAGACCACCGCTCGCTACAGTATCTTCGCGCCCAACCGAATCTCAACCCACGACAGATTTGTGAAATGAGTAAGCAGGAAAATGAGAATGACTAAGGAAGAGTGGGTACAAATACAACCCTAGAAACCCTGTACCCCATATGTGCTACCCCACTATAGCCTACAGCAACTATGTCATATAAATCTGACACACCCCCATAGGCAAAGTGGGGGAGAACAAGGGGTCACAAGACCAGTCAAGCAAAGCAAAACAAGCTCAGGGTGGATCACAAAGTCACCACACAGTCCGAGCACAAGAGTAGGGCCAGAGGCCAGTTCACATGCAGGAGTACAGACATATATATAAAACTAGACAAACAAGAGCAGGCATATATATATATGTCACAGTACAAGTGAAGTCAAGAGGAGAGCAAGTGAGGCAAGACAGGCACAAGACCCAGCTGGGTGCAGAAGCGCTGATGGTCACAAGGCGCGAGTGCCTTGGTGAACACATCAGCAGTGTTGGCCTCAGAGGCCACGTACGCAAGTCGCAACTGACCGCGCTGCTGCAGCTCACGAGCAAGGAAGTAGCGGAGAGCAATGTGCTTCGTTCTGTGCTCCAAGCGCTGCTCTCGACACAAGGCCAGCATAGCCTTGTTGTCTACGTACAGCACTGGAGGAGAACGAGGCGGCTCTCCAAGGTCAGTCAGCAGGTAGGTGAGCCAGCGAAGCTCCTGTGCAGCCATGGCCCCGGCGTAGATCTCAGCCTCACAACTGGAGCCGAGAACCGAAGACGAGCGAGTAGACCGCCACGAGACAAAGCCGGAACCAAGGCTGAAGGTGTAACCCTGTGACGACCGCTGCGTAGCCTGGTCGTCAGCCCAAGAAGCGTCCGCGTGGCCGGTAAGGACCACTGGACTCCGCCCTCCAAGCACTAGCCCCATGCCCGACGTACTGCACAGGTAGCGCAATACCCTCTTAGCTGCAGCCATGTGCTCCGGTCTGTGTCTCCCAGGAGCAACATAGCGTGCAAGAATGCTCAGAGGGTATGCAAGGTCAGGTCGTGTGCAGGTCATCAGGTACATGAGGCAGCCAACAAGCTCTGCATACGGACCACTCGACTCTACGGACTCATCCGAAGGCAGAGCTGAGAGTGAGTGGCGAGTAGGCAGAGGAGTGGCCTGAGGCGAGGAGTACGTGAAGCCGAAGCGCTGAAGGACCTGCTGCACCATGTGTGACTGAGTCAAGGTAATGGTGCGGCGTGCTCTGTCCCGAGTGATCTGCAAGCCAAGGTAGCTGCGCAGTTCACCCAGGTCTGTGCACGTGTGTCTCTTCAGCAGCTCGGACTTCACGTAGGCGAGTCCAGCAGTGTCCGCTGTGGCAAAGACCAAGTCGTCGACGTACACGAGGATGTAGAACGGCGGCAGGGAAGTGTCGGTGCGAAGAAACAGCGACGGGTTAGCAGTAGAAGGAGCAAACCCAAGAGCCGCAAGCGTAGTCCTGAGTGTGTCGTGCCACTCTCGCGGTGCCTGGCGGAGACCGTAGACTGGCCGTCGGAGGCTCCACTGGGTGCCAGGAGGGAAAGTCCCAGTGAAGCCAGGTGGACGGCGAAGCCAGATCTCCTCGTGCAGGCTACCCTGCAAGAACGCAGTGCTGAAGTCGAGAGAGTGAAGCTCGTAGTCGCGCTGAGCGGCTATGTGCAGCAGCACCCGAAGAGTAGTCATCTTCGGGGTGGGAGAGAAGGTCTGAAAGTAGTCAACTCCCTGCCGCTGACTGAAGCCACGAGCAACGTACCGTGCCTTGAAGACAGGTGGAGAGCCCGGCGGCCGCTTCACCCTGAAGATCCACATGCCACTGACGATGTTCGCCCCAGGAGGGGGAACCGCGTCAACGTAGGTGCCTGTGGACTTCCAGGAAGCCATCTCTGCATCCATAGCTGCCTGCCACTGAGAGGAGTAGGGACCCTCTACGGCCTCCGCGTAAGAACGCGGAGTCGGGATGTCTAGTGCATCCGGGTCTCCCTCAGGGGCAAGCAGTACAGACGCGAGATGAGGTGAAGCAGCCGCTAGACACTGTAACTCCTCCTGCCTGTCCTCTAGGACGTCCGTGCTAAGAGCACACTCACCCCCGACGGACGGAGGACAGACAGACGCAGACTCAGCAACAAGACTAGCAGCGTAGTCGAGACGACAGCGAGCAGCAAAGTCGACGAGCTCAGCGACTAGAGCAGACGCAGCAGTGGACGCAAAAGAGGGGTCAGTGACGACAGTAGCAAGCAGACGCGTGACAGTAGGACTGGCAGCACGAAGAGAGTCCGACTCAGGGTCGGCAAGCGCAGGAAGAGAGGACTCAGGAGGAGAAGGCAAAGGGGCACGCAGAGGAGCAGTGGACGGACGCAAAGACATCCGGTGCGTGCCAGGAACAGGAGGAGGACGCTGACGCGAACTGCGACCACTAGCGCGAGCAGCACGAACAGGCGACGCGGGACGAGACGCAGGCTCACGACGCTCAGCAAGACCTCCAGTAGGACCAGTGTAAGGAGAGGGAGCAGGCAGTGGAGAGGAAGGCTCTAGCAGGGACTGCGACTGGACAGGCGGTGGACCCTCTACTGGAGGAGAAAGACCAAGAACCTGCTGCAGGAGCGGAACGAAGTACGGCCGAGGCCGCGCAGCGGCTCCAGACTCAGCAGGGACAGCACCAGCACCCTCAGCGACAGCACCAGCGCCACCCACACCTCCAGCGGCAGGACCAACAGCAGCAGGCTCAGCACGAACGCCCTCAGCAGCTCCAGCTCCAGGAGGACCCGCAGGTCCAGCAGCTCCGGGACCGGCAGCACCCGCACCCTCGACGGTCGAAGAAGCTCCAGCTCCAGCTCCAGCAGCACCTCCAGACTCAGCAGCACGCCTCCAGCGGCGAGCGAACCACTCACGCAGCTCCTGTGGAGAGAGGGGCTCCCGGCGAGACGCAGCAGCAGGAGAAACCCCAGGCTCAGCAGCTCCAGACGCAGCACCCCCAGGCTCAGCAGCTCCCAGCTCAGCACCCCCAGGCTCAGCAGCTCCCGACCCAGCACCTCCAGGCACAGCACCCCCCGGCTCAGCACCCCCAGGCTCCGCACCCACCGCAGTAGCACCCTCAGGCCCAGCACCCCCAGCAGTAGCACCCCCAGGCTCAGCACCCCCGCGCACAGTACCCCCAGAGTCAGCACCCCCAGGCTCACCACCCGCAGCAGCACCAGAGTCACCAGTAACCTCGACCGGGTCAACGGCGTCTACCTGGGACACACCTGAGGGGGCAGGAACCTGAGGGGGGAGGGGGTCTACCGGGGGGGGAACCGGCACAAGGAAGTCCGGGGGAGGGGGGAGGGAAGGAGTGCGGTAGGGGAAGAGACGGTAGAAGGGGACTGACTCGTCGAACGTAACGTCCTGGGAGGACAGAACACGACGAGAGGAGGGGTGGTAAAACTGCCACCCTGGGGCGTCAGTGGGGAAGCCAAGGAAGACACAGGGAGCAGCACGAGGGGACAGCTTGTCCGCAGACAAGTCGCGGACAAACGCCCGAGATCCCCAGACACGGAACAGAGACGCATCGCCAACCTTCCCCGTCCACAGCAAGACTGGGGACATCGCAGGACGAGAGACCCGGGGGTGAAGGTTGAGCTGATGCGCCGCGTACCTCACCGCAAACGGCCACAGAAAATGGGGGGCAGCCGCATGCATCATGGACGTACGAGCGACATCCATGACCATGCCAATGCGGCGCTCAGCAATCCCATTTTGCTGTGGTGAGTCCGGAAGCGTGAAGGTCTGGCGGATCCCCCGTGCACGACAGTAGTCTCGCAGAAGGCGAGAAGAGAACTCTCCGCCTCGGTCAGAGTGCAGACGCAGAACAGGAAAGTCCGAGCCGAAGCTCTTCCTGAGCTGGAGACGAGCCTCGCGGATCCAGTCGATCAGCACCTCAGTGACCGCACCCTTGCTGCGCAAGGGGAGGACTGTGGTGTAACGCGAGTAGTCGTCAACCACCAACAGGAAGTAGCGCTCGTAACCCTGCCCACGGACGGGGGCTGGGCCCCACACATCCATGTGAAGCGTCTGCAGGGGAGCCTCTGTCGGGGGGAAGTGGGAGGAGTGAGGAGTAGCCCGGAGGCGACCCTCGACACAGGGGACACAGGAAGGTCCTGGCCCGGAGGGGAGAGGAGGGAGAGACTGGGGAAGACCAGAGACAAGGACACGGGAAGCCATGCTCCGAAGACGGGGCAAGGAGGGGTGGCCAAGACGGTGGTGCCACAGGAGAGTCTCGTGAGACAGGAGGCGACAAGAACAGGGGGCAGACTCAGGACCTGACCGGGACGCAGCAGCAAGCACCTGACCCGACGCAGCCACCTGACCAGACGCAGGGACAGGAGGAGACTCAACGGTCAGGGTGTAGAGACTCGACCCCGGCCGACGCGAGAACGTAGCCAGGTGTCGGCCTGTGCGTGCCTCCGTGCAGTGGGTCACCCGCTGACTCGCAGGAGTGAACTGGTGAACACCCCCATCCTGCAGGTCCGCTCCACTCACCAAGTTCGTGGAGAACGAGGGAAGGTACAGACCCGACAGGGTGCCCGAAGGGGCAGCCGGACACGGGAGGACAGTGGAGAAGTGAGACAGGACAGGACCTCCAGAGGGGTCAGCAAGGGAGACTGCAACCGGCCGGCCGAGCGGCGTAAGGGTAGTGCGGTCTCGAAAGAAGGAGCGAGAAGCTCCGGAGTCAAGTGTGAAAGTGAGGGAGGACGAGGACGACGCAGTACCTGAGAGCGCAGTCTCACCAGTACCTGAGAGCGCAGACGCACTGGCACCTAGAGCAGCAGCCTCACAAGCACCTAGCGCAGCAGTACCAATGCCCAGGTCGGGCTGGAAACAACGGTAACCCTCATTCTCCTCACTATAATCCACAACATACATAGCAGTAAGGATAGCATCAAAATCAAGATCAAAGATCGCTACACCAGCCCTGAGAAGTTCATCCCAGCGAGGGATCTCACTAGCCCCAGGGAACTGCTGACGCCAGGCGTCCGTCAGGCGGCCAAAGCAGCGCTGGGTGGCGTGGGCACCCCCACACTGCTCACCCGCGCGGTCGCCGGAACGAAGAACGTAGGTGCAGGGACCAGTACCCCCACCTCTCTGACGCCCAGCGTACCACTCACGAAGCTGCTGAGGCGAAGGGATGTCCCGCGAGCGCTGCTGCTGCTGCCGGTGCGAGCGCTGGCCACCACCACCGCCGCTACGCTGCTGGGTACCACCCCGACCAGCTCCACCTCCTCCACCACCACTGCCTCCTCCGCTGCCGCCTCCACCGCCTCCACCTCCGCCGCCTCCACCTCCGCCGCTGCCTCCACCACCACCGCTGGCACCACCACCACCGTCTCCGCCGCTGCTGCCACCACCACCACCACCACCCCCGCCACTAGTCCCGCCGCCACCCCCACTCCCTCCGCCGCCACCGCCGCCACCGCCACCGCCCCCTCCAGCTCCACCCGCGCCCTTGCCCCCCTTGCCCTTGCTAGAGCGACGTCTCCCACTAGGGGCAGACGCCGCGCCGACCGACTCAAGACCAAGCAGGTCGGCAGCAGCAGCAGAGGCAACAGAGGGCAGCAAGGGGGAAGGAGAGCACCCCTCAAAGATGGGGGTGCGAGGGTCACCACGAGAAGCACCTACAGCGACTATGCTCTTCTCCGCTGCAAGGAGGGCCTTCTCGAGGAGGTCGACGGTGAGGGTGGTGGGACAGACTGCGAGAAAGTGGTCCCTGACGACGCGAAGGGAGTCAGGGAGGCGCGCGACTACGTAGTAGAGAGCGATGTACATGGGGGGGGGGTTCTTAGCGCAGAACTCAGCAGGAAGGGCGGCGCGGTAGCGAGTGTCACTAGTGCGGAGGTGCGTAATGAGGTCAGCGACAGTGGGAAAGGCAGAGAGGTCAGGAAAGAGGTAGGGAAGCATGAGACGGCTCAGTGCAGCAGTGGCAGGGGAGGAGTAGCGCGCAACAACAGCGTCGTACAAGGTCTGAGCACTCTTGTACTGACTAAAGTGCGCACGCTCAGAGGTAGGGAGGTGGCGACGCACAGCAAGACGTGCAGCAGCATCGCGGGTGGCCCACTTAGAGCGGACAGCGGGATCAGCATCAGCAGCAGGAGCAGGAGAGGCGCCAGAGGTGAGGTCAAAGAGAGAAAGGTCGTCAGCCCTGTCGCACTGTAAGAACAGCTGCAGGTCGTCTAACCAGACCTCAAAATCAATGGCGCGACCCTCAGCGTCAAAAGCTAGGACACTAGGGGTAGCCATGGCGACGACAGCGACGCAGTGCAAGCAGTAGGGAAAGAGCTCGCAGTGGCAGTGGGACTGTGCTCACCAGGCAGGGCAGGTCGAGTAGGTATGCAGAAAGGCGGCTCAACGACCTGGCGGCTCGGGTGCTGGGCGGCTCGGGCGCAGGGCGGCTCGGCTCCCGGGCGGCTCGGCGGCAGGGCAGCTCGGGGGCAGGGCGGCTCGGCTCCCGGGCGGCTCGGCGACAGGGCGGCTCGGGTGCAGGGCGGCTCGGCTCCCGGGCGGCTCGGCTGCAGGGCGGCTCGGCTCCCGGTAGTAGGTGGGCGGCGGGGCCGCGCGAGAAGACGGCCGGGGCCGCTACGGTAGTAGGCGGCGGGGCCGCGGTCGAACAGGCGGCTGGCGCCGCGGTCGTAGCAGGCGGCGGGGCCGTGCAAGCAGGCGGCCGGGGCCGCGGTAGTAGAGGGCGGCGAGGCCGCGCTAGCAGGCGGCCGGGGCCGCGACAGTAGCGGGCAGCGGGGCCGCGGTCGAACAGGCGGCTGGGGGGGGGGGGGGGCCGCGGTCGAGCAGGCGGCCGGGGCCGCGGTAGTAGCGGGCGGCGAGGCCGTGCGAGCAGGCAGCCGGGGCCGCGACAGGAGCGGGCGGCGGGGCCGCGGTCGAACAGGCGGCTGGGGCCGCGGTCGTAGCAGGCGACCGGGGCCGCGATCGTAGTGGGCGGCGGCCGCGGCGTAGCGGGCGGCAGGGCCGCGTCGAGCAGGCGGCTGGGGGCCGCGTCGAGCAGGCGGCTGGGGGCCGCGACAGGAGCGGGCGGCGGGGCCGCGGTCGAACAGGCGGCTGGGGCCGCGGTCGTAGCAGGCGGCCGGGGCCGCGATCGTAGTGGGCGGCGGCTGCGGCGTAGCGGGCGGCAGGGCCGCGTCGAGCAGGCGGCTGGGGGCCGCGTCGAGCAGGCGGCTGGGGGGCCGCGTCGAGCAGGCGGCTGGGGCCGCGATCGTAGCGGGCGGCTGGGGCCGCGACTTAGCGGGCGGCTGGGCCGCGTGTGGGAGGGAGGCGACACGGAGGGTCGCTCGATAGCGGAAAAAAAAAAGGTTGAGCGCGCCTCGGGGCGCGCTTCGGTGGGCCCTAGGCAGAGTTCCACAGGGAACCCGCTCTATACCATGTGAAATGAGTAAGCAGGAAAATGAGAATGACTAAGGAAGAGTGGGTACAAATACAACCCTAGAAACCCTGTACCCCATATGTGCTACCCCACTATAGCCTACAGCAACTATGTCATATAAATCTGACAAGATTCGCTGGTTGGACTATCTCGAGTCCAATTTTCACTACACCGTTACGTACAAAAAGGGTGCATCCAACATCGCCGACGCTCTCACCCGCCCCACCGCCCAACTCCATGCCATCCTACTCGCCCAGACCAACCCGCTTTTAACTGGCCTATTCACCCACGGATACCGCACCGACCCATTTTTCACGACCGGAAATTCACAGCAACTGGCAGAGGCAAAAGGAGTCTATTACGTAAAAGCAGGCACCAACCGCATTTGGGTACCCGCGTACTCACTACTGAGGGAGCTGCTACTACAGGAGGCACACGACGGGATTACCTCGGGACATTTCGGGGTAGAAAAAACGCGACAGCAACTGCAGCGGTACTATTACTGGCCGGAGCTGTTGACCGACGTACAGCAGCACGTGGGCTCGTGCCCGACGTGTCAGGTGATGAAGAGTTCAAGGAAGCGGAAGGCGGGTCAATTGCAGCCGATCCCACCGCCCGAACGCGCCTGGCAGCAAGTAACCATGGACTTCGTCACAGGGTTACCTTCGAACCCTGGGGGTAACGACGCGGTGATGGTCGTCGTGGATAGGCTGACGAAGATGGCACACTTCGCTGCGTGCAAAAAGTCGATCTCAGCCGAGGAGACCGCTCGCCTGTTCATCGCAGCCGTTGTTCGCCTGCACGGGATTACAGCAGCAATTATCAGCGACAGGGACACGAAATTTACCAGCAACTTCAGGAAGAACCTCTGGGAGCAGTTCGGGACCAGGCTACAGTTCAGTTCGTCGTACCACCCCGAGACCGACGGCCAAACGGAGCGGACGAATCAGACGATGGAGCAGTTGATTCGTGCCACGTGCGACGACCCCACGACCTGGGAGCAGCAGCTGCCGTTGATCTAGTTCGCGTACAACAACGCCACATCAGCCACGACGCAGCACTCCCCGTTCTACCTGAACTATGGGCAGAACCCCACAGTGCCCATGACGCCGAGTCCGGACAACCCAACGCCACGCGCACAACAATTCGCCGAAATCCTGCAAGCTGCCCGCGCCAGAGCCGCCGAAGCAATAAAAAAGGCCAACGTCATCGCTAAGCGCAACGCTGATCGCCACCGCCGCCCCGTCACGTATCAATCTGGAGATTACGTGCTACTCGACACGCAAAATCTGCGACTGCCCGACGTACCGAAATTACGACCACGCTACTGTGGACCATTCCAAATCAGTCACATGATCACACCCGTCACCGCACACCTACTATTGCCAACCGACTGGTACATCAGCCCTTCGTTCCACGTCAGCCTACTTCGCCCATACATCCCGACCACAAGTCAACTGCCGCGTCACCGGCCACAATCAATGACTCGCCCTGCATCAGAGCCGATCATCGAGCCCGAAAAAATTCTGAGCCATCGGATCCGCCACCCCACGGGAATCAGGAGGATTGAATTCCTCGTTCGCTGGAAAGACCGCACGCCAACTGAAGATAGCTGGGTGCCCCTGAGCAACATCGAAAATCACCCTGCCCTGCAAGTGTACCTGAGGAGCCGGGGATTCCGCGATATACACGCACTCGCGTAGCGGAGGGGGCTTCTTGAGGGGGGGGGTAGTGTAAGGAATTTTCTCGGCATTCCTTACGGAGCCGACTACATCGCGTACAGCAACAGCCGATTGTTCGCCCGTTACTGCTAACGGAACTTCGCCGACTTCGCGCGCACTGTTTTACCAAACCTCGCACTGCTGGCATGGCCGTATCGGCCTACGCTTCGGGACTAGCCCGAGCCTCGCTCCAGCGTAGCACTAGCAAGCTCGCACGCACCGCGTTACCGTTTTGCATGTTTCGCGTATAAATGTTCGCTCATGCCTTCGCTCACATTTTGTACTCATTTGACACCTTAGTGCAATTCTCGCTACCTCGATTCATTGCACCCGTAACAGCAAGGCATTACATTCTGTTATATAGCAAACGCATAGGGCAAACAGTTACCAAGGCGCAACTGTATAACAGTTGCGCTGCGTCGCTTGGGTTGCCTTGTTACAGTCACGCTGGCGAGACTTTCCAGCTTCGGCAAGGGCGCGATATCCTGCCGCGCCCCACAGGTCAGTTTCGCGTACTGTAGACGATGACTCCTGCTGTCGATTCGACTCTTGAGCTGCCACGCGGGTCGCAACCGCTGTGTTCGGTTGCGGCCCGTTGACTCGCCACCAGGTTCAATTCCCTCGCTATGGCGAGCCCCTGTTAACACACTTCGAACAGTGCACTTATAATAATAGCATACAAACATATTCTCAACAGAATTGACTTCCCTTCAGTGCCATACGATCCGATCCAACTCAATCTATCTTTATTGTTGATGATACCGTAATTCACTTGTCAGGGGTTTGCGTAAAAAAATCAAGCTTAACTTAACCCGGACAGCCAGTGCATCTAGGGTTTTTGGTGGAAAACATTGTGACACCCTTATAATGCAAACAGCAGGGCGGCTATGATAGCGACAGCTAGAAAGACGTACTTGAAGCAAGCAACGAGGATGACTACAGTGGAGACAAGGACCTGCCAGGAGAGGTAGAACAGCGCACAGGCAAACACCCCCGCTAGAATCACAGCTAGAGCGTTTTCCGTTGAAGGCGCCAGCCAATCAGAGTCCACACCACCACCGATAGTACCTCCCCCCCTTCCTCCTCTTCTTCCCCCTCCGCCTCCTCTTCCCCCTCTCCCCCATCCACCTCCTCCTCTTCCTCCTCTTCCTCCTCCCCCTCCCCATCCACCTCCCCTTTCTTCTCTTCTATCCCCGTTGCCGACTCTGCGGAATCTAGGTATCCAAGACCAATCAAATATGTTTCTGCTGCTGCTGCTGCCGCGGCTGCTGTTGCTGCTGCCTCTGCTGCTGCTCCATCTGTTACCGCTACTGTTACTGTAGTCAGACGCGCTGTAGCTTCTCTCGTTATAGTCGTCTTCCTCCTCCAGGACTATACCCGACCATCGTTCCCCATCTGATTCCTGAGCTGCACGGCTGACACTTGTAACCGGTCGTCTTCTAACGGGGATGCTATTGCGCTGGCGTTGGCGTGGGTCAAGCGATGGGAAAATAGAGGGAGGGAAGCGACTTGCAGAGATCACTCGGGGCGACGAGCTGCACTCGAGTGGCAGCCGCAGCTGCATGGCTTACTTAGTGAAATTACTAAAATAGTACCTCTCAAGACAAGGACAATCAACAGAATTCAGAATACCACATGAAGTACGAGGATAGAAGTAGCGCGACCGAGACCGCCTCGACGGCTTTAAAGTTTCGCGGCCAACCAAACTCGAATCGCTTCACTGGTCGCCGAATCTACCAGAATTACGAGCTAAATCGGCCAACAGATGTAGTAGTGTCTGGACTCGATTCTTCGTTTACGACCTAGTACCGCGATTAAGGCGATTTCGCACAAATCAGGGTCCAAATAGCGGTTTTTGAGAAATCACGAAACTAGCTGGTTTCTTGATGTGCATTTCGAAGGATGTTATTGGGAAGCGTGTAACCCTTCGAGAGCTCGAGCAATCAGTAACCAGACCAAACATGTTTCGCAGAAATGAGCTGACTCGTTTACCAGAACTAATGTCGCTAGTGAAGTGTACGTTTGAGGGATACAACTAGTCACTGTATTCACTTCTGCTATTTTGATAATATTTCTTGCATTGGAAAAACGGGAGTCATAAAATTACAGAGCACACAAGCAGAATTGAACTGGCAGTTTCTTAGCCTTATACTTGTTCTGTTAGCAGCTCAAGTGCAAGTGAAAGGTCACCATTTGTCGCATTCAACGCTTCTTGAGCAGCCGACTGTAAAGGAAGCATGGTTAAACATGCGAACATATTGGAATTGGAACTTGAGGCTGACGTGAATCAGAAGTAAAGAAGGTTTGGAACTTTTACGCATAAGACACATGAAGTGTACAGCACATACCTGGTTAAAGCCCATGTCGCACAACTGTCGCACAGATGCCGCTCTAGCACCATCATTGCTCCTGCCAGCACCATCGGCTGTACCATGCATGTGGTGGGGGTCACTCAAGAGCTGCTCATTCTGCTGGGGATGGCTGGCCTGGCTGGGGGAATAAGCCCAGCCACTAGAGAGGACTGTGGCTCTGGGAGGAGGGGAAGGGGGGAGGGAGAGAGAGGGAATCTTAGACCACTAGAAAGTCAGGTAGCCCGCTGCAGTTGGCTCTCTGGCCTGGGGAATATGCCCAGCCACTAGAGAGGACTGTGGCTCTGGGAGGAGGGGAAGGGCGGAGGGAGAGAGAGGGAATCTTAGACCACTAGAAAGTCAGGTAGCCCGCTGCAGTTGGCTGGTCTGGCCTGGGGAATATGCCCAGCCACTAGAGAGGACTGCTGTTCCAGGAGGAGGGGAAGAGAGAGCAACAACAGGAGCAGCACTGGCGAAAGCAGCAACAGTGTTGGGCAGTGAATGATTGGGAGCATCACTGAAACCGCCACAGCTCCCTCAACTCCTCTACCTGCTCTGGTGGATCCCACTGTTGTTCCTGCTCCTGCTGGGAGCATCTTGAGACGATATCACCGCCACCTCACAGTTCCCTCCCCTGCTCTCACACGGAGTGCCTCCAGTTGCCACACCCCATCCCCCCACAGCACACCAACGCACCTTCCCAGGGCAGCAGCGGCGGCAGCAGCACTGGCGGAAGCAGCAGCAGCGTTGGGGAGCGGGTAGTTGGGGGCATCGTGAGAGGCTATCACCGACACTGCCACAGTTCCCTCCCCTGCTCCTGTTGCTCTCATTGTTCCTCCTGCTCCTGCTGCCGCTCCTGCAGCGGCTATAGATGGTCCCCCTGGTGCTGCTGCCGAGCCTGCTAGAGTCCGGCCCCGCCCTGGGAACCTCTGAGGGGTATGCAAGCAGAAGCACACACACGTGCACATGCCCATGCCCATGCACATGCACATGAACATACCCATGCACACTCACACGCACATGCACACGCACACGCACATGCACACATACACACACATGCACACTCACATGCACATGCACATGCACACGCACATGCACACATACACACACACAGGAAGACGGAGAGAAAAAATGAGCTGAAAGAGGAGCCAAAAGAGCCGCCATACAGATACACATGCACATTAATTTCTTAGTAATAGGGAGGGCTGCAGGGCGACGTGATAAAAGATTTGTTTTGAGACGTCTCAAAAGGAGCCAAAAGAGCCGCCAAACAGATACACATGCACATGCATTTCTTAGTAATAGGGAAGGCTGCAGGGCGAAACCTTGAACCCTAAACTCCAACACCAAAACCCGAAACCCTGGATTTCTTGACTGAACGGCAACTTACAGGATCAGCCGCGGCCGTTGCTGGTTGCAGCGTGCTTTCTTGGCTCGCAGGCTGCCCCCCCCACCCATGTGACTGTGACTGTAACGAAGGGTTTGGATTACTAGCAGCAGCCATTGCTGAAAGCGAGTGCACGTTCGATAGAGGCCCCTGGTTGTACATGTGTTGGCGCTGCTGATTGTATCCCCCCTGCTGCTGCTGTTGCTGTTGGATTAGCCTTTGCTGCTCCTGCTGCTGCTGCACTGCTGCAGCCACCGATCGCCACCTGTCCTGCACACGAGCTACGGATGCTTGCATGGATCGCCACGTGGCGTGCAGCGATTGGCTGATGCTCGCTGGCCTGAGGCAGAGAGAGGGTGACGTGCACAGGAAGAAAGTGGAAGAGAAGGGATATAGCACAGTCCGATAACCTTATTTGCACCCTCGTGCCCTTTTGCAGCTCTCTTTCACTGACGTGATGAAAGGGATGAATCCCGGAATAAGAAGGTATGCAAACCGCAGGGAGGAGGAGGCGTCCCCAAGGGTGGTGACGGCAGCAGCGGCGATAAAAATTCTCAGGCGCCAACTGAATGAGTGAGGGTAGAACTAAATGCGTGAGGGTAGAACTAAATGCGTGAGGGAAAAACTAAATGAGAGGGTAAAACTAAATGAGTGAGGGTAAAACTAAATGAGTGAGGGTAAAACTAAATGAGTGAGGGTAAAACTAAATGAGTGAGGGTAAAACTAAATGAGTGAGGGTAAAACTAAATGAGTGAGGGTAAAACTAAATGAGTGAGGGTAAAACTAAATGAGTGAGGGTAAAACTAAATGAGTGAGGGTAAAACTAAATGAGTGAGGGTAAAACTAAATGAGTGAGGGTAAAACTAAATGAGTGAGGGTAAAACTAAATGAGTGAGGGTAACGAGGGAGGCTCACCGCAGGGAGGAGGAGAGATGCCCTAGGCTGGTAAAGGCAGCAGCGGTGATGGGATGTCCTCCCGCGATGAACCCGGGCCGGCGCACCATGGGAGCCTGATGGGTGCGGTGGTGTGCAGTGGTGTGTGTGTGGTGGGTGTGGTGGGTCTTACCGCAGGGAGGAGGAGAGATGCCCTAGGCTGGTAAAGGCAGCAGCGGTGATGAGATGTCCCCCTGCAATGAACCCGGGCCGGCGCACCATAGGAGCCTGATAGGTGCAGTGGTGTGGTGGGTGTGGTGGGTGTGGTGGGTCTTACCGCAGGGAGGAAAGATCCCCAAGGCTGGTTAGAGCAGCAGTAGTGATGGGATGTCCTCCCGCGATGAACCCTGGCCGGCGCACAATAGAAGCCTGATGTGGTGTGGTGGTGTGATGTGGTGGATATGGTGGGTGGTAAATGTGTGGGGGTGGTCAGATGGGCAGTGGGCTGTGACATACTAGCGCTGGTCGGATGCCCCCCCGCAATGAACCCTGGCCGGCGCACCAACAAAGCCTGGTGGGTAAATGGGTGGTGAGTGGGTGTGTAGGTGGGAGCAGGTGAATCAGGTCTAGAGACAGCCCAGAACCGGCACACTGCAGCAGAGGGCACTGGCGAACCAGTCGGTAATGCATCCTGGCCGGCGCAGCTCATTGCCAAAGCTGGTACTGCAGAGGGATCGGAAGCAGCAGTGATCAGATGTCCCCCCACGATGAACCCTGGCCGGCGCACCATGGGAGCCTGATGGATGGGTGGTGGGCGGTTGAAGTGCGTGGTGGGTGGTTGCAGGGGAATATAGACAGTCCAGAACCACTACACAGCAGTGGCCAGCAGTGGCAGGAAGGCGCTCAGTGGGGGCAATCACGGGAGCTTAATCTCATGCGGGCTTCTCATGGCGTTACCCTACCCATAGCACTACCCTAGATTGAAGGGTAGGTAGGTAGGTACTCACCCGGGTAACGAGATGACTCTAGGGAACGGAATGTGGCTGGGAAGGGGGTGACTATAAAGAGGACGTAACGAGACCTTGTGTGGTGGTAATCATGGGGTTTAGGGTAGGAAGGTAAGTTCTGACCAGGGCTCGCGATGACTCCAGAGAACTGAATGTGGCTGAAGAAGGTGTGACAATAGCGAAGGCGCCACGAACATCTGGGGGGAAAGTGATGGACATTATGGGAAAGAGAGAAAGGTAACCGACATGATGTTATAAGCAATAAAAAGATGGTAGATAGAGATAAGAAGGGCGGATTATGAGCAGTACTCGGAGATCGACACAAGCATTTTTGAGACGTCTCAAAAGACACAAGCATAAGAGCATGCCACTGGGTTTTTTTTTTGGTGCGACTTTTGAGAATTCTCAAAAGTCGCACCCAAGACACAAGCATAAGATCATGACACTGGGTTGAGGGGTGCGCAGACCAATTTTAAGTCGACTCAAGAGGAGCCTCAGAAGTGGGGAGAAAGGCAACTCACATGCTAGCCCTGAGAGGACGCCGCTTAGGTGACCAAGCAGAGAGGCGGAGGGGAGGAGCAGTTGGAACAGCACAAGGAGGACCCAAGGGTACCTGTGGAAGAAAGGGAGGGACTTTTGAGAATTGAGCTGAGAGGAGTGAGTGTGTATTAAAGCAGAGATGCAAGCAGCTGGAATTGCACGAGGAGGACCCAAGGGTACCTGTGTATTAGCGAGAAGCGAGGCAGCAATGGGATGGGATGGGATGGGATGGGATAAAATGGGCCTTTATACCACAGCAACACAGATTTGAAGGTTGACTGCTGCAACACTGGTGTGTTACAGAATTTCCTAGCAAAATCTCACCATTCGGTTGGCACAGTGTGAAGAAAACATTGCATGCACGTGAATTGCATGCAAGGAAAATCTCAAAACAACTCCAATAGAAAGGCCTCAACAGAAGTCTCGCCGGGCGGTTGTCTCACTGAAGAATCAAAAGATGCTGCATGAATGGGAGTTGTGTTTTTGGGTCGAATTCAAACAAGATGCCGAATGCATGGGAGTTGCCTTAGAAAATTCTCAAAGCAACTCCACCAGTGAGTTCTTGAAACAGATCTTACCATGCGGTTGGCACAGTGAAGAAACCAAAGATGCTTGATGCACGCATGTATGCATGCATGCATGCTTGAGAGAATTCTCAAAGCATCTCCACCAGAGAGAGTTCTTGAAACAGATCTTACCATGCGGTTGACACAGTGAAGAAACCAAAGATGCTGCACACGGGTGAAACAGAACGCGGGGTGACACAGGGGAGGAGATACAGTGGGGAGGAGATACACGGGAGAATTTTCAAAAGTAACTCCAACTAAGAGAGTTCTCAAAAGTATTACCATGCGGTTGGCTCAGTGAAGAAACCAAAGATACATGCAAAGAAACCAAACACGCGGGTGAAACCCGCATGCATTGAGGTTGTTTTTGAGGCGCCTCAAATACAACCTCAATGGTTGGCACAGTGAACATGCAAAGAAACCAAACACGCGGGTGAAACATGGCGCGGGGTAACAGAACGGAGGGGAAAAATCAAGGACGAAACGGAAATGCAGAGGCATGTGGGAAATGAGAGTTGGAATAGAAGTTGATGCTTTGATTGAGAATGATGGGGGTATACATAGTTGGGGGTTGGATACTAGCCTAGGTTGGCATTATTGGACCCCAACCAATAAGTTGGGTTGGGTGATTATTGGTGGGGTCCAATAATGTTGGCCAAGTTGGGGTTGAGCCAACATTATTGGAGGGAGCCAATAATTCTACCCAACCCAACCTTTTGGGGTCCAATAATTGGACCAAGGTTGGGTTCCAACCTACAAACTGGGTTACCCCTGTTTGTACACCCAAACTAAGTTTGGGTGCTTATCTCTAGCCTATTCTATAGCATATATGCAGGTTACAAGAGGAGAGATATTCTAACAAGGCAAGGAGTGTAAACCACATGCAATGCACACACGGTACTGTGTTATGCCAAGAGAATCACTTGGCCTTAGGCACTGCATGGCTTCTATTTAACCCAGGAGACCACACCATGCCATGCCAGGTCTACTGTGGATGGCGTCGTTGAGGAGGGCGAGCAGCAGCAGCGCGATAAACGCCAAGAGCACTCCTGAGAACCCAATGCAGCACTCGCCAGCCCCACCAGCCCCACCACCCTAACAGCAATCCAGGCATGAACGCCAAGACACTGTGGATGGCGGCGTTGAGGCAGGCGAGCAGCAGCAGTGCGTGCAGCTGCCGGAGGGAGCCCAGGCCCCAGGTGGCGCCTCTAGTATAGGGAGAGGAGACCTGCACTGACCTCCTTTGACTTCCCCCTCCAATATGCAAGTCCAGGACGATCAATGCAAAGAGCACTCCAGAGAACCCAATGCAGCACTCGCCAGCCCACCAACCCCACCAGCCTAACAGCAATCCAGGCATGAACGCCAAGGCACTGTGGATAAGGGAGTTGAGGAGGGCGAGCAGCAGCAGCGCGTGCACCCAGGTGGTGCCTCTATACCAGGTTCCCCCCACCAACCCCACCACCCTAACAGCAGTCCAGGCATGAACGCCAAGGCACTGTGGATGGTGGAGTTCAGGCAGGCGAGCAGCAGCAGCGCGTGCAGCAGGCGCAGTGAGCCCAGGTGGCGCTCCAGAGGGGCAGGGCATAGATGCCAAGGCAGAGTAAATAACGGCGTTCAGGCGGGCGAGCAGCAGCAGCGCGTGCAGCAGGCGCAGTGAGCCCAGGTGGCGCTCCAGAGGGGCAGGGCATAAATGCCAAGGCAGAGTAAATAACGGCGTTCAGGCGGGCGAGCAGCAGCAGCGCGTGCAGCAGGCGCAGTGAGCCCAGGTGGCGCTCCAGAGGGGCAGGGCATAAATGCCAAGGCAGAGTAAATAACGGCGTTCAGGCGGGCGAGCAGCAGCAGCGCGTGCAGCAGGCGCAGTGAGCCCAGGTGGCGCTCCAGAGGGGCGGGGCATAAATGCCAAGGCAGAGTAAATAACGGCGTTCAGGCGGGCGAGCAGCAGCAGCGCGTGCAGCAGGCGCAGTGAGCCCAGGTGGCTCTCCAGCGGGGAAGCCAGGGGGAGGAGTGTGGAGAGGCAAGAAGGGGAAACCTGGAACCCTGCACTCACCTCCTGTCTCTGCCCCCCCCGACTTGTAAGTCCAGCACGATCAGTGCAAAGAGCACTCCGGAGAAGCCGATGCAGCACTCGCCAGCCCACCAACCCCACCACCCTAACAGCAATCCAGGCATGAACGCCAAGGCACTGTGGATAAGGGAGTTCAGGCAGGCGAGCAGCAGCAGTGCGTGCAGCAGCCGCAGTGAGCCCAGGTGGCGCTCCAGAGGGGCCGCCAGAGGGAGGAGTGTGGAGAGGTTGAGTGCAATGTGGAGGAGTCCCTTGTGGAAGAAGATGGAGGTGAGTGCGCGGTATACTGGAAGATAGCAGCGGAAATAGAGGGAATAGCAGAGGGGGAGAGAGGGGAACACAGGGGTTAGAGAAAAAAAGATTTGGAGAGGATTGTGAGTGAGTGAGGGATGCGAGAAGCCTCTCGCTGTGTGTGTCAATAATAATGTGTCTACTCGTCCTAAACCAGCACTGGTGAATGAGCGTGCAAGTGACTTTTGAGTAGACTCAAAAGCACGAACCAAGAGCATCAGGGACATCTATCAGAGACATCTCTAACCCAGCCAGCAATCTAACCCAGCCAGCACTATAAACCAGCCAGCACTGGTGAGTGAGTGTACCAAGCCTAGCGCACCTTTCCATTGCAGCACAGTTAGAAAGGGCGAGAAGCAGAACTCCCTGAAGCAAGCTGCAACCAGAGCCCTGCTTAGTGCTCACCAGGTGTGTTTTGAGTCGACTCAAAACAGACCTCCCTGAAGCAAGCTGTAACCAGAGGCACGCCCAACCACCAGTGGTGAGCGCCCTCAGCCCTGCTTAGTGCTCACCTTGCCAGTGCAGCAGGGCGAGGGAGGGCGAGAAGCAGACCTCCCTGAAGCTGTCATAGCCAGTCAGTAGGTCGACCGCAAACACAGCCACACAGACGGCGAAGACTGAGGCTGTTATGAGAGGCACGGCCAGCCACCACTGATGGATGCGCGTACCTATGCTGGCCTGGGAAGGGGAGCGGAGGAGCGAGAGAATGGGGGAGAGGACGAGGGGGGGTAATGAGGCGTTTAGGCACGGCCAGCCACCACTGGTGGATGTGCGTACCTATGCTGGCCTGGGAGGTGGGGTGGGGGGGTTGAAGGACAGTCACGCAGACAGCCACACAGATGGCGAAGACGAAGGCTGTTACTTAAGGCACGCCCAGCCACCACTGGTGGATGTGCGTACCTATGCTGGCCTGGGAGGGGGAGGGAGGGAGATAGGGAGGGGATGGGGGAGACGATGGGGGGAGGGGAGAGGAACCGCCACAACCACACACACACACAGCCACTCAGACGGCGAATACTTAGGTTGATATCAGAGGCACGGCCAGCCACCACTGGTGGATGTGCGTGCCTGTGCTGGCCTGGAGGGAAAGGATGGGGGAAACGACGACGGATCGGATCAATCACTACCACCACACATACAGCCACTTTTGAGGCGCCTCAAATGTGCGTGCCTATGTTTGCCTGCAGAGAAGCGATGGGGGAAACGACGACGGATCGGATCAATCACTACCACCACACATACAGCCACACACACAGGTGTCGCGAAACTCCTACAGGTGTCGCGAAACTCCTACAGGTGTCGCGAAACTCCTAAAGGTGTCGCGAAACTCCTACAGGTGTCGCGAATCTCCTACATGTGTCACGAAACTCCTACAAGTTTGCTACAGGCAGGAATCGCAGACCTCTGATGTGACGTTGGACCGCATCGCGCCTCCACCACCGTTGATTTCCGCGATCCAACGGCCGACGCAATCGTCACAAGGTCAGAGACAATCTGACGGCCGAGGAAATCCTCCAGGCTGTGCAAGCCAAATCGGACGGCAGAGAGAATTTGATCCGTGGAGCCGCGATCCTTGAGGCAACGAAAAAATGTCGGAAAACGCGACGGATTATCGTTATTTCTTAAAACAAAGTCTTTCGAATCAGGTCAGAGCGCGAACTAGAGGCTGTGAGGTTGCGGGCAACGGCTAGCAAACCAAGCGCTTCGGCGGAATCTAAGCGGCAACTAAGAAAAACTGGCTTCTAGGCGAAACGTATGCTTGACGGATGATTGTTCAGTCAGCACAGCAGTGACCTTAGAGAATGCCGAGTATACGCGTTAGTGTCCTGAGCGTGCGCGTGAATTTCAAACTACCACTACACATTCAGCTGCTACAAAGCCTCGAAGTACATTTTCCAGAACCTATCTTTTTAGTGCAGACAAAAGAAGGAAAGCACAAGCATACAATACATCAATTCAAGCTGCGCTGCACACAACATATTTTCCAAGCAGAGACTCTTACAACCTACGAGCCCAGCCTCCACGTACAATCTCCCTCCGGTTCTTGGGAGATTCCCGTTGTTTTCTCTGCGTCTCAAAATGCGACCTAACCTGGTTAATCTATTCAAACCTCTGCAGCACCGTATCCGAAGGAAACGGGTAATCTTAACTAGTTACATCCTGAACAGTTACACACTACACTAGCCGGACGCTTGCCATCCATAGCAGCACTCACACCTCAGTCCCTGCTCTTCTCTTGATTCACACTGGCCTTGCTTTTGGCTGCTTGCTTACTGCTCTCTCAGCTCTCCACTACTATGCTCGCTGCTCCCTCAACCATCCCCTAAATGCTTCTTTTGTGCTTGCTACCTAAACACTCTCTCCTTCGCCACCTGTCACCATCACTCTTTCCTACACTCCACTCAGCTACCGGTATCTCTGATCCTCTTTACCTCTCCTCTGTCTAGCCATTGCCTCTTGACATATCTCCCCTCCATCCATCCTCCTCTCGTCTCTTCACACCCATTGCCCATTCATCACTCCAGCCGTCATCTATCTACCGATGGCTAAGCTCCCCACCCTATTCCTCTTTCGCTACTTGCTCATGCCATCAGTCCCCAGTCACTCCAGTTGTCATCCTCACTGTCCTCATCCACAGGAGCTCTCCTCCTAGTGATCGCTCCTGCCAGCATTGCATTTGTAGCCCCACTCACAATAAGCGTACCTTCCCCATCTCCGCCGCTGCATCCTCACTATCCTCATCCACAGGAGCTCTCCTCCTAGTGATCGCTCCTGCCAGCATCGCTTGGGTAGGCCCCCCCCACTCAACTTTTCATTAATCGCTCCTGCTGTCATCCCCCCACCCCTCAACCTCCTTCCTCTAGTCGCTCCAATCGTCATCTTCACTATCTTCATCTTCATCCACCGGTGCTCTTCTCCTCGTGATCGCCCCTGCCAGCATCGCATTTGTAGCCCCCCTCACACACAGCGTACCTTCCGCCCCTCTGCTCTACTCCAATCACTCATGTCACCATCATGCCCGCCCCTTTCCCCCTCCCTCCTAGTCACTCCAGTCATCATCCTCACTGTCCTCATCTTCATCCACCGCAGCTCGACTCCTCGTGATCGCCCCTGCCAGCACCTGCACTCCCTCCCGCTCCCATTTCCATAGCCACTCCAGTCGTCATCCCAGCTGCCCACACTCCTCCCCCTCTAATCACTCCAGTCATCATCCTCACTGTCTTCATCCTCATCCACCGGTGCTCGCCTCCTCGTGATCGCCCCTGCCAGCATCGCCCGTGCAGCCCCCCCCCCAACTCGTCCTGCTCATCAACCAGTGCCCCTGCAGCCCACACTCCAATCGACTCGACTTGCTCTAATCACTCCAGTCATCATCCTCACTGTCTTCATCCTCATCCACCGGTGCTCTCCTCCTCGTAATCGCACCCGCCAGCATTGCATTTGTGGCCCCCCTCACAAACGGCGTACCCTCCGCCCCTCCGCCCCCACCTCCTCTCCCTCCTCTCTCCTCCTCACTCTCCTCACTCCCCTCTGCCTCTTCATCCTCCTCTTTTTCCGCCGCTGCTTTTGCAGCCACTTCCTGCTGCTTCTGCTCCTGCTTCTGCGATTTCTGCTTTGCATGCTCCTTCTGCTGCTCCTCCTGCTCCCGCTGCTGCTTCCCACTCGCTTTCGCCTTCGGCTGGGCTTCCTCCTTGGCCGCCTCCTCCTCTGCCTTTTTCTTCTTCTCATACTCCACCAGGTTCTTCTTAAAGAGATCTACAAAGTCTCTCAACACTCCAAAAACTGGGGAGAAAGTACAGGAAAAGGAGATGGAAACAGGGAATTGATCAGCAAAGTCCTTAGTTGCCTCCTCGTCTGCCTTTTTCTTCTTCTCATACTCCACCAGATTCTTCTTGAAGAGATCGACAAAGTCCCTCAACACACTGAAGACTGGCAGGAGATGAGACGAAGGGTAGTGGGGGAGGCAGAAGAGGGAAGGGGAATGATTGTGCTTCCCACTCGCTTTCGCCTTGGGCTGGGCCTTCTCCTTAGCCGCCTCCTCCTCTGCCTTTTTCTTCTTCTCATATTCAACCAGATTCTTCTTTAAGAGATCGACAAAATCCCTCAACACTCCAAAGACTGCAAGGGGACGACAAGGAGAAGGAGATGGAACAGGGCAGGGCACAGTGACTTGGTGTAACACGTGTCAGATTCAGAGCCAAACCAGCGGAGCAGGTTCGAGCCAAACCAGTGAGCAGGTTCGGGCCAAACCAGTGAGCAGGTTCGGGCCAAACCAGTGAGCAGGTTCGGGCCAAACCAGTGAGCAGGTTCGGGCCAAACTAATGCATTCGGTTCAAACCGAATGAACGAAATCGGATTCAGCTGACTGTCCTGACTCAGCTGACTGTCTTGACTCAGCTGACTGTCTTGACTCAGCTGACTGTCTTGACTCAGCTGACTGTCTTGACTCAGCTGACTGTCTTGACTCAGCTGACTGTCTTGACTCAGCTGACTGTCTTGACTCACCAGGCGCGATTTCTGAGGCGCCTAAGAAATCGTCTCCGTTTTTGAGGCACCTCAGAAATTGAGACTCACCAGACGCGAGCCAAACTCACTGAGTGTGTGACGGAGGTTGTTTAGGGATCGGAGCCACAATAGCCACATAATCTGAATCGGGCTGTTTTCACAGGGCCGTAGCCGAACCAACTTGATAGGCTCGAGCCCAACTCAGTGAGTGTAAAGGAGGTTGTCTTGGGGTCTGAGCTGAATCTGCTCTGAGAATCGGAGCTGAATCTGCTCTGAGAATCGGAGCTGAATCTGCTCTGAGAATCGGAGCTGAATCTGCTCTGAGAGTCGGAGCTGAATCTGCTCTGAGAGTCGGAGCCGAAGATGCTTCTAGGAATAATATTACATCTGAGCAGAACTTATTGAGTGTGAAGGAGGTTGTCTTGGGGTCCGAGCCAAATCTGCTCTGAGAATCATAGCCGAATCTGCTTCAAGAATTAAAGCCACTCTTATGTACTAGGCTCGAGCCCAACTCACTGAGTGTGAAGGAGGTTGTCTTGGGGTCCGAGCCAAACTTGCTCTGAGAATCATAGCCGAATCTGCTTCTAGAATAAAGGCCACACTTGCTTACTAGGTTCGAACCAAACTCACTGAGTGTAAAAGAGGTTGTCTTAGGGTCCGAGCCAAACTTGCGAGCGAGATTTTCAGCACTGGCGTTCTGGGAAGTGGGAGAAAGGTGGTGAGGAGAAAGGGGGGGAAGGAGAAAAGGGGGGAAGGAGAAAGGGAAAGGTGAGCGGATGGGGGGCAAGGGAGAGCAGAGGGGGTCCGAGCCAAACTTGCGAGCAAGGTTTTCGGCACTAACGTTCCGGTGGATGGGGGGGGATGAGGGGGCAAGGGGAAAGGAAAGGGGAAGGAGAGAGGATGGGGTGGGGGGATGGGGGAACAAGGAAGGTGAAGAGGGGGTGCGAGCGAGACTCTCAGCGAGATTCTCAGCACTGGCGTTCTAGGAAGTGGGAGAAAGGTGGTGGGGAGAAAGGGGGGGAAGGAGGGGAAGGAGACAGGGGAAGGAGAGAGGATGGGGGGATGGGGGACAAGGGAGGTGAAGAGCGGGTGCGAGCGAGATTCTCAGCGAGATTCTCAGCACTGGCGTTCTAGGAAGTGGGAGAAAGGTGGTGGGGAGAAAGGGGGGGAAGGAGGGGAAGGAGACAGGGGAAGGAGAGAGGATGGGGGGATGGGGGACAGGGGAGGTGAAGAGCGGGTGCGAGCGAGATTCTCAGCACTGGGGAGTGCGCAGCCCACCTGTCCTCTCTTGACAACTCTCAGCACTGGCGTTCTGGTGGGCGGGGGAGACGATAGGGGGGAAATGGGGGAAGAGAGGGGAAGGCTTTTGGGTCGACTCAAAAGTCAGAGGAGGAACGCGGGGAAGGGAGAGGGCCAAGACTCTCAGCACTGGCGTTCTGGTGGGAGGGGGAGATGATGGGGAAGAAATCAGGGGAAGAGGGGATGATTCTTCTGCTGATGCCATGCCATGCCATGCCAGACACTTTTACATGCTGATTCTTACTAATTGTGCATGAAGCATCCACCAGAGGGGCTCCTCTCTCACCATATCATCCAGCAGGCTGTGCATGTTGACGAGGTGACCTCAGAGTCAACTCCCTGCACCGTCACCTCAGAGGGGCTCCTCTCACCATATCATCCAGCAGGCTGTGCATGTTGCCATGCCGCATCATGCCACACCAGGCAACGTCACCATGTCACGAGGCGATATGGGACTTATCTCACCATGTCACGAGGCGATATGGGACTTATCTCACCATGTCACGAGGCGATATGGGACTTATCTCACCATGTCACGAGGCGATATGGGACTTATCTCACCATGTCACGAGGCGATATGGGACTTATCTCACCATGTCACGAGGCGATATGGGACTTATCTCACCATGTCACGAGGCGATATGGGACTTATCTCACCATGTCACCCATGAGGCTGTGCACGTTGCCATGCCATCTAACTACGTCCTCATCGTAGAACAGAGGGGGCAATAAGGGATCAAGAAGAGGGCTCCTCTCACCATGTCCCCCATGAGGCTGTGCACGCAGGCATGCCATCTCACAACGTCCTCTTCATAAAACAGCTGCATGGCTCAATAAGTATCCGCATGCTTCAACGGCAACACCTCCTCCTCAGCCCAGCCCACAATCAAAACAGGAGAGATATGGCATAATGGGAGGGAGCTCTCACCATGTCACCCATGAGGCTATTTTTGAGGCGCCTCAAAAAGCATAATGGGAGGGAGATCTCACCATGTCCCCCATGAGACTATTTTTGAGGCGTCTCAAAAAGCATAATGGGAGGGAGATCTCACCATGTCCCCCATGAGACTATTTTTGAGGCGTCTCAAAAAGCATAATGGGAGGGAGATCTCACCATGTCCCCCATGAGACTAAGCAAATTTTACTTTTGAGAATTCTCATAAGTAAAAATCATAATGGGAGGGAGCACTCACCATGTCACCCATGAGGCTGTGCACGTTGCCGTGCCATCTAACCACATCTTCATCGTAAAACAGCTGCATGGCCCGATAAGTGTCCGCATGCTTCAACGGCAGTGCCTCCTCCTCCCGCTTCTCCTCCTCCTTCTTCTCCTTCTCCTTCTCCTTCTCCTTCTCCTCCTTTTTCTCCTCCTCCTTTTTCTCCTCCTTTTTCTCCTCCGTTTTCTCCTCCCCTTTCTCACCCTCTCCGCTCTTCCCTCCATCGCCCTTCTCCCCCTCCCCTTCCTTCCCGTCAACCTCCTTACTCTCCTCCTTCTCTCCCTCCCCCTTCTCCCCCTCTTGCGCTTTCTTCTCCTTCGCTTTCTCCTTCTCCTCCTCCTTCTTCCTCTCCTCCTCGGCCATCTTCTCACACTCCTTCAACTCTCGCTCCACAAGCACCTTCCCTACGTCCAGCTCCTTTACCACCTCCGCCAGTCCCTTCTGGTCCACCTGCAAGGGGTGGGAGAGAGAAAGAAAGCACGGAAATATCGCCTTAGAGAAAAGCATCCCTCTGACCATCTTTCCTTCAACTCTCGCTCCACAAGCACCTTCCCTACGTCCAGCTCCCCCACCACGTGAGTCAATCCTTTCTGGCCCACCTCCAAGGATCAACCAAACAGGGGAGACGAAACAGGCTGGAGCAGATAAGATTCGCTTCGCACACTTCCTCTCCTCTCTTCCTCAGCCATCTTCTCACACTCCCTCAACAACTCCCTCGCTCCACCAGAACATTCCCTCTCTCAGTGAGCTCTTCTTGATCGCCTCATTCAACAGGTTCCGAGACCCATCTGTGAAGTGCTTCCAGAAGTAGACCCACTCTCGGGGAGAGGGAGAGCACACAGAAACACCGCCTTCCTCGGACCAGCTTCAACAAAAGGCGAAGTGAACTCAGCTCACCTTGATCGCCTCATTCAACAGGTTCCGAGACCCGTCTGTGAAATCCTTCCAGAAGTAAAGCCACTCGGGACGGCACTGGCTCAGGACCTGAAAGCAGTGTGACGATGGGAATAAGGAGAGGGGGAGTGAGGAGGAAAGAGGACGAGTGAAAAGGTGTAAAGAGAGAGAGCAAGAAAGTTGCAATAAGGCAACGGGAGGAGGGCAGAGACCTTTCCAAAATATAATAAGGCCTCTTCTCATGAACTCCTTCCAGGAGGGCAGAGACCTTTCCAAAATATAATAAGGCCTCTTCTCATGAACTCCTTCCAGGAGGGCAGAGACCTTTCCATGAACTCGAGCTGGTTTTTGAGAATTATCGAAACCTTTCCACGAACTCTTTCCAGGAGAAGAGTCACTCGGGACGTCTCTCGCTCAGGACCTGTACATTTTGAGAAATCATACGATATAACATATAAAATACAACGATACAATACATCACATAGTGTTCTATTCTATTATAATATATATCTCTAATCTCTTATACAAAAACACACCCTGATGAGGTACGCCAGGAAGCCCTTGGTGTTGGCCACCTTGTGAACATTTACTGAAATTTAATTGCACCTTGTATAAAGAAGCACCTGGTATATATGTATAGTGTGTATATAGCATATATAGTGTACATAGAGTATATACTCATAACTCACCTTGATGAGGTACGCCATGATGCCCTTGGTGTTGGCCACCTTGTTCATACAATTGAGGTATTAATCGCACCTTGTATATATAGTCTATGTTTTCATAGTGTATATATACCTTAATGAGGTACACCATGATGCCCTTGGTGTTGGCCATCTTGTTCATACAATTGAGGTATTAACTGCACCTTGTATGTATAGTCTATGTTTCCATAGTGTATTTATACCTTAATGAGGTACGCCATGATGCCCTTGGTGTTGGCCACCTTGTTCATACAATTGAGGTATTAATCGCACCTTGTATATATAGTCTATGTTTTCATAGTGTATATATACCTTAATGAGGTACGCCATGATGCCCTTGGTGTTGGCCATCTTGTACATACAATTGAGGTATTAACTGCACCTTGTATATATAGTCTATGTTTCCATAGTGTATTTATACCTTAATGAGGTACGCCATGATGCCCTTGGTGTTGGCCACCTTGTTCATACAATTGAGGTATTAACTGCACCTTGTATATATAGTCTATGTTTCCATAGTGTATTTATACCTTAATGAGGCACGCCATGATGCCCTTGGTGTTGGCCACCTTGTTCATACAATTGAGGTATTAACTGCACCTTGTATATCTAGTCTATGTTTCCATAGTGTAATTATACCTTAATGAGGTACGCCATGAAGCCCTTGGTGTTGGCCACCTTGTTGATACAATGAGACATCAACTGCACCTTGTATAAAGAAGCACCTAGTATAGTGTATATATTCATAACACACCTTAATGAGGTACGCCATGAAGCCCTTGGTGTTGGCCACCTTGTTCAGATCGTTGGCTGCAAACCCCACCACCTTGCCTGTCGCATCAGCAAACACACACGGCACACATGGAAACAACAGGAACAAGATTTGATATGTTACTAAAACTACCCATGGCACGCAGGATAACACAGAAACAAGGAAAACAGAAGCGAAAGAAAGAAAGGGATAGAGAGGTAGATTCATGCAGCAGCAGCAGAAGCAGCAGCAGCAGCAGCAGCAGCAGCAGCAGAAGCAGCAGCAGCAGCAGAAGCAGCAGCAGCAGCAGAAGCAGCAGCAGCAGCAGCAGCAGCAGCAGCAGCAGCAGCAGCAGCAGCAGCAGCAGCAGCAGCAGCTCCTTCTCTGCAACGTGCTGGCCTTTTGCACCCAATCGTTCCTCCATCATACAATACGGCACTGTACCAACGAAACATTGAGGCAGTTTTTTTGGCGACTTTTGAGGCGCCTCAAAAGTCTACTTGGCACCGTACTGGCCTTTTGCACCCAATCGTTCCTCCATCATACACAAGGTACCACCCAAACATCGACTTTTGAGTTGAGTCAGAAGCGCAGAATACCAGCTCCCTGCACCCAAAAGATCATCATGATACTGTAGATACAATGTGATACAATATGATACTGTTACCACCCAACACTATCAATATGGTACAATATGATAACACCACCCAGATTTCAGTCGAATACCACCCATTGCTCACCCTTCTTGGTGCCCTCATTAAGTTTGTTGCCAATATCTCGCACCACCAGCAGCACATGCTGCAGCTTCTGAGACTCTTGTATCTGCGAGATTTAGGGGCGACAAACACAGAGAGAAGAAGCGAAGGGGGGTGAATTGCACGAGAAAGGGGGACGGAGCAGGGGGCGGGGGAGGGGGGTGGGGGTGTAGGTGGGGGAGGGGGGGAAGAGCAACAGGAGTGGCTGGTGGGTTTGAGAAAGCATGAGTATATATCGTACATATCGTATATACAGGCGTTTTTAGGTGTAAGGCAGGGATGGGGCAAGGGGGAAGGAAGTGAATTTGATGGGAAATGAAAGACGAAGTGCCCACCTTTTGTGAGACAAGAGTAACGAACTTGATCGTGTCTGCAAGCTCTGGTGCCTGGTGGATGTGAGAGGGAGGTGGGGAGGGGGCGGAAGGGGGGGAGGAGACTTCTGAGTCGACTCAAAAGTCAACCTTTTGTGAGACGAGGGTGACGAACTTGAACGTGTCTGCAAGCTCTGGTGCCTGGTGAGATGTGGAGAGGGAGGCAGGGGAGGGAAGATGCAGGGGATTGTGAGAAGCAGGAATGGGAGTAGTGTTTTGAGTCGGCTCAAAACACACCAGGAATGGGAGGATCAATCTCCTGCTTCTCACTTTCCTCCCATGAAGTGAGGGTGTTTTTGAGACGTCTCAAAAATCAATCTCCTGCTTCTCACTTTCCTCCCGGAATGGAAGATTCTGACAATTACCCGCTCTGACAGGAAGATTCTGTACTAACAGCAGCAACTTGAGCTTCGGCTCCTGCCGCTGCACCTCCAGCAGCATTCATGCACCCGCACCCGCTTGTACAAACAAACACCCACCATAACTCACCCGCTCAGCCAGGAATATCCTGTACTGCCACACCTTGAGCTTGGGCTCCAGTCTCCGTACCCCCAGCAGCACTCAAGAGACTCTATCCAGCTCTAAACTCAGTGCAAAGCTTCTTACCCTACACCCTACACCCACTCACTCCCCTTCCACCCACTCACCCGCTCTGCCAGGAATATCTGGTACTGCAGCACCTTGAGCTTCGGCTCCAGCCGCTGCACCGGTTCAGCCGACCTAACCCATGTCCACACAAACACCCACACGCCTACCGATTCTCTCGCCTCCACTCCACTCACCCGCTCTGCCAGGAATATCCGGTACTGCAGCACCTTGAGCTTTGGCTCCAGCCGCTGCACCCCCAGCAATGCGCGGAACAGCTGCAGGTGGAGAGAGGGGGAAGACGAGGGAAAAGGGGGGGAGTGAGAAAACTCTGTACTGCAGCACCTTGAGCTTTGGCTCCAGCCGCTGCACCCCCAGCAATGCGCGGAACAACTGCAAAGAGGGGTGGGGGGATGGGGGGTAAGGGGGGGTGGGGGGATGTGGGGATGTGGGGAGAGGAGGGGAGAGGGGGAAGGAGTTGTTGAGATGGGGGGGATGGAGAGAGGTTCAAAAATGAGGAAATGGGGGAAGAGGGAGACAATTGGGGATGAGGGGAAAGTTTAGGGATGTGCTTGATGAGGGAAAGATGGGAGATTTCTGTGCAATCGCTGCATTCTCTTAGCGGCACATGAAGCAGCTGCAGGGAAAGAAGGAGAATCAATCAAACCATTCTCTCTACCTCCTTCCCCCCTTCCTCAGTACCTACCTTCCTCAGAACCCACCTTTCTCGGAATCTCATGTGCTCGCACCTATCTCTCTCACTACCAACCTTCCCCAGCACACACCTGTTCGCACGGACCCAAATCCTCCACATTCCCCTTAAACTCCTGCCAAAGGAAGTGGGGCGAGGAAAGGGGGGAGGAGGGGGGAAATGGGCGGAGGGAGGAAGGCGGAAGTGGAGGGAGGGGCGTGTTACACACATGCGCACACTGAATCTCATACCACCCTCAGCAGCCGCTTCTCCTTGTCATCAGGGCCACACTTCAACAGAGTTTCCAACAGGCTGTCCCACCACTATGCTACCCACACGTCCACACATGCACGCACACACATGCATGCATGCACCCTATAGACCTAAACCAGGTGTTTCTCACCCTCAGCAGCCGCTTCTCCTTGTCGTCTGGGCCGTACTTGAGCAGAGACCCCACCAGGCTGTAACACCACTCGCACCACACATGCGCCCATGCACGTGCGCCCTAGACACATGCACACAGTAGGTCTCATCTCATCTCACCCTCAGCAGCCGCTTCTCCTTGTCGTCAGGGCCGTACTTGAGCAGAGTCTACACCAGGCTGTCACACCACTCGCACCACACATGCGCCCTACATACATGCATGTGCCCCATGCACATACACCCCCTCCCTCCTACTACACACACGTGCACACTAGGTCACATGCGTCTCACCCTCAGCAGCCGCTTCTCCTTGTCGTATGGATCATATTTCAACAGAGTCTCCACCAGGCTGCTGCACCACTCGCACCATTTGCCACACACGTGCACCCACTGGAACGTGTATCTGCCACCCCCCTATGCTATCCTATACAATACACCTCCACATAAGTGACTCACCCGCAGCAGCCGCTTCTCTTTGTCATCCGGGCCGTACTTGAGCAGAGTCTCCACCAGGCTGTCACACCACAAGCCACACACATACATCCACCAAACACCACCCTGCACCGCACGCACACACGCATCTCACCCGCAGCAGCCGCTTCTCCTTGTCATCCGGTCCATACTTCAACAATGTTTCCACCAGGCTGTCACACCACTCGCCTATTGTCGACGTGTCGACACTCAACACTGCAACCTGGTGGCATGAGAAGGGCAGGAGAGAGCAAGAGGGAGAGAGAGAGGGGAAAGCAGGGGTTGACGGAAAAAGAGTCTCCAGCAGGCTGTCGTAGGGATGAGCAATATGACGAACTCCTGTTCGGTTCGCCTCGAACACGTTCGAGGCGAACCGAACAGGATTTTTTTTTGGCCAAAATTGTTCGGGGCGAACGTGTTCGGTGTTCGCCCGAACACGTTCGCCGTTCGCCCGGCTCAGCTCGCCGAGGCGCGTCGAACACGAACGTGTTCGTGTTCGACACGTGCCTTCGACAAACACCAATGTGTTCGTCGACGAATAGGCCCGCGACCAATTTTTAGGTCGCGGGCCTTGGTGTTTGGGCTCAGATCTGGCCTTTCACAGTTAGAAAAAAGTGCAGATCTAGCATTTCGCCATTGCTTAAGTGCAGATCAAGCATTTCGCCGTTGCTTAAGTGCGGATCGAGCATTTCGCCGTTGTTTAAGTGCGGATCGAGCATTTCGCCGTTGCTTAAGTGTGGATCGAGCATTTCACCGTTGCTTAAGTGCGGATCTAGCATTTCGCCGTTGCTTAAGTGCGGATCAAGCATTTCGCCGTTGCTTAAGTGCAGATCTAGCATTTCGCCGTTGCTTAAGTGCGGATCTAGCATTTCGCCGTTGCTTAAGTGCGGATCAAGCATTTCGCCGTTGCTTAAGTGCAGATCTAGCATTTCGCCGTTGCTTAAGTGCGGATCTAGCATTTCGCCATTGCACGTTGGCACTAGATGGATGAAGCAGGGCGGGACTGGCTTGGGAGGTGGGGGGAGAGAATGTGCGACGATTTGAATTTTACTCTATATTGAATTTCCCCCTGGGCGAACACGAACATGTTCGCCACGAACATGTTCGTGTTCGCCTGCTGCAGCAATTCGTTCGCCTCCTAGGGCGAACGGCGAACACCTATTTTCACTCAAGTCGTTCGCCGAACCGAACACTGTTCGGTTCGGCAGAAGGCCATGTTCGTCAGGGGGCGAACACGAACATGTTCGAGTTCGCCCCCTGCTCATGCCTAGGCTGTCGCACCACTCGCCTATTGTCGACGTGTCTACACTCAACACCGCAACCTGAGTAGTGAAGAGAACAGGAAAGGGGGAGAGGTGGGAGGGGGAGGAGGTGGGAGGGGGAGGAGGTGGGAGGGGGAGGAGGTGGCTGGAATGATGACATGTGAACGAGTTGGGGACGTCTTAAACGACCTTTTGAGGCGACTTTTGAGGTGACCTTTGAGGCGACTAAAAAGACATGCGAACGAGTTGGTGTTGGGGACTTCTTGAACGGGGTAAGGGGCAATGAATCCCCTTTCCTATTAGCCAGCCTAACACCACTGGCTAAAAACAGCAACTGAATTGATGCCAAAATAATAAAAGGGAGGAAGCTTTACTAATGACTCAAAGGAGGTAAGAGGCGAGAGAAGGGAGAAGAGAGGAGAGGGGCAGAGCGGAAGAGTGGCATACCACGAGGTCGTGCGGATGGAGCTTCATGCTTCGAAGAGAGAGAGCAGGGAGCAGAGGGGCAGAGAGGCGAGAGAAGGGAGAAGAGAGGAGAGGGGCAGAGCGGAAGAGCGGCATACCACGAGGTCGTGCGGATGGAGCTTCATGCTTCGAAGGGAGATCTCCACGTTCCTCGACTTGGCCATGTCGATCTGTATAGTTGGGGGTGGGGGGTTGGGGAGAGGGGGATGGAATGCGTCATCTTTGTCCCAACGAGCTTCATGCTTCAAAGGGAGATCTCCACGTTCCTCAACTTGGCCATGTTGATCTGAGAGTGCGCGGGGGTGGGGAGGGGGGCGAAGAAAACGTAACGGTTCGGAGGGGAGGATGGATGAGGCATCTTTGTTTATCCCAACCAGTTGGGTATAGATGGTTTGGAACCGCTGCCAGCTTCCTGCTGCGAAGAGAGATCTCCACGTTCCTTGACTTGGCCGTGTCGATCTGTACGGTTGGCAGGGGCGTGGGGAATGAATGAGGACGGGATGAGGCATCTTGGACAGCCAGATGAAATGGATGAGGATTCATGCTGCCAAGGAGAGAGATCTCAACCGTTGAGATCTCTCGGCCATGTCGATCTGACCTGAGTGTACAGAGGGGGGAAGAGAGGGGGAGTAAGGTGGGGGTTGGGGGGGAAAGGGGAGGGGAGGATGGATGAGGCATCTTGATTCTTCACAGGCTGCTCCGCTGCTGCAGAGAACCCTGCCCTACTGGCGCACTGTTAGTTGGCGCCACCTGGCACCACTTGGTACTCACAATGCGGATGACTTGCTTCTTCACAGGCTGCTCTGCCTGCTTGAGAGGAGCCGCAGCCTTTGGTCTAACTGCTTAGAACCACTTGGTACCTTTTCATACCACTTGGTACGACTTGGAACCACTTGATACCTCTTGGAACCACTTGGTACTCACAATGCGGATGACTTGCTTCTTCACAGGCTGCTCTGCCTTCTTGAAAGGAGCCGCCGCCTTGGGCTCAAACCAAGCTCCATGGTACCACTTGTTACCACTTGGCACCACTTGGTACTCACAATTCGAATGACTTGTTTCTTCACCGGCTGCTCCACCTTCTTAAAAGGAGCCGCTGCCTTGGGCTCAAACCATTTGCATGGTACCCCTTGTTACCACTTGGCACCACTTGGTACTTACAATTCGAATGACTTGTTTCTTCACCGGCTGCTCCACCTTAAAAGGAGCCGCTGCCTTGGGCTCAAACCAAACTGCATGGTACCCCTTGTTACCACTTGGCACCACTTGGTACTTACAATTCGAATGACTTGTTTCTTCACAGGCTGCTCTGCCTTCTTGAAAGGAGCAGCTGCCTTGGGCTCAAACTGCTTCTTCAACTCGCCAATATCGATATCAAAGTCAAGCTCTCTGGTTGGGAAGGATGGAAAGGGGAGAAGGGGAAGGGGAGGACGACTAATGATGGAGAAGAGAGGAATACAGAATGGGTGAAGGGCATTGCCTTGGGCTGAGACCGCTTCTTCAACTCGCCAATATCGATGTCAAAGTCAAGCTCTCTGGTGGAGAAGGATGGAAAGGGGAGGAGGGGGGGGGGGGGGGGGGGGGGTGAGGGAAGGGAAGGACGAGCATTGACAACGGGAAAGAGGGGGTGGAGAAGGGGAAAGGAAGGAAGGAGCCGCCACCTTGGGCTCAAACTGCTTCTTCAACTCCCCAATATCGACATCAAAGTCAAGCTCTCTGGTTGGGTATGGGAGAGCAGGATAGGGGAAGCGGGGACGGGTACAGGCAGAAAAGAGGGGAGGAGAAGGGTAAGGAAGCATTTGGTTAGGCTCAAACAGCCCTCTCGGGTCGCCATTATGGCTTTATTTGCAATCGACACGACCCCCCCACCCCAACGCCCGGATCCCCCCAAACACCCCCCCTGCTCCAAACCAACCCCAGATTAGAAGCATTACTGAAGGAAGAAACAACAACTCACGAAGCCCAGATGGTGCCATTTCTATTCGTCACACACCCCCAGTCCACCAGTGCCTGTTTCCTCCCAACCAAATAGCCCTCGCTCCAACTTTCCCAAATCAGAAGCATTACTTAAACAGGAAATAACTCACGAGGCCCAGATGGTGCCATCCGCGTCTGTCACGGACCCTCAATCCACTAGTGCGCGCTTCCCCCCCCACATCCCCCATCCCAACCAAACCTAGCCCAAATTAGAAGCATTACCAAAAGAAGAAAACAACTCACAAGGCCCAGATGGTGCCATCCGCATTGGTAACGCCCCCCCAGTCCACCAGCGCCCGCTTCCCCCCAAACGGTCCCGGTTCCACACCTTCCCCAAACTAGAAACGTTAGTAAAAGAAGGAAACAACTCACGAGGCCCAGATGGTGCCATCCGCGTTTGTCACGCCCCCCCAGTCCACCAGCGCGCGCCTCCCCCCCCCAAACGGTCCCCCAGGAGGCGGACCCTTCCCCTTGAACCCAGGCGGGAGCGGAGGGGGAGCTTCGCCCTTGCCCCCTGGGGGGGGCGGGGGAGGGGGAGGCCCCGGCCCCTTAGCGCCTGGGGGAGGCGGGGGGGGAGGGGGGCCCTTCCGCCCAGGGGGAGGGGGAGGCGGAGGGGGGCCTTTGGAGCCTGATGGCGGGGGCGGGGGAGGGGGACCCTTGGCGCCCGGGGGAAGGGGAGGGGGAGGGGGGGGCGGAGGACCTTTGCCCCCAGGGGGTGGCGGGGGCGGGGGAGGGGGAGCAGGAGGAGCTTTCAAATTACCACCACCAAGTGACGAGCTAAGGGGGGGGGTCTTGGGGCGGGCCTTACCCCCCGCTCCCCCTGCTTCTTTCTCCCCACTCTCCTCCCCAAACCCTCCTCCTATCGTCCCTGCAGCCGCTTTCAACCCCTCCCAACCGACTCCCTCAGCCTTGGATACCCCTATACCCCTTCTGGCGTCTTTCACCTGTGTCCCATAACTCACAATCGCCCCCTCCTCATCATCCTCACTCTCTCCCCCCTCCCCATCCTTCCCCTTTTTCGCCTTATCGTCCTTTGCTTTCTTCACCCATTTCTTTGCCACGCCTGCAACCTTACTCAAATCCTCCTCCCCCTCCAAACTTTTTTTAACCTCTGGTAAACCAGGGGGTTTCGTCGGGGTCAGAGAATCATTTTCCAAGCTGCCCGGGTCATTGGACGAACCCTCTCGAGCAAGTCTCGCTTTTCCCAGTGCAATAAACGAGCCGTCATCCTCGTCTTCCCAGCCTCTACGGCTTGGGGCATTTTTTGCTCTGCCCAGAGCAGCAAACGAGCTATTTTCACCTGCCCCATTGTCCCTCCCATCACCACCACTCAACTCATTCCCATCCCCTTCCCCGCCATACGAAGCACCGGACCTAGCTTTACGAATTGCCGCTGCTGCCACCGCCCTACTCCCCCCGTACCCTCTCCTGCCCTTTACCCGCCCTTCCTCCCTCCCCCCTCGCTCTCCCCTAGCCCGCTCCCCCAATTCTTTAAAGCTCTTACGCTCTTTCTCAGGCCCCTCCTCCCCCTCGTCTCCCTCCTCCCCCTCTTCCCCTCCTCCCCCATGTTCCCCCTCTTCCCCCCTTCTTCCCCGCCTTCCTCCCCTCACTACCCTTCCCCCACCCCCTTCTCCCCCTTCCGCCCCCTCCCCTTCTTCCACCCCCGCCTTTCTCCCCGCCTTTTCCCGCCTCTTCCTCTCCCCCAAGCTTCCAAACTTCCGCTCAACCTGCTCCTCCCCCTCCCCTCCCCCGCCCGCCTTTCCCCCTTTCCCCTTCCTCCTCGCGCCCCCCATGCCCCTCCCATCCTCACTCCCACTCTCCTCCCCCCAAAAGTCCATCTTCTTCGTCTCCTCCTTCACCTTCCTTACAAGCACCTTCTTTTTATTCTGCTTTCGTTTAGAGCCTCTGGGTGCCAGCCCTTCCAGTAGATGCAACCCCACTATCCCTTCCGACTGCCTCATAAACACCTCCCATTCAGTCTTAAACGCCTCTTTTCCGGACCCCTTCCCTTCCGCCTCCCTCCCCGCTGCTGCTCCCCCTGCTCCCCCTGCCCCGCCCACCGATGCTATTGCAGCAGCCGCGAGAATCCCGTGCTCGTTACTAGCAAACGACGGGTGCACCCCCGACGCTAGCGCATGCGGAGGCGTGTTCGGCGCGAACCTGGTAACCCTATTCGCGGACGAAGTAGACGAAGGCGTGGAAGCAGCGCTGATACTCGTGATCCAGTCAAATCCCGACGCGGGCCCTAAAACCTCCTCGAAATTCACCTCTAATTCCGAATCCGCGTGGCTACTAAGGTCATCATCATCATCATTTTCATATGACCTATAAGTGCTTCTGCTGCGCACGCTGCCTGCCTCGCTGCCATTGTCGTTGAAGCTGCTAGAGGGGGTGCTTGCGCCGCTGCTCACGGGGGTTAGAGTTCTGCTTCCTTTTCCGCCTAGTTTTCCGCTTCTCCCTGCGCCTCCGCCCTCGTCTCCCCGCCTCCTCCCCCCCTTCTCACCCGCGGATGAAACGGACGCGGAGGCCTTCCCCCGCCTGCCTATGTCCGCGAGCGTTCCGCCGCCCCCGTCTTCCCCCATCTCGCCTCCCCCTTCCGCCCTGTTTCCCGCTCCGGACACTGACGCGGCGGTTGCGAGGCGCCGCGGTTTGCGCACGTGCGTGTGCCCGTGCACGTACCCGGGGGTTGGTCCTCCTTTGTGCGAACCTGTACCTGGGCTCGCTGCTTCTGCGGGCGGCGCGCGCGAGGTCGACGCGATCGATCGCGTCAGCCTTGGTCGCGGCCCTTGCGACGCGTGCGACACGTGCGACGAGGAGGTGTTCACGGCGGCGGATTTGGGTCGCGCGTCCGTCGCCGGCAGGTCGTCGTCGGTCCATTTCTTCGACTTGGAGAGGGTGGCGAGGAACCCTAGCTGCGAAACGGGCGAAACCGGGAAGTTTTGTAACAGAAAATGACAACACGGACACGCCAACAGATCAGAATATGATACGCCTTAACGAACTGGTAACCAGTATTATCGCGTTAGTCCTTAACGCGTACAGAAGTACATCGTGAGCGGTACCTACTGAAGTTCAGCATGCTAGAGATGCAATTGGGAAATCCTAACCCTAAGAACATGCATCGGGAGCATTCAGCATGAGAAGACGAAACGACGCGAGTTCCGGGAAAACCTAACGGCACGTATCGGTTTCCCCTATACCGGGATCGAAGTGTACCTGTAGCGGAGGCTCGTTGGAGTCACCGAAAGTGGGAGCTGGCTCGCCTGTCGACGGCCGATCGACGGGGGAGAAAAAAAGCCAGGCTGGGGGAGTTTCAGGCAACCCTAAAGGCATGTATCGGGAAACTCTATACTGGGATCGAAGTGTACCTGTAGCGGAGCCTCGCCGGAGTCGCCGGGAGAGGGGGTTGGCTCGCCCGTTGACGGCCGTTCGACGGGAGAAGACGACGCGTCCTTCGCATTGCCGCTTCGAGATGGCCGAGGGCGGTACGGAGATTTTTGCGCCGTCGAGTCATTCGCCACATCGAGAGGACTCGGGGAGGCCTTCGCGTTGCCGCTTCGAGATGGCCGCGGCCGGTACGGAGATTTTTCCGTCGAATCATTCGGCACCTCGAGAGGAGTCGGTGCGTTCGCCTTGCCACTTCGAGACGGCCGTGGGCGGTACGGAGATTTCTGAGTCGCCTCAGTTGCCCCGTCAGGAGCAGACGGGGAGGCGCTAGCATTAAGTTCTCGAGGTTTCCGAGAGTGGTATGGAGACTTTTGCGTCGAATCATTCGTCATCTCGAGAGGAGACGGGGGGTTGGCATTGGGTTCTCGAGATTTCCGAGGGCGGTACGGGGACTTTTGAGTCCCCTCAGCCGAAAGATCCGGAACAGACGGGGACGCGTTGGCATTGACACCTCGAGACTGCCGAGTGCGGTACGGAGACTTATGAGTCGTCTCATTCGTCACCTCGAGAGGAGGCGGTGCGTTAGCGTTGACACCTCGAGATTGCCGAGGGCGGTACGGAGACGTGGGACCGGGACGCTCCATCCTACAACTGCGGCGGCCTTTACGGCCCCCAGACTGTCCCTTCGCTGCTACTAGGCTCCTACTGGCCTTCAAGAAAGCACCCTAACTTGACGATGAACTAGTGCTGATTCACCTATACCTGCGACTCCGCCTACTGTCGCCTAGACCTGAGTATTCGCGCACTCCGCAGCCTAACTCACTAAAGAAAAGCCATAACCACGATCTGATCTTCTGAGGCGTCTCAGACGAACTAACGTTCTCCGCGGCGGCCTGAACTCGCTGACGCGCCGGCTGATAAAAGACGTGTTTTGGGACGTCTCAAGACGTCCCTGTGGATGTGGTTCTTATGTCCGGAAAAGACGCCTGCTTGGATCCGTAACCTAAGGAAAGCTATCATGATGCCTTGGTTCTTGTGTCCAGATAGAAGCGCCTACTTGGCTTAACCGTAAGAAAG
Source organism: Closterium sp. NIES-65 (assembly GCA_948144175.1). Lineage (NCBI taxonomy): Eukaryota > Viridiplantae > Streptophyta > Zygnematophyceae > Desmidiales > Closteriaceae > Closterium > Closterium sp. NIES-65. The sequence goes on from CANXME010002194.1 coordinate 88,219, forward strand.
AAATCATGACGGCGTGATTCGTGCCGCCTGAAAGCGTTTCCGCATTGCGGTTCAGGGCGACCGTGCATCATGACACCATCGCATTAGCCGAAACGAGCCCCCTAGTGGCGCACTGCCTTTTCGCGCAGTGCCTGAGTTGCGTTGCAGCAGCAGGCTAACTGCACTCCTGTCGAAACTCTTATTCGGTATTCCACCTGAAAGTTTTGCTTCGTCTCTGCTCTACTACTAGTACTAGTTAGTGTTGGCAGGGCCTGAATAATGAAACGCTGACGGCGGAGTTATCGGAGTTACCTAGGAGATAGGCGGACTGTACTTGCCTGCCATTGTGGTAATTTCAATAGAACGGGTCTGATCTGCTTTGGTGCTGAGGTCAGGGCACAGAAAGTACTGAAGCGCGAATGACCGCTTTGCAACTAGTGGAAACATTTGGAACCGCTACGAATGTTTTGCGATGGTACTGTGAAGGGAAGCGCGGGAAGTTCTAAAAGACGTGAGTAGCTAATGACGCAATGTTACGAGTGCAATTGAGTGAACGAACGAGATTTGCACTATCGAAGCAAGAGTACAATGAGCGAAGGCATGAGCGAAGAATATATAGCGAAACTACGGTGGTAACGGTAATGGTCGCGCGACGGGCCTGGGACTGAGGTTGGGAAAGTGTCGAAGCGTAGGCCCGGAGCGCGGGTTACCAGCCGAGCCGTGAGGTCGGGATGCGATGTGCGAAAATGGCGGGATGATGAATGATGCGATGGTCGCGAGTGGTAACGGTGCTGACTGAGGTGCTACAGTGATGTACGCGTTGAGCAGGGATGCGAAGTAAGGAAAAGGGAATTTCCTTACACTACCCCCCCCTCCTAAGGAGGTCCTCCATACGAAAGCGCATGGACGTCTTTGAAGTTTCGGCTGCGCAGATAGTCGGTGACGACAGGGTGGTTTTCAATTCTGTCCAGGGGAACCCACTTGTCCTCGGTGGGTGTACGATCTTTCCAGCGAATCAGAAACTCAACTTTTCGGGCTCCTCGAGGGTCGCGAACTCTGTGGCTCAAGATTTTGTCGGGGGTGATGACTGGTTCGGTTGGTGGTCGTGACATGCTGGATGGTCGATGTCGTGAGAGTTGGCTGGTGGATGGTACGTAAGGGCGAAGCAGGCTGACGTGGAACGAGGGGCTGACGTACCAGTCAGCAGGAAGGAGGAGGTGCCCGGTGACATGTATGATCTTGTGACTGATTCGATTTGGCCCACAGTATCGAGGGCGGAGTTTGGGAGTGATGGGCAGGCGGAGGTTTTGAGTGTCGAGTAAAACGAGGTCGTCGGGCTCATAAGTGACGGGTCTGCGGTGGCGATCAGTGTTGCGTTTAGCGATGATATTTGATTTTTTAATTGCTTCTGCTGCCCTGGTTCGTGCTGCTTGCAAAATCTCGGCGAACTGTTGTGCGCGTGGAACGGGATTGTCGGGGTTTGGTGTCATGGGTACTGTTGGATTCTGTCCGTAATTCAAGTAGAATGGCGACTGTTGGGTCGTGGCAGATGGCGCGTTGTTGTATGCGAACTCGATGAGAGGCAGCTGCTGCTCCCACGTGTTTGGATCGTCACACGTGGCTCGAATGAGCTGGTCCATAGTCTGGTTTATCCGTTCTGTCTGTCTGTCGGTTTCGGGGTGATACAATGAACTGAATTGAAGTCGCGTGCCGAATTGCTGCCACAGGTTCCGCCAGAAATTACTGGTAAACTTCGTGTCCCTGTCGCTGATGATCGACGCTGGTATCCCGTGTAGTCGAACGACGGTGGCGATGAAGAGTCGGGCTATTTCCTCGGCTGTGATTGATTTCCTGCATGCTGCGAGATGTGCCATTTTCGTTAGTCGATCGACGACGACCAGGATCGCGTCATTCCCACTCGCCCCGGCTGGTAACCCCGTAACGAAGTCCATCGTCACCTGCTGCCAAGCACGCTCTGGAGGTGGGATTGGTTGTAATTGTCCCGCCGGCCGCTTCCTGGTTGACTTCATGAGTTGGCAAGTGGGACACGATGCCACGTGTCGTTGCACGTCGGTCAACATTTCCGGCCAGTAATAGTACCGCTGCAGCTGCTGCCGTGTTTTTTCTACTCCGAAATGTCCCGAGGTAACTCCGTCGTGTGCCTCCTGTAACAGTAGTTCCCGTAGTAGCGTGTACCCTGGTACCCAGATGCGGTCGGATCCAGCTTTTACGTAATAGACTCCCTTGGCTGCTGCGAACTGCTGTGGATTTCCTCCTGTGAAGAATGGGTCTGTTTGATATCCGTGGGTAAATAGTCCTGTCAGTAACAGGCTGGTCTGGGCGAGTAGTATCGCATGGATTTGGGCAGTGGGGCGGGTCAGTGCGTCGGCGATATTCGAGGCTCCTTTTTTATATGTGACCGTATAGTGGAAATTCGACTCGAGGAAGTCGAGCCACCGAATCTGTCGTGGGTTGAGGTGGGGCTGTGCGCGAAGGTACTGTAGAGATCAATGGTCTGTCCGTACTGTCACGTCTGCGCCGGTCAAGTAGCAGCGCCACACTTTGAATGCATGCACGATCGCGAACATTTCGCGGTCGTGTATCGGGTAATTTCGCTCGGGTGGATGTAGCTTGCGTGATTCGTAGGCGATGGGTTGGAGGTCGTTGCCGAAGTCCTGTAACAGTACGGCTCCGATGGCGATGTCACTCGCGTCTGTAACAACTTCGAAGGGGCGGTGTGGGTCAGCGATGCGTAGGACGGGTGGTGAACAGAGAACATTTTTCAGGGCAGAGAAGGCAGCATGCTCTTTCTCCCCCCACGTAAAAGGGACCCCCTTACGCAGTAAATCAGTGAGCGGGGCTGTTAAGCGTGCCATGTCAGGGACGAACCGACGAACGTAATTAACAAACCCTAAAAAACTCTGCAGTTCCGTGATGTTCGTCGAGGGATGCCACGCTTTTACGGTATCCAGCTTCTTAGGGTCTATCTCAACCCCAGCCTCCGAAATGACGTGACCTAAAAACTCTAGCCTGTCCCGAAAAAACTCGCACTTGGAGCCCTTGGTGAGAAACCGATGTGCCTCTAAAATTTTAAAAACTGCTTCGAGATCTACTAAGTGCTGCTACTGGTCCCGACTGTAAACGAGGATGTCGTCGAGGTAAACTATGACGCATTTATCTAAAAGTGGCCTACATGCCTCGTTCATGGTCATCTGAAATGTTGCAGGCGCGTTGGTCAGCCCGAAAGGCATCACCGTGTACTCGAATGACCCGTACCTAGTCCTAAATGCTGTCTTAGCGCAGTCCGATGGTTCGACCCGAATTTGATGGTAACCTCCCCGTAAGTCTATTTTCGAAAATACTCGTGCGGTTCGCAGCTGGTCTATCGTGATTTGACTGTTACCCTGTTAAGCGTTCGGTAGTCGATGCACATGCGAAACCCTCCGTCTTTTTTCGGTGTGAACAGTTCGGTGTGGCGAACGGTGACGAGCTCGGTCGGATAAACTTCTTCTCTAACTGGTAATCTAACTGCTTCCTTAGCTCGTCGAGCTCGGGCTGTGTCAGTCGAAATTGGCGCTGTACAGTTGGCTGTGCCCCCGGTTCTAACTCGATCCTATGGTCATGCGCCCGCTGAGGTGGCAGCCCTTGCGGTAAGTCATCCGGAAAGATACCCGGGAACCGTTTCAGTAGTGCCTGTAGTTCGGGTGGTACGGCTGCCAACAGTTTCTGCAAATCACTCGGCTGCTCCTCTTTTTCCACTAATGCGATATCCACTGCGTACACGTCCGCTCCAGCAGCGACAGCCCGTTTCATCGTGATGGCGTTGACCTGGACCGTCGAAGACTCGGGTGGCTGCCAACGAGGTAGGACGACCCAGTTACCACTACTTCGCACTATGCAGCTACCCGTCGTCCAGTCAATTCGTCGGTTATACCTTCGCAGCCAATCACGTCCCAATAAAATGTCGTGCCCATCCAGTGTCGTTGCGAGCATTTCTTGTGTAAACCCGAAGTTCCCTCCGCAGCGGACTTTTACTCTCTCCACCTTTTCCCGTATAGCCAGTGGCGTGCCGTCGACTAAGCGTGCATCTATCTCAGGTAAGCATCGGTTAAGTGTTAACTGTAATTTCAGTGCGGTTGCGGTATTAACTAAGCTGTGACTTGCTCCTCCGTCAATAAAAATCTTCACTGCTGCTCCCTGTATTTTCCCGTAGATTAGTACCGGGCAATCCGTCGCTGTACCCTCCTTATTCATCCGAGCCCGATCGATGGCATGAATCGGTACTGTGACTCGGTGAGGGCCGGTGTGGTTGGGCGAGCAAGCAGTCTCGTTAGTATTTGGCCCAACTTCTACTGACTGCTGGCGTTTCCCTGCCTCTGAGACTCCCTCCCGTGCTCTGCTCCTCGGCGCCTCAGCTCCTCTGGGCATTCGCTCTTGCGATGGCCCGGCCTGTTGCAAGCAAAGCAGCGCCCCTTAAACGGTGCGGCAGCTGCATTCGTTGCGACGGCGTGTACAGTGGCGTGCTTGGCCGGTCCCCGAGGACGATGTCCGTAATAGGACCCCGGTCTCGGTCGGCGTAGAATGTCGATCTTCTCGGCGAGCGCGAGAATCTCGTTGAAATTAGAGAGTCCGCGCAGCATTATCTCGTGCGAGATGTCCGGCTTCAGCCCTCCGACGTAACGGTCCACCCGTTTCGCTTCGTGCTGTCAGAACATTATAGCTTATATATTTGTGTAGGCTATAGTGGGGTATCCCATAGGGGGTACCACCCAATCAGGGTTTCCCATATTAACCACTTCATTCATAGTTCATTCATTCTCGTTCTAGTTTCTTTCACATGGTTTCAGAGCGGTTACGCTCTCGGCCTGTGGGTACTACTGCTTCCGCTGCTACATGCTCTGTTGCACGCCCCGTGGCGTGCGACGCATGGCGCGCGGCGATTTGCACTTTGGCGCGCGCCTCGGGGCGCGCGGCCTCTTTCTTTTCTAGCGCGCCGCCCGTCCCGGCCCCTAGCCGCCTGCGCGCCGCCCGTCCCGGCCCCTAACCGTACGTGCGCCGCCCGTTCTAGCCCTTAGACGCCCGCGCGCCGCCCGTCCCGGCCCTTAGACGCCCGCGCGCCGCCCGTCCCGGCCCTTAGCCGCCCGTCCCGGCCCTTAGACGCCCGCGCGCCGCCCGTCCTGGCCCCTAGCCGCCCGCGCGCCGCCCGTCCTGGCCCCTGGCCGCCCGCGCGCCGCCCGTCCCGGCCCTTAGCCGCCCGCGCGCCGCCTGTCCCGACTGCGCGCCGCTGCTCCAGCCCGTCGACGCCCGTGAGCCGCCCGTCCCGGCCCCACGCCGCCCGTGCGCCGCCCGTCCCGGCCCCGCGCCGTCGTCTCGGCCCCCAGTCCGCCCGTGCGCCGCCCGTCCCGGCCCCACGCCGCCTGTGCGCCGCCCGTTCAGGCAGCGCGCCGCCGTCCCGGCCCCACGCCGCCCGTGCACCGCCCGTCCCGGCCCCGCGCAGCTGCCCCGGCCCGTCGCCTGCTGCATTGCCGAGCCACCGAGCAGCCCAGCAGCTGAGCCGTAGCCGAGCCGCTGAGCAGCCCAGCTGCAGAGCCGCAGAGCAGCCGAGCCGCCCGAGCCGCCCGAGCCGCCCGAGCCACCCGAGCCGCCCGAGCCCCCCGAGCCACCCGAGCCGCCGAGCCGCCGAGCCGCCCGAGTCGCCCGAGCAGCCTAGCCGCCCGGGTCGCCCGAGCCGCCGAGCCGCAGTTGCTGCAGTGGCGCCGTGCCGCCGAGTCGCCGAGTCGCCGAGTCGTCGAGCCTGCTCTTCCCACCACTGGTGAGCCCCTGCCTTATAAGCGCGCTGCCTACAGCTTGCTTGGCTGCCTGCCTTACTGCTGCTACTCCTGCTCCTGCTTCTACTGGCGCCGGCCAGATGCAGCTCTAGCGACGCCCACGCGCGTCTCTCACACCCCAGCAGCTTCGTGAGTGGTACGCTCAGAGTAGAGGGTCTCTCAGTTCTATTCGCTGCTCTTACGTGATTCGCACTGGTGCTCGGACTGGTCAGCCTTCTGGGACGCCTAGTCATACACCGTCCCGCTGCTTCGCCCGTCTGAACGACGCCTAGCGTACCGAGTTTGGCGACGAGGCTGAGCTCCCCGACTGGGTGGAGTTGCTTAGGCAGAGGGTAGATATATTTGCTCTTGACTATGATGCTATTCTCACTGCCATGTATGCATTGCCTACTAGTGCTGACGGTGTCGGTCACCTGTGCGTACCGCCTGACCCGGGTATAGAGCCTGCTGCTCTAGCTGCTGGTGCAGCTGCTGCTCAGGGTGCTAGTGTGTCTCCTGCTCCAGGTACAGGTGCGGCTGCTGCTCTAGGTGCTAGTGAGTCTGCTTCCTCAGGTGCGGGTTAGTCTGCTCTCTCAGGTACCGCGTCGGCTCCGGCCTCTCACACCTTCACCCTTGACTTGGGGGCTTCCCGCTCCTTCTTTCGAGACCGCACCACACTCACGCCGCTTGGTCGGCCAGTTGCAGTCTCTCTGGCACACCCCTCTGGGGGCCCTGTCCTTGCTCACTTCTCCACTGTCCTCCCGTGTCCGGCGGCCCCCTCTGGCACCCTGTCTGGTCTTTACCTCCCCTCGTTCTCTACGAACTTGGTGAGTGGTGCTGACCTGCAGGATGCGGGGGTTCACCAGTTCACTCCTGCGAGTCAGCGGGTGACCCACTGCACAGACGCTCGGACAGGCCGACACCTGGCCACGTTTACTCGTCGGCCGGGGTCGAGCCTGTACACACTGACCACTGCGTCTCCTCCAGTTACTGAGTCTGGTAGGGTAGCTGCGTTGGGTCAGGTGTTTGCTGCAACGTCCAGGTCTGGTCCTGAGTCTGCCCCTTGTTCGTGTCGTCTCCTGTCTCACGAGACTCTCCTCTGGCACCACCGCCTTGGTCACCCCTCTCTGCTTCGGCTCAGAGGCATGGCCTCTCATCTTCTCGTTTTTGGTCTCCCCCGGTCCCTCCCTACCCTTCCTCAGGGACCTGGCCCTACCTGTGTCCCCTGTGTCGAGGGGCGCCAGCGTGCTGCCCCTCACTCCTCCCAGTTTCCTCCAACAGAGGCCCCGTTGTAGACAATTCACATGGACGTGTGGGGCCCAGCCCGCGTCCGTGGACAGGGTCACGAGCGCTACTTCCTGCTAGTTGTTGACGACTACTCGCGTTACACCGCAGTCTTCCCCTTGCGCAGCAAGGGTGATGTCACTGAGGTGCTGATCGGCTGGATCCGCGCAGCTCGTCTCCAGCTCAGGCAGAGCTTTGGCTCGGACTTTCCTGTTCTGCGTCTGCACTCGGATAGAGGCGGAGAGTTTTCCTCTGGCCTTCTGCGAGCCTACTGTTGCGCACGGGGCATCCGACAGACCTTCACGCTTCCGGACTCTCCACAGCAAAATGGGATTGTGAGCGCGGCATTGGCATGGTCATGGACGTCGCTCGTACGTCTATGATGCATGCGGCTGCCCCCCATTTTCTGTGGCCGTTTGCGGTCAGGTACGCGGCGCATCAGATCAACCTTCACCCCAGGGTCTCAAGGCCGGAGACCTCCCCAGCCTTGTTGTGGACGGGGAAGGTTGGCGATGCATCGGCGTTCCGGGTCTGGGGATCTCGAGCGTTTGTCCGCGACTTCTCTGCGAACAAACTGTCCCCTCGTGCTGCTCCTTGCGTCTTCCTGGGGTTCCCCCCTGACGCGCCTAGGTGGCAGTTCTACCACCCCACCTCTCGCCGTGTTCTGTCCTCCCAGGATGTTACGTTTGACGATTCGGTCCCCTACTACCGCCTCTTCCCCTACCGCACTCCGTCCCTCCCCCCGCCCCCGCTCTTCCTTGTACCAGGTCCCCCCCAGGTAGACCCCCTCCCCCCTCAGGGTCCTGCCCCTTCAGGTGTGTCCCAAGTAGACGCAGTCGAGCCTATCCAGGTCAACGCTGACTCTGGTGCTGCAGAGGGTGCTGAGCCTGGGGGTACTGGGCCTGGGGGTGCTGAGCCTAGGGGTGCTACGCCTGGGGGTGCTTTGCCTGGGGGTGCCGGGCCTGGGGGTGCTGAACCTGGAGGTGCTCCGCCTGGAGGTTCTCCGGGTACTTCGTCTCGCAGGGAGCCACTCTCTCCACAGGAGCTGCGCGAGTGGTTTGCCCGGCGCTGGAGCCGTGCTGCTGGTGCTGGAGGTTCTTCGGCTACTAGGGCTGCTGAGCCTAGGGGTGCTGAGCCTGGGGGTGCTGAGCCTGGGGGTGCTACGCCTGGGGGTGCTGGGCCTAGGGGTGCTGGCCCTAGGGGTGCTGAGCCTGGGGGTATTGAGCCTGGGGGTGCTTTGCCTGGGGGTGCTGGACCTGGGGGTGCTGTGCCTGGAGGTGCTCCGCCAAGAGGTTCTCCGGGTGCTTCGTCTCGCCAGGAGCCACTCTCTTCACAGGAGTTGCGCGAGTGGTTTGCCCGGCGCTGGAGCCGTGCTGCTGGTGCTGGAGGTTCGTCGGCTACTGAGGGTGTTGATGTCGCGGGTCCCGGAGGTGCTCGTCCTGGGAGTACTGGAGCTGCTGGGCCTGCAGGTTTGACTGGAGCTGGTGTTGCTGAGGGTGTTGGCGCTGAGACTATTACTGGCGGTCCTGCTGGGCGTGCTACTGGTGCTGCTGGAAGTTCTGGAGCTGCTGGAGGTGCTGCTGGGGGTTCTGGAGCTGCTCGAGGTGCTGCTGGAGGTGCTGGAGCTGCTAGAGGTGCTGCTGGAGCGGGTACTCCGGTTGGGGGTCCTGGTGCTGTCCCTGCTGTTTCTGGCGTCGCCACGCGGCCTCGACCGTACTTCGTTCCACTCCTCCAGCAGGTTCTTGGTCTTACACCTTCTACTGGTCCTCCTCCTCCTCCCTTAGAGGGTCCACAGCCTGTCCAGTCACAATCACAGCTACATCGTGCCTCCCCTTTGCCTGCTCCTTCTCCCTACGCTGGTCCTACTGGAGGTCTTACAGAGCGACGTGAGCCTGCGTCTCGTCCTGCGTCGCCTGTTCGTGCTGCGCGCGCTAGTGGTCGCGGTTCGCGTCAGCGTCCTCCTCCTGTCGCTGGCACGCACCGGATGTCTCTGCGTCCGTCCTCTGCTCCTTTGCGTGCCCCTTTGCCTTCTTCTCCTGCGTCCTCTCTTCCTGCTCTTGCCGACCCGGAGTCGGACTCTCTTCGTGCTGTTAGTCCTACTGTCACGCATCTCCTTGCTACTGCTGTCACTGACCCTTCTTTCGAGTCTACTGCTGCGTCTGCCCTTGTTACTGAGCTCGTCGACTTTGCTGCTCGCTGTCGCCTAGACTATGCTGCTAGTCTTGTCGTTGAGTCTGAGTCTGTCTGTCCTCCGTCCGTCGGGGGTGAGTGTGCCCTTGGCACGGACGTCCTTGAGGACAGGCAGAAGGAGTTCCAGTGTCTGGCCGCTGCTTCACCTCATCTCGTGTCCGTACTTCTTACCCCTGAGGGAGACCCGGATGCACTTAACATCCCGACTCCGCGCTCTTACGCGGAGGCGATAGAGGGTCCCTACTCCTCTCAGTGGCAGGCAGCTATGGATGCAAAGATGGCTTCCTGGAAGTCCACAGGCACCTACGTTGATGCTGTCCCCCCTCCTGGGGCGAACATCGTCAGTGGCATGTGGATCTTCAGGGTGAAGCGGCCGCCGGGTTCTCCGCCTGTCTTCAAGGCGCGTTACGTGGCTCATAGCTTCAGTCAGCGGCAGGGAGTTGACTACTTTCAGACCTTCTCCCCTACCCCGAAGATGACCACTCTTCGGGTACTGCTGCACGTTGCTGCTCACCGTGACTACGAGCTGCACTCTCTCGACTTCAGCACTGCTTTCTTGCTGGGCAGCCTGCACAAGGAGATCTGGCTACGCCGCCCACCTGGCTTCAATGGGTCGTTCCCTCCTGGTACCCCGTGGAGTCTCCGGCGTCCAGTCTACGGTCTCCGCCAGGCGCCACGTGAGTGGCACGACACACTGAGGACTACGCTTGCGGCTCTTGGGTTCGCTCCTTCTACAGCCGACCCGTCGCTGTTTCTGCGCACCGACACCTCTCTGCCGCCGTTCTACATCCTCGTATACGTCGACGACTTGGTCTTTGCCACAGCTGACACTGCTGGACTCGCCTACGTGAAGTCCGAGCTGTAGAAGAGACACACGTGCACTGACCTGGGTGAACTGCGCAGCTACCTTGGCTTGCAGATCACCCAGGACAGAGCACGCCGTACCATTACCCTGACTCAGTCACACATGGTGCAGCAGGTCCTTCAGCGCTTCGGCTTCACGTACTCCTCGCCTCAGGCCACTCCTCTGCCTACTCGCCACTCGCTCTCAGCTCTGCCTTCGGATGAGTCCGTAGAGTCGAGTGGCCCGTATCCAGAGCTTGTTGGCTGCCTCATGTACCTGATGACCTGCACACGACCTGACCTTGCATACCCTCTTAGCATTCTCGCACGCTATGTTGCTCATGGGAGACACCGACCAGAGCACATGGCTGCAGCGAAGAAGGTGTTGCGCTACTTGTGCAGTACGTCGGGCATGGGGCTAGTGCTTGGAGGGCGCAGTCCAGTGGTCCTCACTGGGCACGCAGACGCTTCTTGGGCTGACGACCAGGCTACGCAGCGGTCGTCACAGGGTTACACCTTCAGCCTTGGTTCCGGCTCTGTCTCGTGGCGGGCTACCCGCTCGTCTTCTTTTCTCGGCTCCAGTTGTGAGGCTGAGATCTACGCTGGGGCTATGGCTGCACAGGAGTTACGCTGGCTCACCTACCTGCTGACCGACCTTGGAGAGCAGCCTCGTTCTCCTCCAGTCCTGTACGTAGACAACAAGGCCATGCTGGCCTTGTGTCGAGAGCAGCGACTGGAGCACAGAACGAAGCACATTGCTCTTCGCTACTTTCTTGCTCGTGAGCTACAGCAGCGTGGACAGCTGCGACTTGCGTACGTGGCCTCTGAGGCCAACACTGCTGATGTCTTCACCAAGGCACTTGCGCCTTGTGATCATCAGCGTTGCTGCACGCAGTTGGGTCTTGTGCCTGTCTTGTCTCACTTGCTCTCCTCTTGACCTTGCTTGTACCTTCGCATATATATACTCTTGCTCTTGTATATCTCTATATATGATCTTGCATGTGAACTGGCCTTGTGGCCTTTGAACTTGTGCTCGGAATGCGTGGTGACTTTGTGATCCACCCTGAGCTTTGTTTTGCTTTGCTTGACTGGTCTTGTGACCCCTTGTTCTCCCCCACTTTGCCTATGGGGGTGTGTCAGAACATTATAGCTTATATATTTGTCAAAGCTATAGTGGGGTATCCCATAAGGGGTACCACCCAATCAGGGTTTCCCATATGTACTCACTTCATTTATAGTTCATTCATTCTCGTTCTAGTTTCTTTCACACGTGCATGTAGCCGACCTGCTCGCAAAGTGCGAGAAAACCGCTGGTATAGTCTTGAACTGACCTGAGCTGGCGCCAAGTGCGCAGTTTCTGACGCGCCGAAATTGAAGCCGCGATCGGCTCAAAGCGCGCCCGAAGCCCTGCGCACCACGCATCCCACGTGCTGTATTGGGCGGTCTCGCAGAACGAACTCTAGGTGACAGCTGGACCCGAGGGCCCTTCCTCGTGCGACGGTGGCTCGTAGGCGCGTGGCGACGTCACGATGACTCGCCACCAGTCCATGGCGGGGCCCCTTAGCAGTGAAAGCGCATACCGGATCTTTGCGGCGTCCGACTTGACGTAATTGGCGTCGAAGAAAACGTTCATCGTGAAGACCCACGATTGAACTGTCGGACCGCCGCGTTGACTTGGGTCGAAGCTGGGCGGGCGTTGCGGCTTGAGCGGCATTGGTGCCATGTTGGATTGTTCGCCACTTGTCACCGCAAATTCCACGTGCCGACGGACTTCTCGAGGCTCCCGTGGGCTTGGTGCGATCCTGTTTCCTCCCATGCCAGGCATCGGCTGGGCGACGCCCTCACTGGCTGCGCTTGAGCGTTGTCCCGTGCTGTCGTGTTGTGTTGGAGTGCCGGACGAGATGATGATCGGCTCATCCGAATGTGCAGATGCGTTTGTTGGTGCATGGGATGTCGTCGGTATGTTCACCGTGGATTGTTGACGGGCGGAGTCACGTTCCGCCGTGAGAGTCGCGATTTCAAGCGCCGAATCCTCCAGTTGACGCACGAGACGATCAAGTTGCTCCTGTGTCAATGTGGCGAGCGTGAAGTCGGCCATGGCGGGGGTGTCGGGCAAGCTCAGCGAGAGCCTCGGTCGTGGCCGTGCGTGCTTGCGAGAGAGCACTACGAGCGGCGGTGCTGTATCGCTGAGAGACGTCTACCCCCCCAAAAATTGAGATAGTGGGGAAGCGAAGGTGTGGATGCGGTCCGAGATGGGATCGTAGGCTCTGAATACCAAGTGTTACGAGTGCAATTGAGTGAACGAACGAGAATTGCACTATCGAAGCAAGAGTACAATGAGCGAAGGCATGAGCGAAGAATATATAGCGAAACTACGGTGGTAACGGTAATGGTCGCGTGACGGGCCTGGAGCGTAGGCCCGGAGCGCGGGTTACCAGCCGAGCCGTGAGGTCGGGATGCGATGTGCGAAAATGGTGGGATGATGAATGATGCGATGGTCGCGAGTGGTGACGTAGACTGAGGTGCTACAGTGATGTACGCGTTGAGCAGGGATGCGAAGTAAGGAAAAGGGAATTATCTTACACGCAATAAAGCACATACCGGTACTACGTATCTGAAATTCTCTATCCATTTACTTGGTATGCATGAATATCATTGTTCTCAACATTGAAGAAAAACTTTGATCTCATCCTGGGTTTACTAAAAAAGCATCCCAGATTTTCCATCCTCTTTGGCATACACAAAATGCAACCAGGTTCGAGGCAGCCAATTCTACAATGAAAAGCGAACTCCTCATCCTCTCTTGCCTGCTGAAAACACCTTAAAGCACTTGTACCCCTCACAGCTTCGCACAAACGGAATGCAAATCTGGCCGTTGGGGCAAACCTTGTTTAACACGCAGGGACGCTCATTCTTGCCAGGTCGCGCCTTCTTGTTAGGATGCTCCTTCTTGCTATTGTCACACACCCACGGGCATATGAGCCTCTTCTTAACGACGCAGCCGGGGGTTTCAGGAGGGGATGTGCCGCCAGAAGGAGGAGTAGGGGCAGAAGGGGGAATAGTGGAAGGAGGGGAAGGAGGGGGGGGAGAGGGAGGAGGGGGAGAAGGGGGAGGAGGGGAAGGAGGGGGAGGAGGGGAAGGAGGGGGAGGAGGGGAAGGAGGGGGAGGGGAGGGAGGAGGGGGAGAAGGGGGAGGAGAGGGAGAAGGGGGAGGAGGGGAAGGAGGGGGAGGGGAGGGAGGAGGGGGAGAAGGGGGAGGAGGGGAAGGAGGGGGAGGAGAGGGAGAAGGGGGAGGAGGGGAAGGAGGGGGAGGGGAGGGAGGAGGGGGAGAAGGGGGAGGAGGGGAAGGAGGGGGAGGGGAGGGAGGAGGGGGAGGAAGGGAAGCGATAACCGCATCTGTAAGATGAAAAGTGAAAACACGAGGAGGGTAATAGTACGAGGAGGGGGGAAACAACTTGTTTAGATAAAGAGGAGGACGGTATCAGAAGCAGATGGAGATACGAAATGCAAATAGGCATTGAGTTGGGAAAGGAGTGGGAGAGCGGACAGGAAGCGATTCCTCACTAGTCACATCCACAGCTACACGAGAAGGGTAAATACGAGGAGGTTACTACGAGAGGGGTAAACAACCTGTTTAGATAGTACACACGATGAGGGATAAAGGACTGCTTTAAAACGGATGTGAATACGACTGCAGGGACCACTAAGAGATGATATGGAAAGGAGCGGCAGGGGGAGAGGCTCATACAGGAGAGGCCAGAAAGGAGAGACTCTCATTGGAGGGAGAAAAAAGGAGGTGGTGTGCTAGATAGATTCCATTATCAAACAGGCGATAGTAGTCTTAAAACTCTTACAACTCTTGTACAATGATGGTCCGCCGCCCGACCCTTGATGATGATATCTAGGAACGTGGGAAAGTAGCACAGCACGAGTTGTGTGATACATCAAGGCGTCACTCACATGGCGCGATACAGACAAGAAGAAGACTAACGGCAGCGAGACGCATTATGCCCTTTGTAGCTGTACAAGCCATTTTGCCTCCGACTCCGACGGCTAGCGGCGCCGATCCGCCGAGACTGCCAGTCTTGGCGAACCGGCAGCAATCTCGCCGCGATCTCGCGGCGACCTCGCGGCGTGACTCGTGTCTCGACGATCTTTCAGGCTGGAGCGGCAGATCGCGCGACGATCATTCAGGCTGAAAGTGGCAGATCGCGCGGCGACGTGTGTACGCCGCGGGTACGCGGCTCGTAGTCCTTCGCTTTGCGAGTAGAATGGCGTGGCAAGCAGGCGTCACGATGACAAAAGGAGAGGATCTGAAGTGCACAACTACTGGCTGGCAGCACAAAGTTTTACTCAAACTACTAGGGGGTACTACTAGACCCGGATTGCTACTACTATGTAGAAACCCTTGCAACTGTGGAGTTCAAATAGCGTGCACCATCATGATGGCAGCGCAAGCCTGGAGCAGCGCAAAGCCGTTGCGGAGCAGCGCAAGCCTTGCGGAGCAGCGCAAGGCCTTGCGGTGCCGCGCAAAGCCTTGCGGAGCGGCGCAAAGCCTTGCGGACTCCAATTTTTTTGCACTGGGTGCCAGGTGGTCACTTCGCGAGTAGCGCAAGCCTTTGCAGAGCAGCGCAAAGCCTTGCGGCGGAGCAGCACCACCGTGGTGCCAGGTGGTGACTCTGCAGCGGCTGGCGAATGAAAATGAGACACCGACCTGTACGAAAACGCATCTGCAAGCAGATCCGTTGCATCGCGAGTATTATTCACGAGTCGTGAATCCGTCTCTTTCAAGCTGTCGGTTCAAACCATCTTCAGGAGGGATAGTACTGCCACTAGACCGTAGACCGTATACTGTAGTGTCGGCACCTGCGCGTGAAATTCATCTTTTCGTTTCAGACGAGGAGATCATCGGACAGCAAGCACTGCTTGAAATGCATCCGACGATCTGACTCGCACCGTGTGATGCGTGGTTCCCGACAAAACGTGGCTGCGTGGGAGCAGCACTGCTCAAAGCTGCAGAATAAGAAAAACTACTCTCCCATCGAAAACGCATCTGCAAGCAGATCCGTTGCATCGCGAGTATTATTCACGAGTCGTGAATCCGTCTCTTTCAAGCTGTCGGTTCAAACCATCTTCAGGAGGGATAGTACTACCACTAGACCTTAGACCGTATACTGTAGTGTCGGCACCTGCGCGTGAAATTCACCTTATCGTTTCAGACGAGGAGATCATCGGACAGCAAGCACTGCTTGAAATGCATCCGACGATCTGACTCGCACCGTGTGATGCGTGGTTCCCGACAACACGTGCTTGCGTGGGAGCAGCACTGCTCAAAGCTGCAGAATAAGAACAAGAGGCGACGAAATCGTCTTAGGGTTGCGAAGCATTTTACATAACGATATGTACACAAATTTTTACATTTTACATAACGACATGTACACAATTTTCTACAAGTGCGAATACTTTAATAAAAACCTGTGGTAATTGACATACATAGCAAGACTCGAAAAAGCAGCTTCAGCAGGATTCGAACCTACCTCCTTCATACCCAGCGCCTTTCCCCTACCGACTGCACTAGCGCTACTGCACAGAGAAGCAACATGAATTTATAAAGTACATGACATAACGACGAATCTGACACTTTGTTAGGTTGGCTCTTCCTTTCATTCTCCCTCCCTTCCGCTCGCTGGTTTAGCTCCCCGCTACTCACGCCCCACCTACCCGTTCCTACTAAGGTGAGAACAACTCTACCTTACCGTTTCAAGTAGAATTAAGTTACCTGATTTCTAGCGAGACTAGCATGCGTTAATCTCGTACCATAGTTGTTTACTCTTGTGTTGGCCGCGTTTTAAAAAAATAGTTTGATTAAGCCTATGTTCTAGGTTCTAGGTATTCGTTTTCTCTTTCTCTTTTCTTCTCGCCAGTGGAGCTTGTTCTTTTGCCTCACGCTACTTACGCTCCACCTACCACTCCAAGGTCAGAAAGTTTAAGATGTCATTTAGAGTTGTTAGCTCATGGTAAGATGTAAGCTCTTATTGTCGTCATTTACTTCCTATTCTTAGTTAGCCCTCCCTTTCCTACTTCCTCTCGTTCTGCTGACGGGCTACGGGACTTCCGCTAGGTAAGCTCCTAACTTGCAACTTAAACGCGTTCGATACTTGTTAGGTCGACTTAATTCTAACACAGGACGGCTTAGATCTAAACTAGGTCGGCTTAGATCTTGTTTTTACACATGTTTTTTTTCGAAATCGTAGAAATCGTAATTTATTGAACACTCTCTCTATCTCTCGTTCGTTCTCGCTCGTTCTCTCTCTCGTTCTCTCTCTCTCGTCCTCGTTCTCTCGTTCTCTCTCTCTCGTTCTCGTTTTCTCTCTCGTTCTCTCCCTCTCTCTCATTCTCTCTCTCTCTCTCTCTCTCTCTCTCTCTCTCTCTCTCTCTCTCTCTCTCTCTCTCTCTCTCTCTCTCTCTCTCTCTCTCTCTCTCGTCCTCTCTCTCGTCCCCTCTCTCTCGTCCCCTCTCTCTAGTCCTCTCTCGCTCCTGCTCTCGCTCTCGCTCTTCGTTGTTCTCGCTCTCTGTATTCGTTATATTCTCTTCTTTCGTTTACTGTCTCGGTATTTTGTTCCTCTATTCCCGTTCCTTATTTTCGTTTTATGCCTCGTCAGATTCTTCTCCATGCTCTTTGTCAAGTCTAACCATTCAATGCTCACGGCGTTTTTCTTAGCCCTTGTATTGATTCATTTGTTTTTTCGTTATTCCTGTTTCTCTTCATTTCATCACACCTTATGCCTTTTTTCTGTTTTGTTTGTTGTACCGGCTATTCATTTCCGTTCCTCCTTTCCACTTCCTAAACCCGTTTGTCAGGGGCCTTTCCGGTCAGGAACGCGATTTCAATCCAGAAAATGTGTATTGGTCACTAGGATTTATCGTATTGTCCTTTTAACATTGATTTACTTGTTATGTAGTTCGCGTGTATCTCGTGTTTTTTGGCTGGGTTTGCCGGAGCTCGTGTTTTTTATTGTGTGAATGTGTTTGTTCGTGTGAGTGCATTCATCTCATCTGTCATTGCAATATCAATGCATGTCTGTCAATTTTAAAAAGGGGGTTCATTTCTATCATTTCTAATTGGTTCATTGGCGCACTCAGTGACTCGTGTGTTTGCCACTTCGAACTGGATTTGATAGAGTGAACCTCTTTTTTAGAGTTAACAGATTGTATTTTTTCATGTGCTAGTTGATTATTCAAAGATTTTGCTATTGACCTCCCCCCCATGCTAGGCAGGGGATGGCGATAGCTTAGTTTTTGGGTTGTTAACTGTCACGCATTTTATCATGTGCATGTGCATCATTCATCACACATCACATGCATTATATACATCATTCTATGCATTATGCATTGTATAGCATCATTTATGCATTACGCATGCACCTCTTCATCATTACACAACATCATCTAACAGTAACATATAATGCAAACAGTACAGCAAATCTCCACTAAACAATTGCAAAATATTCATATGGAATAATGCACTATGAACAGTACCGTATTCAAAACTGCTCAACATGCATACAGTTTGGGAAGGGTAGTACTGTAGTTGACAAAATTTATTTTCATGATTTTTTTAAAAAATATAAACATGAAAATAAAATTTGGCAAAATCGATCGTAAAGGGTTGCTTCGCAACCCAAAAACTACTCTCCCATCGAAAACGCATCTGCAAGCAGATCCGTTGCATCGCGAGTATTATTCACGAGTCGTGAATCCGTCTCATTCAAGCTGTCGGTTCAAACCATCTTCAGGAGGGATAGTACTGCAACTAGACCGTAGACCGTACACTGTAGTGTCGGCACCTGCGCGTGAAATTCATCTTTTCGTTTCAGACGAGATCATCGGACAGCAAGCACTGCCTTAAAGGGCAACACCCGAATTACTCAACGGAAGTCAACGCGGGAAAATAGGTTTGGGAAAGCAGAGTGTTGAGGTTCGAAAACCTCTCCTAAACCTCTCTTCCTCGAAACCAGAAGGGGCGAGACAGGGCCCAGTTTGTGAAGGCGTTTCGGTAATTCGGGGGCTGGGCTTTAAATCCATCCGACGATCTGACTCGCACATGTGATGCGTGGTTCCCGACAACACGTGGTTGCGTGGGAGCAGCACTGCTCAAAGCTGCAGAATAAGAAAAACTACTCTCCCATCGGAAACGCATCTGCAAGCAGATCCGTTGCATCGCGAGTATTATTCACGAGTCGTGAATCCGTCTCTTTCAAGCTGTCGGTTCAAACCATCTTCAGGAGGGATAGTACTGCCACTAGACCGTAGACCGTATACTGTAGTGTCGGCACCTGCGCGTGAAATTCATCTTTTCGTTTCAGACGAGGAGATCATATGACAGCAAGCACTGCCTTAAATCCATCCGACGATCTGACTCGCACGTGTGATGCGTGGTTCCTGACAACATGTGGTTGCGTGGGAGCAGCACTACTCTACCCCTAAAACTGGTTACGACCAGAAATATAACTTTAATTCTTAATTCCCCTCCACTCACAAACTAGATCAACTATCTGGGTGTTTTCAAGGTCACACTCCTGCTCGTTTCGCCCTAGAAACTTAAGGGCGCGTAACCATTTTGCATTTTCAGATTTTGACGTACCGTCCGATTATATGGAATCGGACTGTACGTTAATAACGAAACGGACTGTCCGATTTGAATGTTTGCAACTTCGGACTGTCCGAAGGCAGATGTGACACTTTTTCCACATGCTAGGGTTTCGCGATGGTTTTCCCTTCGCCATCTCAAATGTACACCAGTAACGCCAGTCACAACCCATCGCAAATTTCGCCAGTTGAGTTCAGCGCTTCGGACAAACATAGGAAATGTCAAACAAGCACAAAGGCCGTCCAAACCAAGCCCATTCAATGTCAGAAGGACCAGGTATCTGGGACTCTTGTGTTTCGGGAACAGCTGTGGCAGGAGTGGTAGTATTGGTAGAGCCCGGTGGCAGGGATTTGGGAGTGGTGTTGTCAGACTGGGTGTTCTGGGCGTAGCTAGAGGGATCCATTGTGCAGAGATGAGAAGTAGTGATGAGTAGTGGGTCAATGTCGTGGCTTTGTCAGAACATATCTATAGCTTATACTATTGTGTAGGCTGTAGTGGGGTATCCCATAGGGGGTACAACCCTGTTAGGGTTTCATATTTGTACTGCCTTGATTCATAGTTCACACATTCCTGTTCACTTGTTTCACATGGTATAGAGCGGGTCCTTCCTAAGGACCGTTTTTTTTAGGGCCCACCGAAGCGCGCCCCGAGGCGCGCATTTTTTTAGCGACCCCTCGGGTCGCCATTTCCCTCGCGGCCCCGCTGCCCCTCCTGATCGCGGCCCCGCCGCCTGCTTGACACGGCCCCGCCGCCTCCACTGACGCGGCCCCGCCGCCGGCTCTGACGCGGACCTGCCGGCCCGCCGCTGCACCCCACGGCCCGCCGCTGCACCCTACGGCCCGCCGCCTCACCTGACGGCCCCGCCGCTGCGCCTGCCGGCCCCGCCGCTGCGCCTGCCGGCCCGCCGCTGCACCCTACGGCCCGCCGCTGCACCCAGCGGCCCGCCGCTTCACCTGACGGCCCAGCCGCTGCACTTGCCGGCCCGCCGCTGCACCCTACGGCCCGCCGCTGCACCCAGCGGCCCGCCGCTTCACCTGACGGCCCCGCCGCTGCACCTACCGGCCCGCCGCTGCACCCTACGGCCCCGCCGCTGCACCTGCCGGCCCGCCGCTGCACCCTACGGCCCGCCGCTGCACCCAGCGGCCCGCCGCTTCACCTGACGGCCCCGCCGCTGCACCTACCGGCCCGCCGCTGCACCCTACGGCCCCGCCGCTGCACCTGCCGGCCCGCCGCTGCACCGGTCGACCCGCCGCTGCACCTGCCGGCCCACCGCTGCACCTGACGGCCCCGCCCCTGCATCTCCCGGCCGAGCCGCCCCAGCAGTAGAGCCGCCCCAGCAGCCGAGCCGCCCCAGCCGCCGAGCCGCCCCAGCAGCCGAGCCGCCCCAGCAGCCGAGCCGCCCCAGCTGCAGTGCCGCCCGAGCCGCCCGAGCCGCCGAGTCGCCCGAGCCGCCCAGCAGTCGAGCCGCTCGAGCCGCCCAAGCCGCCCGAGCCCTCCCTGCACTGCCCTGTCTGGTGAGCACTGAGCTTTACTCTGCGCACTGCCCCCTCTCTACTGCTGTCACGGCTACCCCCAGTGTCCTCGCCTTTGACGCTGAGGGCAGAGCCATTGACTTTGACGTGTGGGTAGACGACCTACTGCTTTTCCTACAGTGCGACAGAGCTGACGGACTCTCTCTCTTTGATCTCACTTCTGGTGCCTCTCCCGCCCCTGCTGCTACTGAGGATGCCACTGTTCGCTCACAGTGGGCCACACGCGATGCTGCTGCACGTCTTGCTGTGCGTCGCCACCTCCCTCCCGCTGAGCGTGCGCACTTTGGGTCGTACAAGAGTGCTAAGACCTTGTACGACGCCGTTATCGCACGCTACTCCACCCCTTCCACTGCTGCACTGAGCCGCCTCATGCTACCGTACCTCTTTCCCGACCTTGCTGCTTTTGCCACAGTCGCTGACCTCATTACCCACCTGCGCACTAGTGACGCTCGCTTCCGCGCTGCACTTCCTGCTGAGTTCTGCGCCAAGAACCCCCCCCCCAGTACTTCACTCTCTACTACATTGTCACCCGCCTCCCTGACTCCCTTCGCGGAGTCAGAGACGACCTACTCGCAGTCTGCCCCACCACTCTCACTGTCGAGATCCTCGAGAAGTCCCTCCTCGCAGCCGAGAAGAGCATTCTCGCTGTAGGGGCCTCTCGTGGTGACCCGCGCACCCCCATCTTTGAGGGGTGTTCCCCCTCCCCCCTCCTGCCCTCTGTCGCCTCTGCTGCTACGGCCGACCATGTTGGTTTTGAGTCGGTCGGAGCGGCGTCTGCCCCCAGCGGGAGACGTCGCTCTGGCAAGAGCAAGGGGGGCAGGGGCGGTGGTGGAGGAGGCGGGGGCGGTGGAGGCGGAGGTAGAGGCAGCGGCGGAGGTGAGTGTGGTAGCGGGAGTAGTGGCGGGAGTGGAGGTGTCGGCGGGGGCAGTGGAGGCGGGGGCGGCAGCGGCGGTGGTAGTGGGGGTGGAGGCGGAGGCGGCGGTGGCGGCGGCGACGGTGGGAGTGGCGGTGGCGGTGGAGGTGGTGGCGGCGGCGGCGGAGGAGGCGGCGGAGGTCGTGGCGCGCCGAGGAGGAGTGGCTCCGGTGGTGGTCAGCGCCAGCAGCAGCAGCGTGGTCAGGAGACCCTCTCCCCGCAGCAGCTCCGTGAGTGGTACTCTGCGCGTCAGCGGGGTGGGGGTCCTGGTCCGTGCACTTACGTCCTGCGCTCTGGCGACCGTGCGGGTGAGCAGTGTGGTGGTCCACACTCCGCCCAGCGTTGCTTCGGTCACCTGACTGACGCTTGGCGCCGCCAGTTTCCTGACGCCTCTGAGATCCCTCGCTGGGACCAGCTGTCTAGGGCTGGAGTAGCTATCTTTGATCTTGACTTTGATGCTATTCTTGCTGCTATGTATGCTGTGACTATTAGTGAGGAGGGTGACTGTTACCGGTGTTTCCCGCCCGACCCGGGCATTGGTACTGCGGCTCTAGGTGCTGTTGAGGCTGCTGCTCCAGGTGCTGGTGAGGCTGTTGCTCTAGGTGCCAGTGAGTCTGAGTCCTCAGGTGCTGGTGAGTCTGCTCTCTCAGGTACCGTGTCGACTTCACCCTCTCTCACTTTCACTCTTGACTCCGGGGCGTCTCGCTCCTTCTTTCGAGACCGCACCACACTCACGCCGCTTAGTCGGCCAGTGGCGGTCTCCTTGGCAGACCCCTCTGGGGGTCCTGTTCTGGCTCGCTACTCGACTGTCCTGCCGTGCCCTGCGGTCCCGTCTGGCGCCCTGTCCGGTCTCTACCTCCCCTCGTTCTCTACGAACTTGGTGGCGGGTGCTGACCTACAGGATGCAGGGGTTGACCGGTTCACCCCTGCGCGCCGACGAGTCACCCACTGCACGGACGCGGACACGGGTCGACACCTGACCACATTCACACGTGGTCCAGGGTCGAGCCTGTACACACTCACTGTTCCGTCTCCTTCTCCTGCGTCTGGTCAGGTAGCTGCGTCGGGTCAGGTGTTTGCTGCAGCGTCCAGGTCTGGTCCTGAGTCTGCCCCCTGCTCGTGTCGCCTCCTGTCCCACGAGACCCTCCTGTGGCACCACAGGATGGGTCACCCCTCCCTGCCTCGTCTCCGGGGCATGGCCTCTCGCCTTCTTGTCTCTGGCCTTCCTCGGTCCCTCCCTCCCCTTCCTCCGGGGCCTCGCCCTCCCTGTGTCCCCTGTGTCGAGGGTCGCCTGCGGGCTACCCCTCACTCCTCCCCGTTCCCTCCGACGGAGGCCCCGATGCAGACGCTTCACATGGACGTGTGGGGCCCAGCCCGCGTCCGTGGACAGGGTCACGAGCGCTACTTCCTGCTGGTGGTTGACGACTACTCGCGTTACACCACAGTCTTCCCCTTGCGCAGCAAGAGTGAGGTCACTGAGGTGTTGATCGACTGGATCCGCGCAGCTCGTCTCCAGCTCAGGCGGAGCTTCAGCTCGGACTTTCCTGTTCTGCGTCTGCATTCGGACAGAGGCGGAGAGTTCTCCTCCGGCCTTCTACGAGCCTACTGTCGGGCGCGAGGCATCCGCCAGACCTTCACGCTTTCGGACTCTCCACAGCAGAATGGGATTGCTGAACGCCGCATCGGCATTGTCATGGACGTCGCCCGTACGTCCATGGTGCATGCAGCTGCCCCCCATTTTCTGTGGCCGTTTGCGGTTCAATACGCCGCACATCAGATCAACCTTCAGCCCAGAGTCTCCCGACCGGAGACCTCCCCAGCTTTGCTGTGGACGGGGAAGGTTGGCGATGCGTCGGCGTTCTGTGTCTGGGGATCTCGGGCGTTTGTCCGCGACTTGTCTGCGGACAAGCTGTCCCCTCGTGCTGCTCCCTGTGTCTTCCTTGGCTTCCCCACAGACGCTCCCGGGTGGCAGTTTTACCACCCCTCCTCTCGTAGTGTTCTGTCCTCCCAGGACGTCACGTTCGACGAGTCAGTCCCCTTCTACCGCCTCTTCCCCTACCGCACTCCTTCCCTCCCCCCTCCGCCGGACTTCCTTGTGCCAGTTCCCCCCCCGGTAGACCCCCTCCCCCCTCAGGTTCCTGCCCCCTCAGGTGTGTCCCAGGTAGACGCAGTTGACCCGGTCGAGGTTACTGGTGACTCTGGTGCTGCTGCGGGTGCTGAGCCTGGGGGTGCTGACTCTGGGGGTGCTGTGCGCGGGGGTGCCGAGCCTGGAGGTGCTGCTACTGGGGGTGCTGAGCCTGGGGGTGCTAGGCCTGGGAGTGCTACTGCGGAGGGTGCTGAGCCTGGGGGTGCTGAGCCGGGGGGTACGGTGCCTGGAGCTGCTGAGCTAGGGGGTGCTGGGTCTGGGGGTGGTGGGTCGGGAGCTGCTGAGCCTGGGGGTACTGAGTCTAGTGCTGCTGAGCCTGGGGGTGCTATGTCTAGAGCTGCTGAGCCTGGGGTTTCTCCTGTTGCTGCGTCTCGCCGGGAGCCCCTCTCTCCACAGGAGCTGCGCGAGTGGTTTGCTCGCCGCTGGAGGCGTGCTGCTGGAGCTGGAGCTTCTTCGACCGTCGAGGGTGCTGGTGCTGCCGGTCCCGGAGCTGCTGGGCCTGCGGGTACTCCTGGAGCAGGAGCTCCTGAGGGTGTTGGTGCTGAGACTACTGCTGTCTGTCCCGGCGGTGGTTCTGCTGCTGGTGCTGCTGGAGGTCCTGCCGCTGGAGGTGTTGGTGGCGCTGGTGCTGTCGCTGAGGGTGCTGGTGCAGTCCCTGCTGAGTCTGGAGCTGCTGCGCGGCCTCGAGCGTACTTCGTTCCGCTCCTGCAGCAGGTTCTTGGTCTTTCTCCTCCGGTAGGGTGTTCACAGCCTGTCCAGTCACAGTCACTGTTGGAGCCTTCCTCTCCACTGCCTGCTCCCTCTCCTTACACTGGTCCTACTGGAGGTCTTGCTAAGCGTCGTGAGCCTGCGTCTCGTCCTGCGTCGCCTGTTCGTGCTGCTCGCACTAGTGGTCGCGGTTCGCGTCAGCGTCCTCCTCCTATCCCTGGCACGCACCGGATGTCTCTGCGTCCGTCCACTGCTCCTCTGCGTGCCCCTTTGCCTTCTCCTCCTGAGTCCTCTCTTCCTGCGCTTGCCGACCCTGAGTCGGACTCTCTTCGTGCTGCCAGTCCTACTGTCACGCGTCTGCTTGCTACTGTCGTCACTGACCCCTCTTTTGAGTCCACTGCTGCGTCTGCTCTTGTCGCTGAGCTCGTCGACTTTGCTGCTCGCTGTCGTCTAGACTACGCTGCTAGTCTTGCTGCTGAGTCTGCGTCTGTCTGTCCTCAGTCCGTCGGGGGTGAGTGTGCTCTTGGCACGGACGTCCTAGAGGACAGGCAGGAGGAGTTACAGTGTCTGGCTGCTGCTTCACCTCATCTTGCGTCTGTAGTGCTTGCTCCTGAGGGAGACCCGGATGCACTAGACATCCCGACTCCGCGCTCTTACGCGGAGGCCGTAGAGGGTCCCTACTCGTCTCAGTGGCAGGCAGCTATGGATGCAGAGATGGCTTCCTGGAAGTCCACAGGCACCTACGTTGACGCAGTTCCCCCTCCTGGGGCGAACATCGTCAGTGGCATGTGGATCTTCAAGGTGAAGCGGCCGCCGGGCTCTCCACCTGTCTTCAAGGCGCGGTACGTTGCTCGTGGCTTCAGTCAGCGGCAAGGAGTTGACTACTTTCAGACCTTCTCTCCCACACCGAAGATGACCACTCTTCGGGTGGTGCTGCACATAGCCGCTCAGCGCGACTACGAGCTTCACTCTCTCGACTTCAGCACTGCGTTCCTGCAGGGTAGCCTGCACGAGGAGATCTGGCTACGCCGTCCACCTGGCTTCACTGGGACTTTCCCTCCTGGCACCCAGTGGAGCCTCCGACGGCCAGTCTACGGTCTCCGCCAGGCACCGCGTGAGTGGCACGACACACTGAGGACTACGCTTGCGGCTCTTGGGTTTGCTCCTTCTACTGCTGACCCGTCGCTTTTTCTACGCACCGACACTTCTCTGCCGCCGTTCTACATCCTCGTGTACGTCGACGACTTGGTCTTTGCCACAGCGGACACTGCTGGACTCGCCTACGTGAAGTCCGAGCTGCTGAAGAGACACACGTGCACTGACCTGGGTGAACTGCGCAGCTACCTTGGCTTGCAGATCACTCGGGACAGAGCACGCCGCACCATTACCTTGACTCAGTCACACATGGTGCAGCAGGTCCTTCAGCGCTTCGGCTTCACGTACTCGTCGCCTCAGGCCACTCCTCTGTCTACTCGCCACTCGCTCTCAGCTCTGCCTTTGGATGAGTCCGTAGAGTCGAGTGGCCCGTACCCAGAGCTTGTTGGCTGCCTCATGTACCTGATGACCTGCACACGGCCTGACCTTGCTTACCCTCTGAGCATTCTTGCACGCTATGTTGCTCCTGGGAGACACCGACCAGAGCACATGGCTGCAACGAAGAGGGTATTGCGCTACCTGTGCAGTACGTCAGGCATGGGGCTAGTGCTTGGAGGGCGGAGTCCAGTGGTCCTTACAGGGCACGCAGACGCTTCTTGGGCTGACGACTAGGCTACGCAGCGGTCGTCACAGGGTTACACCTTCAGTCTTGGTTCCGGCTCTGTCTCATGGCGGGCTACTCGTTCGTCTTCGGTTCTCAGCTCCAGTTGTGAGGCTGAGATCTACGCCGGGGCCATGGCTGCACAGGAGCTTCGCTGGCTCACCTACCTGCTGACTGACCTTGGAGAGCCGCCTCGTTCTCCTCCAGTGCTGTACGTAGACAACAAGGCCATGCTGGCCTTGTGTCAAGAGCAGCGTCTGGAGCACAGAATGAAGCACATTGCTCTTCGCTACTTCCTTGCTTGTGAGCTACAGCAGCGTGGACAGTTGCGGCTTGCGTACGTGGCCTCTGAGGCCAACACTGCTGATGTGTTCACCAAGGCACTCGCGCCTTGTGACCATCAGCGCTTCTGCACCCAGCTGGGTCTTGTGCCTGTCTTGCCTCACTTGCTCTCCTCTTGACTTTACTTGTACTGTGACATATATATATACCTGCTCTTGCTTGTCTAGCTTTATATATATATATGTCTGTACTCCTGCATGTGAACTGGCCTCTGGCCCTGCTCTTGTGCTCGGACTGTGTGGTGACTTTGTGATCCACCCCGAGCTTGCTTTGCTTTGCTTTGCTTGAATGGTCTTGTGACCCCTTGTTCTCCCCCACTTTGCCTATGGGGGTGTGTCAGAACATATCTATAGCTTATACTATTGTGTAGGCTGTAGTGGGGTATCCCATAGGGGGTACAACCCTGTTAGGGTTTCATATTTGTACTGCCTTGATTCATAGTTCACACATTCCTGTTCACTTGTTTCACAGGCTTCTTGTATTGTAGTATGGCTAGTTGTGATTGGTCAGTGTCAATCTTTGCATTTTTTCATGTTTTGGCGAGGCAGTCTACTGAAATTCAATTTCGTCCGCCAATCGCGTGCGCGGACAGGCGGACAGTCCGTTTGTGATTCGGACAGTCCGATGTCAGAGTTTCGTGTCGTTGGAAAGCGGAAAAAGTGTCATGACAGTTCGATTTTTTAGCGACGTCGCAAACGTCCTCGCGAAAAACTGAACGACATTAAACGAAACTGGTAACCGTTCGCCACGACGGACGGTCCACGGTTCGTTCCGTCGGGTGCAAAATGGTTACGCGCCCTAAGGTGTGTCGTATGAGCTCGTTCTGTTACGGTGATATGCTTGTCTTAACGGCTCGTAATCAATTTCTTACGTTTGGGTAAGGTTTCGAGCGAAAACAAAGAGCTCGCTACAATCAACTTTGGCACCATTACAGTTTGACGATCTAAAGGTAAAGGTTATGGGGAAGCCCCCTTGGTATAACCCGGGCTGTCGGTCGTAACCCGCCTACCTATTTGTTTACACGCCTCGCTGGGTAACGAGGTTGTTGTATCCTCTCCCAGATGAGCACCTGTATAACCCCCTTCTGGGGGGCTGGCAGAACACACCGCGGGGGGGAATTGATTCCAGGACCTCATCCTTCGGAAGTGAACCAGCTAACTCGCTGGGCCACTTCAGGATGCAGTTTGACGATGTTGACATTTCTGTTTTGTACTTATCCAGTTTTGTTGTTTCTTTTCCGAGACAAACCATTCTTCAGTACAAGCAAGCAGTACAGTCCCCGAGAGTCACTATACAAGAAATGGCAAGGCTACCCGGAAACTCTTTACGAAACCTCTGATCTGATGCAACCGACAAAACTGTCCTTCCCCGAATACAGTATTCACGACTTTAGAAATACCGAATGAACAAAAATATTTCGCCCTTCCTAAAACCCCGTGCACCGTATCAGGCTGGTGTGTCCACCCTCTTTCTCGCTACACTGGCAATGGGATTCACTGGCTACAGTGAGAACTGTTGCTTGGAACGTAGCGGCCTGGTGCTAACAGATGATCTCGATTAGAGTCCCAGTGAAAAACACGCGCAATGCAGGCCTCTGTGGAAAACTCACAAACCCCGTGCAAAAGGGAAATTTGCATGAAGAGCGATTTTCCTTCTCTATTAGTCGTTTTTTCCTGTCACATACGTAGATTCGGACCACGCTATCTTCAACTTCACGGAAAACGGGCCGCGTTTGTGAAACAAGTGAACAGGAATGAGAATGACTAAGTCAGAGTTGGGTACAAATACAACCCTAGAAAGCTGTACCCCATATGTGCTACCCCACTATAGCCTACAAACATGCATCAGCTATAATACTCTGACACACCCCCATAGGCAAAGTGGGGGAGAACAAGGGGTCACAAGACCAGTCAAGCAAAGCAAAGCAAGCTCACGGTGGATCACAAAGTCACCACACAGTCCGAGCACAAGAGCAGGGCCAGAGGCCAGTTTGTCAGAACATATAGCTTACTTGTTTGTGTAGGCTATAGTGGGGTATCCCATAGGGGGTACAACACATTAGGGTTTCCTATTTGTATTCACTTCACTTCATAGTCATTCATTCTCGTTCTTTGTTTTCACATGGAATCAGAGCAGGTTCCCTCCTAGGGTCTGCTTCTAGGGCCCACCGAACCGCGCCCCGAGGCGCGTTTTTTTTTTAGCGACCCGTCGTGTCGCCCCTAGCGGCCCGTTGCGCTGCCCTTCCCCTAGCGGCTCCGCCGCCCTTCCCTAGCGGCCCCGCCGCTCTTCGATCGCGGCCCCGCCGCCCTCTGCTACGCGGCCCCACCGCCGCCCTTCGATCGCGGCCCCGCCGCCCTCGGCTACGCGGCCCCGCCGCCCTCTGCCACGCGGCCCCGCCGCCCTCTGATACGCGGCCCCGCCGCCCTTCGATTGCGGCCCCGCCGCCCTCTACTACGCGGCCCCGCCGCCCTCTACTACGCGGCCCCGCCGCCCTCTACTACGCGGCCCCGCCGCCCTCTGCTACGCGGCCCCGCCGCCCTCTGCTACGCGGCCCCGCCGCCCTTCGATCGCGGCCCCGCCGCCCTCTGCTACGCGGCCCCGCCGCCCTCTGCTACGCGGCCCCGCCGCCCTCTGCTACGCGGCCCCGCCGCCTTCTGCTACGCGGCCCCGCCGCCCTCTTCGGTCGCGGCCCCGCCGCCCTCTGCTACGCGGCCCCGCCGCCCTCTGCTACGCGGCCCCGCCGAGCCGCCCAGCAACAGCCGAGCCGCCGCCGAGCCGCCGCCGAGCCGCCGCCGCCTGAGCCGCCGCCCGGGCCACCTGAGCCGCCGCCCGAGCCGCCGCTGAGCTGCGGCCGAGCCGCCGCCCGAGCAGCCCGAGCCGCCCGTGCCGCCCGAGCCGCCCGAGCCGCCCGAGCCGCCCGAGCCGCCCGAGCCGCCCGAGCCGCCCGAGCCGCCTGAGGAGCCGTGCTGCTGTTCCTGAGCTGTGTTCCTCTGCTGCTGACCTACCCGACTCTCCCAGCCCGGTGAGACTTTCAGCTGCTGCCATGGCCACCCCCAATGTTCTTACTTTTGACGCTGAGGGGAGGGCCATTGACTTTGCCGTCTGGATTGAAGACCTGCAGCTGTACTTACTGTGTGATGCGATAGATGAGGTCTCTCTCTTTGACTTTGTCTCTGGCGCTGTCCCTGCCCCACCTGCTGATGCTGACTCTGCCGTTCGCTCCAAGTGGGCGACCCGCGATGCTGCTGCACGTCTTGCTGTGCGTCGCCACCTCCCTTCCTCTGAGCGTGCCCACTTTAGTCAGTGCAAGACCGCTCAGGCCTTGTACGACGCTGTAGTTGCACGCTACTCCTCCCCTTCCTCCGCTACCCTTAGCCGCCTCATGCTACCGTTTCTCTTCCCTGACCTCGCTTCCTTTCCCACTGTCGCTGACCTCGTTACCCACCTCCGTGCTAGTGACACCCGCTACCGCGCTGCCCTTCCTGCTGAGTTCCGCGCTGCGAACCCTCCTCCCATGTACATCACTCTCTACTTTCTCGTCACCCGTCTCCCTGAGTCCCTTCGTGTCGTTAGGGACCAGTTTCTCTCTGTCTGTCCCACCACTCTCACTGTCGACCTCCTTGAGGAGTCCCTGCTAGCGGCTGAGAAGAGTATTGTCGCTGTAGGGGCCTCTCGGGGTGACCCTCGCACCCCCATCTTTGAGGGGTGTGGTCCTTCCCCCCTGCTGCCCTCTGTCGCCTCTGCCGCTGCGGCCGACCTCACTGGTTTTGAGTCGGTCGGCGCGGCGTCTGCCCCCAGCGGCAGACGCCGCTCTGGCAAGGGCAAGGGGGGCAAGGGAGCGGGTGGAGCTAGAGGGGGCGGTGGAGGAGGCGGTGGGGGTGGCGGGGGGAGTGGGGGTGGCGGTGGGGGTGGTGGCGGGAGTGGAGGTACTGGTGGCGGCGGTGGAGGCGGAGGTGGCGGCGGAGGTGGTAGCGGAGGAGGCGGTGGGAGCGGTGGGAGCGACGGTCCTGGTGGGGGAGGTGGAGGTGGAGACGGGGGTGGCGGTGGAGGCGGGGGTGGCGGTGGAGGCGGGGGTCGGAGTGGCTCGTCCCAGCGGAGCAGCTCTGGGGGTGGTCAGCGCCAGCAGCAGCAGCAGCAGCAGCCGCAGCAGCAGCCACAGCAGCAGCAGCGCTCTCGCACCGTCCCCGCCCCTCAGCAGCTCCGTGAGTGGTACTCGCAGCGTCAGCGTGGTGGTGCGCTTGGTCCTTGCCCCTACGTTCTTCGCACCGGTGACCGTGCAGGGGAGAGGTGTGGAGGCGCCCACACAGCCCGCCGCTGCTTTGGCCGCCTGACTGACGCCTGGCGTCAGCAGTTTCCGGAGGCAGCTGAGATCCCCCGCTGGGGAGAGCTGTCTAGGGCTGGTGTAGCTATTTATGATCTTGATTTTGATAATATTCTCTCTGCTATGTATGCTGCGATTGGTAGTGATGAGGATGACTGTTACCGGTGTTTCCCGCCCGACCCGGGCATTGGTACTGCCGCGTCTGGTACTAGTGAGGCTGCTGCTCTAGGTGCCAGTGCGTCTGTGCTCTCAGGTGCTGGTGAGTCTGCCCTCTCAGGTACTGTGTCGGCTTCGGCCTCTCACACCTTCACCCTTGACTCTGGAGCGTCTCGCTCCTTCTTTAGGGACCGCACCACTCTCACGCCGCTGAGTCGGCCGGTTGCGGTGTCCCTGGCTGACCCCTCTGGGGGGCCTGTTCTGTCTCGCTTCTCCACTGTCCTCCCGTGTCCGGCGGCCCCCTCTGGCACCCTGACTGGTCTTTACCTCCCCTCGTTCTCGACGAACTTGGTGAGTGGTGCTGACCTCCAGGATGCGGGTGTCCACCAGTTCACCCCTGCTCGTCAGCGGGTGACCCACTGCACGGAGGCGGATACAGGTCGCCACCTGGCTACGTTTACACGTCGGCCAGGGTCGAGCCTGTACACACTGACCACTGCTTCTCCTCCAGGTGCTGAGTCTGGTAGGGTCCCTTCGTCTGGTCAGGTGTTTGCTGCAGCGTCCAGGTCTGGTCCTGAGTCTGCCCCCTGCTCGTGCCGTCGTCTGTCTCACGAGACCCTCCTCTGGCACCACCGCCTTGGCCACCCCTCTCTGCTTTGGCTCAGAGGCATGGCCTCGCGAGTCCTTGTGTCTGGTCTTCCCCGGTCTCTCCCTCCCCTTCCTCCGGGCCCTGGCCCCACCTGTGTCCCCTGTGTCGAGGGGCGCCAGCGTGCTGCCCCTCACTCCTCCCAGTTTCCTCCGACAGAGGCCCCGTTGCAGACGCTTCACATGGACGTGTGGGGCCCAGCCCGCGTCCGTGGACAGGGTCAGGAGCGCTACTTCCTGCTGGTGGTTGACGACTACTCGCGTTACACCACAGTCTTCCCCTTGCGCAGCAAGGGTGAGGTCACTGAGGTGTTGATCGACTGGATCCGCGCAGCTCGTCTCCAGCTTCGGAGGAGCTTTGGCTCTGACTTCCCTGTTTTGCGTCTGCACTCGGACAGAGGCGGAGAGTTCTCCTCTGGCCTCCTGAGTGCCTACTGTCTTGCGCGAGGCATCCGTCAGACCTTCACGCTTCCGGACTCACCACAGCAGAATGGGATTGCTGAGCGCCGCATTGGCATGGTCATGGACGTCGCTCGTACGTCCATGATGCATGCGGCTGCTCCCCATTTTCTGTGGCCGTTTGCGGTCAGTTACGCTGCGCACCAGATCAACCTCCACCCCAGGGTCTCTCGACCGGAGACCTCCCCAGCCCTGCTGTGGACGGGGAAGGTTGGCGATGCGTCGGCGTTCCGGGTCTGGGGATCTCGGGCGTTTGTTCGCGACCTGTCTGCGGACAAGCTGTCCCCTCGTGCTTCTCCCTGCGTCTTCCTGGGGTTCCCCCCCGACGCCCCTGGGTGGCAGTTTTACCACCCCTCCTCTTGACGTGTTCTGTCCTCCCAGGACGTCACGTTCGACGAGTCGGTACCCTACTACCGCCTTTTCCCCTACCGCACTCCGTCCCTCCCCCCACCTCCGCTCTTCTTGGTACTAGGTCCCCCCCCGGTAGTCCCCCTCCCCCCTCAGGGTCCTGCCCCTTCAGGTGTGTCCCAGGTAGACGCGGTCGAGCCTGTCGAGGTCACTGGTGACTCTGGTGCTGCTGCGGGAGCTGAGCCTGGGGGTGCGGAGTCTGGGGGTGCTGAGCCTGGAGGTGCCGAGTCTGGGGGTGCTGAGCCTGGAGGTGCTGTGCCTGGGGGTGTTGAGCCTGGAGGTGCCGAGTCTGGGGGTGCTGTGCCTGGGGGTGCTGAGCCTGGAGGTACTGAGCCTGGGGGTGCTGAGCCTGGGGGTGCTGAGCCTGGGGGTGCTGTGCCTGGGGGTGCTGTGTCTAGGGGTGCTGAGCCTGGAGGTGCTGTGCCTGGGGGTGCTTCGTCTAGCCTGGAGCCACTCTCCCCACGGGAGCTGCGTGAGTGGTTTGCCAGGCGCTGGAGGCGTGCTGCTGGTGCTGGTGGTTCTTCGGCTGCAGAGGGTACTGCTGCTGCGCGCCCCGCCGGTGCTCGTACTGTGGGTGCTGGAGCTGCTGAGTCTGAGAGTTCTCCTGGAGCTGGTCCTGTTGAGGGTGTTGGCACTGAGCCTGCCGTTGGCGGTCCGACTGACAGTGCTCCTGGTGCTGCGGCTGGAGGTTCTGGAGCTTCTGGTGGTGCTGCTGGAGGTGCTGCTGGAGTGGGTACACCTGCCGGGGCTGCTGGTGCTGTTCCTGCTGTTTCTAGCGTCGCCGCGCGGCCCCGACCGTACTTCGTTCCGCTCCTGCAGCAGGTTCTTGGTCTTACACCTCCTCCTCCTCCTCCCTTAGAGGGTCCGCAGCCTGTCCGGTCACAGCCACAGCTACAGCCTGCCTCCCCTTTGCCTGCTCCTTCTCCCTACGCTGGTCCTACTGGAGGTCTTACTGAGCGTCGTGAGCCTGCATCTCGTCCTGTGTCGCCTGTTCGTACTGAGCGCGCTAGTGGTCGCGGGTCGCGTCAGCGTCCTCCTCCTGTCCCTGGCACGCACCGGATGTCACTGCGTCCGTCCACTGCTCCTCTGCGTGCCCCTTTGCCTTCTCCTCCTGCTTCCTCTCTTCCTGCTCTTGCCGACCCGGAGTCGGACTCTCTTCGTGCTGCCAGTCCTACTGTCACGCGTCTCCTTGCTACTGCTGTCACTGACCCTTCCTTCGAGTCGTCTGCTGCGTCTGCCCTTGTCACTGAGCTTGTCGACTTTGCTGCGCGCTGTCGTCTAGACTACGCTGCTCGTCTTGTCACTGAGTCTGAGTCCGCCTGTCCTCCGTCCGTCGGGGGTGAGTGTGCCCTTGGCACGGACGTCCTTGAGGACAGGCAGGAGGAGTTCCAGTGTCTGGCCGCCGCTTCACCTCGTCTCGCGTCTGTACTGCTAGCCCCTGAGGGAGACCCGGATGCACTAGACATCCCGACTCCGCGCTCTTACGCGGAGGCGATAGAGGGTCCCTACTCCTCTCAGTGGCAGGCAGCTATGGATGCAGAGATGGCTTCCTGGAAGTCCACAGGCACCTACGTTGACGCTGTTCCCCCTCCTGGGGCGAACATCGTCAGTGGCATGTGGATTTTCAGGGTGAAGCGGCCGCCGGGTTCTCCGCCTGTCTTCAAGGCGCGTTACGTGGCTCGTGGCTTCAGTCAGCGGCAGGGGGTTGACTACTTTCAGACCTTCTCCCCCACCCCGAAGATGACCACTCTTCGGGTTCTGCTGCACGTTGCTGCTCACCGTGACTACGAGCTCCACTCTCTCGACTTCAGCACAGCTTTCTTGCAGGGCAGCCTGCACGAGGAGATCTGGCTGCGTCGCCCACCTGGCTTCACTGGGTCTTTCCCTCCTGGTACCCAGTGGAGTCTCCGGCGTCCAGTCTACGGTCTCCGCCAGGCGCCACGTGAGTGGCACGACACACTGAGGACTACGCTCGCGGCACTTGGGTTTGCTCCTTCCACTGCCGACCCGTCGCTGTTTCTGCGTACCGACACCTCTCTGCCGCCGTTCTACATCCTCGTGTACGTCGATGACTTGGTCTTTGCCACAGCGGACACTGCTGGACTCGCCTACGTGAAGTCCGAGCTGCAGAAGAGACACACGTGCACTGACCTGGGTGAACTGCGCAGCTACCTTGGCTTGCAGATCACCCGGGACAGAGCACGCCGCACCATTACCCTGACTCAGTCACACATGGTGCAGCAGGTCCTTCAGCGCTTCGGCTTCACGTACTCCTCGCCTCAGGCCACTCCTCTGCCTACTCGCCACTCGCTCTCAGCTCTGCCTTCGGATGAGTCCGTAGAGTCGAGTGGCCCGTTTGCAGAGCTTGTTGGCTGCCTCATGTACCTGATGACCTGCACACGACCTGACCTCGCATACCCTCTTAGCATTCTCGCACGCTTTGTTGCTCCTGGGAGACACCGACCAGAGCATATGGCTGCAGCGAAGAGGGTGTTGCGCTACTTGTGCAGTACGTCGGGCATGGGGCTAGTGCTTGGAGGGCGCAGTCCAGTGGTCCTCACTGGGCACGCAGACGCTTCTTGGGCTGACGACCAGGCTACGCAGCGGTCGTCACAGGGTTACACCTTCAGCCTTGGTTCCGGCTCTGTCTCGTGGCGGGCTACCCGCTCGTCTTCTGTTCTCGGCTCCAGTTGTGAGGCTGAGATCTACGCTGGGGCTATGGCTGCACAGGAGTTACGCTGGCTCACCTACCTGCTGACCGACCTTGGAGAGCAGCCTCGTTCTCCTCCAGTCCTGTACGTAGACAACAAGGCCATGCTGGCCTTGTGTCGAGAGCAGCGACTGGAGCACAGAACGAAGCACATTGCTCTTCGCTACTTTCTTGCTCGTGAGCTACAGCAGCGTGGACAGCTGCGACTTGCGTACGTGGCCTCTGAGGCCAACACTGCTGATGTCTTCACCAAGGCACTTGCGCCTTGTGATCATCAGCGTTGCTGCACGCAGTTGGGTCTTGTGCCTGTCTTGCCTCACTTGCT
The DNA here is from genome assembly GCA_948144175.1 of Closterium sp. NIES-65. Taxonomy (NCBI): domain Eukaryota; kingdom Viridiplantae; phylum Streptophyta; class Zygnematophyceae; order Desmidiales; family Closteriaceae; genus Closterium; species Closterium sp. NIES-65. The sequence goes on from CANXME010002194.1 coordinate 123,392, forward strand.
CTCCTCTTGACCTTGCTTGTACCTTCGCATATATATACTCTTGCTCTTGTATATCTCTATATATGATCTTGCATGTGAACTGGCCTTGTGGCCTTTGAACTTGTGCTCGGAATGCGTGGTGACTTTGTGATCCACCCTGAGCTTTGCTTTGCTTTGCTTGACTGGTCTTGTGACCCCTTGTTCTCCCCCACTTTGCCTATGGGGGTGTGTCAGAACATATAGCTTACTTGTTTGTGTAGGCTATAGTGGGGTATCCCATAGGGGGTACAACACATTAGGGTTTCCTATTTGTATTCACTTCACTTCATAGTCATTCATTCTCGTTCTTTGTTTTCACACAGTTCACATGTAGGAGTACAGACATATATATATAAAACTAGACAAGCAAGAGTAGGTATATATATATGTCACAGTACAAGTGAAGTCAAGAGGAGAGCAAGTGAGGCAAGACAGGCACAAGACCCAGCTGGGTGCAAAAGCGCTGATGGTCACAAGGCGCGAGTGCCTTGGTGAACACATCAGCAGTGTTGGCCTCAGAGGCCACGTACGCAAGTCGCAACTGACCACGCTGCTGCAGCTCACGAGCAAGGAAGTTGCGGAGAGCAATGTGCTTCGTTCTGTGCTCCAAGCGCTGCTCTCGACACAAGGCCAGCATGGCCTTGTTGTCTACGTACAGCACTGGAGGAGAACGAGGCGGCTCTCCAAGGTCAGTCAGCAGGTAGGTGAGCCAGCGAAGCTCCTGTGCAGCCATGGCCCCGGCGTAGATCTCAGCCTAACAACTGGAGCCGAGAACCGAAGACGAGCGAGTAGACCGCCACGAGACAGAGCCGGAACCAAGGCTGAAGGTGTAACCCTGTGACGACCGCTGCGTAGCCTAGTCGTCAGCCCAAGAAGCGTCCGCGTGGCCGGTAAGGACCTCTGGAGTCCGCCCTCCAAGCACTAGCCCCATGCCCGACGTACTGCACAGGTAGCGCAATACCCTCTTCGCTGCAGCCATGTGCTCCGGTCTGTGTCTCCCAAGAGCAACATAGCGTGCAAGAATACTCAGAGGGTATGCAAGGTCAGGTCGTGTGCAGGTCATCAGGTACATGAGGCAGCCAACAAGCTCTGCATACGGACCACTCGACTCTACGGACTCATCCGAAGGCAGAGCTGAGAGTGAGTGGCGAGTAGGCAGAGGAGTGGCCTGAGGCGAGGAGTACGTGAAGCCGAAGCGCTGAAGGACCTGCTGCACCATGTGTGACTGAGTCAAGGTAATGGTGCGGCGTGCTCTGTCCCGAGCGATCTGCAAGCCAAGGTAGCTGCGCAGTTCACCCAGGTCTGTGCACGTGTGTCTCTTCAGCAGCTCGGACTTCACGTAGGCGAGTCCAGTAGTGTCCGCTGTGGCAAAGACCAAGTCGTCGACGTACACGAGGATGTAGAACGGCGGCAGGGAAGTGTCGGTGCGAAGAAACAGCGACGGGTCAGCAGTAGAAGGAGCAAACCCAAGAGCCGCAAGCGTAGTCCTCAGTGTGTCGTGCCACTCACGCGGTGCCTGGTGGAGACCGTAGACTGGCCGTCGGAGGCTCCACTGGGTGCCAGGAGGGAAAGTCCCAGTGAAGCCAGGTGGACGGCGAAGCCAGATCTCCTCGTGCAGGCTACCCTGCAAGAACGCAGTGCTGAAGTCGAGAGAGTGAAGCTCGTAGTCACGCTGAGCGGCTATGTGCAGCAGCACCCGAAGAGTAGTCATCTTCGGGGTGGGAGAGAAGGTCTGAAAGTAGTCAACTCCCTGCCGCTGACTGAAGCCACGAGCAACGTACCGTGCCTTGAAGACAGGTGGAGAGCCCGGCGGCCGCTTCTGTGGAAACAAAGAACGAGGATGAATGACTATGAAGTGAAGTGAATACAAATAGGAAACCCTAATGTGTTGTACCCCCTATGGGATACCCCACTATAGCCTACACAAACAAGTAAGCTATATGTTCTGACACACCCCCATAGGCAAAGTGGGGGAGAACAAGGGGTCACAAGACCAGTCAAGCAAAGCAAAGCAAAGCTCAGGGTGGATCACAAAGTCACCACGCATTCCGAGCACAAGTTCAAAGGCCACAAGGCCAGTTCACATGCAAGATCATATATAGAGATATACAAGAGCAAGAGTATATATATGCGAAGGTACAAGCAAGGTCAAGAGGAGAGCAAGTGAGGCAAGACAGGCACAAGACCCAACTGCGTGCAGCAACGCTGATGATCACAAGGCGCAAGTGCCTTGGTGAAGACATCAGCAGTGTTGGCCTCAGAGGCCACGTACGCAAGTCGCAGCTGTCCACGCTGCTGTAGCTCACGAGCAAGAAAGTAGCGAAGAGCAATGTGCTTCGTTCTGTGCTCCAGTCGCTGCTCTCGACACAAGGCCAGCATGGCCTTGTTGTCTACGTACAGGACTGGAGGAGAACGAGGCTGCTCTCCAAGGTCGGTCAGCAGGTAGGTGAGCCAGCGTAACTCCTGTGCAGCCATAGCCCCAGCGTAGATCTCAGCCTCACAACTGGAGCCGAGAAAAGAAGACGAGCGGGTAGCCCGCCACGAGACAGAGCCGGAACCAAGGCTGAAGGTGTAACCCTGTGACGACCGCTGCGTAGCCTGGTCGTCAGCCCAAGAAGCGTCTGCGTGCCCAGTGAGGACCACTGGACTGCGCCCTCCAAGCACTAGCCCCATGCCCGACGTACTGCACAAGTAGCGCAACACCCTCTTCGCTGCAGCCATGTGCTCTGGTCGGTGTCTCCCAGGAGCAACAAAGCGTGCAAGAATGCTAAGAGGGTATGCGAGGTCAGGTCGTGTGCAGGTCATCAGGTACATGAGGCAGCCAACAAGCTCTGCAAACGGGCCACTCGACTCTACGGACTCATCCGAAGGCAGAGCTGAGAGCGAGTGGCGAGTAGGCAGAGGAGTGGCCTGAGGCGAGGAGTACGTGAAGCCGAAGCGCTGAAGGACCTGCTGCACCATGTGTGACTGAGTCAGGGTAATGGTGCGGCGTGCTCTGTCCCGGGTGATCTGCAAGCCAAGGTAGCTGCGCAGTTCACCCAGGTCAGTGCACGTGTGTCTCTTCTGCAGCTCGGACTTCACGTAGGCGAGTCCAGCAGTGTCAGCTGTGGCAAAGACCAAGTCGTCGACGTACACGAGGATGTAGAACGGCGGCAGAGAGGTGTCGGTACGCAGAAACAGCGACGGGTCGGCAGTGGAAGGAGCAAACCCAAGTGCCGCGAGCGTAGTCCTCAGTGTGTCGTGCCACTCACGTGGCGCCTGGCGGAGACCGTAGACTGGACGCCGGAGACTCCACTGGGTACCAGGAGGGAAAGACCCAGTGAAGCCAGGTGGGCGACGCAGCCAGATCTCCTCGTGCAGGCTGCCCTGCAAGAAAGCTGTGCTGAAGTCGAGAGAGTGGAGCTCGTAGTCACGGTGAGCAGCAACGTGCAGCAGAACCCGAAGAGTGGTCATCTTCGGGGTGGGGGAGAAGGTCTGAAAGTAGTCAACCCCCTGCCGCTGACTGAAGCCACGAGCCACGTAACGCGCCTTGAAGACAGGCGGAGAACCCGGCGGCCGCTTCACCCTGAAAATCCACATGCCACTGACGATGTTCGCCCCAGGAGGGGGAACAGCGTCAACGTAGGTGCCTGTGGACTTCCAGGAAGCCATCTCTGCATCCATAGCTGCCTGCCACTGAGAGGAGTAGGGACCCTCTATCGCCTCCGCGTAAGAGCGCGGAGTCGGGATGTCTGGTGCATCCGGGTCTCCCTCAGGGGCTAGCAGTACAGACGCGAGACGAGGTGAAGCGGCGGCCAGACACTGGAACTCCTCCTGCCTGTCCTCAAGGACGTCCGTGCCAAGGGCACACTCACCCCCGACGGACGGAGGACAGGCGGACTCAGACTCAGTGACAAGACGAGCAGCGTAGTCTAGACGACAGCGCGCAGCAAAGTCGACAAGCTCAGTGACAAGGGCAGACGCAGCAGACGACTCGAAGGAGGGGTCAGTGACAGCAGTAGCCAGGAGACGCGTGACAGTAGGACTGGCAGCACGAAGAGAGTCCGACTCCGGGTCGGCAAGAGCAGGAAGAGAGGAAGCAGGAGGAGAAGGCAAAGGGGCACGCAGAGGAGCAGTGGACGGACGCAGTGACATCCGGTGTGTGCCAGGGACAGGAGGAGGACGCTGACGCGACCCGCGACCACTAGCGCGCTCAGTACGAACAGGCGACACAGGACGAGACGCAGGCTCACGACGCTCAGTAAGACCTCCAGTCGGACCAGCGTAGGGAGAAGGAGCAGGCAAAGGGGAGGCAGGCTGTAGCTGTGGCTGTGACCGGACAGGCTGCGGACCCTCTAAGGGAGGAGGAGGAGGTGTAAGACCAAGAACCTGCTGCAGGAGCGGAACGAAGTACGGTCGGGGCCGCGCGGCGACGCTAGAAACAGCAGGAACAGCACCAGCAGCCCCGGCAGGTGCACCCACTCCAGCAGCACCTCCAGCAGCACCACCAGAAGCTCCAGAACCTCCAGCCGCAGCACCAGGAGCACTGTCAGTCGGACCGCCAACGGCAGGCTCAGCGCCAACACCCTCAGCAGGACCAGCTCCAGGAGAACTCTCAGACTCAGCAGCTCCAGCACCCACAGTACGAGCACCGGCGGGGCGCGCAGCAGCAGTACCCTCTGCAGCCGAAGAACCACCAGCACCAGCAGCACGCCTCCAGCGCCTGGCAAACCACTCACGCAGCTCCTGTGGGGAGAGTGGCTCCAGGCGAGACGAAGCACCCCCAGGCACAGCACCTCCAGGCTCAGCACCCCTAGACACAGCACCCCCAGGCACAGCACCCCCAGGCTCAGCACCCCCAGGCTCAGCACCCCCAGGCTCAGCACCTCCAGGCTCAGCACCCCCAGGCACAGCACCCCCAGACTCGGCACCTCCAGGCTCAGCACCCCCAGGCTCAGCACCCCCAGACTCGGCACCTCCAGGCTCAGCACCCCCAGACTCCGCACCCCCAGGCTCAGCTCCCGCAGCAGCACCAGAGTCACCAGTGACCTCGACAGGCTCGACCGCGTCTACCTGGGACACACCTGAAGGGGCAGGACCCTGAGGGGGGAGGGGGACTACCGGGGGGGGACCTGGTACCAAGAAGAGCGGGGGCGGGGGGAGGGACGGAGTGCGGTAGGGGAAGAGGCGGTAGTAGGGTACCGACTCGTCGAACGTGACGTCCTGGGAGGACAGAACACGTCGAGAGGAGGGGTGGTAAAACTGCCACCCAGGGGCGTCGGGGGGGAACCCCAGGAAGACGCAGGGAGAAGCACGAGGGGACAGCTTGTCCGCAGACAGGTCGCGAACAAACGCCCGAGATCCCCAGACCCGGAACGCCGACGCATCGCCAACCTTCCCGGTCCACAGCAGGGCTGGGGAGGTCTCCGGTCGAGAGACCCTGGGGTGGAGGTTGATCTGGTGCGCAGCGTAACTGACCGCAAACGGCCATAGAAAATGGGGAGCAGCCGCATGCATCATGGACGTACGAGCGACGTCCATGACCATGCCAATGCGGCGCTCAGCAATCCCATTCTGCTGTGGTGAGTCCGGAAGCGTGAAGGTCTGACGGATGCCTCGCGCACGACAGTAGGCACTCAGGAGGCCAGAGGAGAACTCTCCGCCTCTGTCCGAGTGCCGACGCAAAACAGGGAAGTCAGAGCCAAAGCTCCTCCGAAGCTGGAGACGAGCTGCGCGGATCCAGTCGATCAACACCTCAGTGACCTCACCCTTGCTGCGCACGGGGAAGACTGTGGTGTAACGCGAGTAGTCGTCAACCACCAGCAGGAAGTAGCGCTCCTGACCCTGTCCACGGACGCGGGCTGGGCCCCACACGTCCATGTGAAGCGTCTGCAACGGGGCCTCTGTCGGAGGAAACTGGGAGGAGTGAGGGGCAGCACGCTGGCGCCCCTCGACACAGGGGACACAGGTGGGGCCAGGGCCCGGAGGAAGGGGAGGGAGAGACCGGGGAAGACCAGACACAAGGACTCGCGAGGCCATGCCTCTGAGCCGAAGCAGAGAGGGGTGGCCAAGGCGGTGGTGCCAGAGGAGGGTCTCGTGAGACAGACGACGGCACGAGCAGGGGGCAGACTCATGACCAGACCTGGACGCTGCAGCAAACACCTGACCAGACTCAGCACCTGGAGGAGAAGCAGTGGTCAGTGTGTACAGGCTCGACCCTGGCCGACGTGTAAACGTAGCCAGGTGGCGACCTGTATCCGCCTCCGTGCAGTGGGTCACCCGCTGACGAGCAGGGGTGAACTGGTGGACACCCGCATCCTGGAGGTCAGCACCACTCACCAAGTTCGTCGAGAACGAGGGGAGGTAAAGACCAGTCAGGGTGCCAGAGGGGGCCGCCGGACACGGGAGGACAGTGGAGAAGCGAGACAGGACAGGCCCCCAAGAGGGGTCAGCCAGGGACACCGCAACCGGCCGACTCAGCGGCGTGAGAGTGGTGCGGTCCCTAAAGAAGGAGCGAGACGCTCCAGAGTCAAGGGTGAAGGTGTGAGAGGCCGAAGCCGACACAGTACCTGAGAGGGCAGACTCACCAGCACCTGAGAGCACAGACGCACTGGCACCTAGAGCAGCAGCCTCACTAGTACCTGACGCGGCAGTACCAATGCCCGGGTCGGGCGGGAAACACCGGTAACAGTCATCCTCATCACTACCAATCGCAGCATACATAGCAGAGAGAATATTATCAAAATCAAGATCATAAATAGCTACACCAGCCCTAGACAGCTCTCCCCAGCGGGGGATCTCAGCTGCCTCCGGAAACTGCTGACGCCAGGCGTCAGTCAGGCGGCCAAAGCAGCGGCGGGCTGTGTGGGCGCCTCCACACCTCTCCCCTGCACGGTCACCGGTGCGAAGAACGTAGGGGCAAGGACCAAGCGCACCACCACGCTGACGCTGCGAGTACCACTCACGGAGCTGCTGAGGGGCGGGGACGGTGCGAGAGCGCTGCTGCTGCTGTGGCTGCTGCTGCGGCTGCTGCTGCTGCTGCTGCTGGCGCTGACCACCCCCAGAGCTGCTCCGCTGGGACGAGCCACTCCGACCCCCGCCTCCACCGCCACCCCCGCCTCCACCGCCACCCCCGTCTCCACCTCCACCTCCCCCACCAGGACCGTCGCTCCCACCGCTCCCACCGCCTCCTCCGCTACCACCTCCGCCGCCACCTCCGCCTCCACCGCCGCCACCAGTACCTCCACTCCCGCCACCACCCCCACCGCCACCCCCACTCCCCCCGCCACCCCCACCGCCTCCTCCACCGCCCCCTCTAGCTCCACCCGCTCCCTTGCCCCCCTTGCCCTTGCCAGAGCGGCGTCTGCCGCTGGGGGCAGACGCCGCGCCGACCGACTCAAAACCAGTGAGGTCGGCCGCAGCGGCAGAGGCGACAGAGGGCAGCAGGGGGGAAGGACCACACCCCTCAAAGATGGGGGTGCGAGGGTCACCCCGAGAGGCCCCTACAGCGACAATACTCTTCTCAGCCGCTAGCAGGGACTCCTCAAGGAGGTCGACAGTGAGAGTGGTGGGACAGACAGAGAGAAACTGGTCCCTAACGACACGAAGGGACTCAGGGAGACGGGTGACGAGAAAGTAGAGAGTGATGTACATGGGAGGAGGGTTCGCAGCGCGGAACTCAGCAGGAAGGGCAGCGCGGTAGCGGGTGTCACTAGCACGGAGGTGGGTAACGAGGTCAGCGACAGTGGGAAAGGAAGCGAGGTCAGGGAAGAGAAACGGTAGCATGAGGCGGCTAAGGGTAGCGGAGGAAGGGGAGGAGTAGCGTGCAACTACAGCGTCGTACAAGGCCTGAGCGGTCTTGCACTGACTAAAGTGGGCACGCTCAGAGGAAGGGAGGTGGCGACGCACAGCAAGACGTGCAGCAGCATCGCGGGTCGCCCACTTGGAGCGAACGGCAGAGTCAGCATCAGCAGGTGGGGCAGGGACAGCGCCAGAGACAAAGTCAAAGAGAGAGACCTCATCTATCGCATCACACAGTAAGTACAGCTGCAGGTCTTCAATCCAGACGGCAAAGTCAATGGCCCTCCCCTCAGCGTCAAAAGTAAGAACATTGGGGGTGGCCATGGCAGCAGCTGAAAGTCTCACCGGGCTGGGAGAGTCGGGTAGGTCAGCAGCAGAGGAACACAGCTCAGGAACAGCAGCACGGCTCCTCAGGCGGCTCGGGCGGCTCGGGCGGCTCGGGCGGCTCGGGCGGCTCGGGCGGCTCGGGCGGCACGGGCGGCTCGGGCTGCTCGGGCGGCGGCTCGGCCGCAGCTCAGCGGCGGCTCGGGCGGCGGCTCAGGTGGCCCGGGCGGCGGCTCAGGCGGCGGCGGCTCGGCGGCGGCTCGGCTGCTGCTGGGCGGCTCCGCTGATGCTGGGCGGCTCGGCGGGGCCGCGTAGCAGAGGGCGGCGGGGCCGCGTAGCAGAGGGCGGCGGGGCCGCGACCGAAGAGGGCGGCGGGGCCGCGTAGCAGAGGGCGGCGGGGCCGCGTAGCAGAGGGCGGCGGGGCCGCGTAGCAGAGGGCGGCGGGGCCGCGATCGAAGGGCGGCGGGGCCGCGTAGCAGAGGGCGGCGGGGCCGCGTAGCAGAGGGCGGCGGGGCCGCGTAGTAGAGGGCGGCGGGGCCGCGTAGCAGAGGGCGGCGGGGCCGCGTAGTAGAGGGCGGCAGGGCCGCAATCGAAGGGCGGCGGGGCCGCGTATCAGAGGGCGGCGGGGCCGCGTGGCAGAGGGCGGCGGGGCCGCGTAGCCGAGGGCGGCGGGGCCGCGATCGAAGGGCGGCGGTGGGGCCGCGTAGCAGAGGGCGGCGGGGCCGCGATCGAAGGGCGGCGGGGCCGCTAGGGAAGGGCGGCGGAGCCGCTAGGGGAAGGGCGGCGCAACGGGCCGCTAGGGGCGACACGACGGGTCGCTAAAAAAAAACGCGCCTCGGGGCGCGGTTCGGTGGGCCCTAGAAGCAGTCCCTAGGAGGGAACCTGCTCTGATTCCATGTGGAAACAAAGAACGAGGATGAATGACTATGAAGTGAAGTGAATACAAATAGGAAACCCTAATGTGTTGTACCCCCTATGGGATACCCCACTATAGCCTACACAAACAAGTAAGCTATATGTTCTGACAGCTTCACCCTGAAGATCCACATGCCACTGACAATGTTCGCCCCAGGAGGGGGAACCGCGTCAACGTAGGTGCCTGTGGACTTCCAGGAAGCCATCTCTGCATCCATAGCTGCCTGCCACTGAGAGGAGTAGGGACCCTCTACGGCCTCCGCGTAAGAACGCGGAGTCGGGATGTCTAGTGCATCCGGGTCTCCCTCAGGGGCAAGCAGTACAGACGCGAGATGAGGTGAAGCAGCCGCTAGACACTGGAACTCCTCCTGCCTGTCCTCTAGGACGTCCGTGCCAAGAGCACACTCACCCCCGACGGACGGAGGACAGACAGACGCAGACTCAACAACAAGACTAGCAGCGTAGTCGAGACGACAGCGAGCAGCAAAGTCGACGAGCTCAGCGACTAGAGCAGACGCAGCAGTGGACTCAAAAGAGGGGTCAGTGACGACAGTAGCAAGGAGACGCGTGACAGTAGGACTGGCAGCACGAAGAGAGTCCGACTCAGGGTCGGCAAGCGCAGGAAGAGAGGACTCAGGAGGAGAAGGCAAAGGGGCACGCAGAGGAGCAGTGGACGGACGCAAAGACCTCCGGTGCGTGCCAGGGACAGGAGGAGGACGCTGACGTGAACTGCGACCACTAGCGCTAGCAGCACGAACAGGCGACGCGGGACGAGACGCAGGCTCACGACGCTCAGCATGACCTCCAGTAGGACCAGTGTAAGGAGAGGGAGCAGGCAGTGGAGAGGAAGGCTCCAGCAGGGACTGCGACTGGACAGGCGGTGAACCCTCTACTAGAGGAGAAAGACCAAGAACCTGCTGCAGGAGCGGAACGAAGTACGGCCGAGGACGCGCGGCAGCTCTAGACTCAGCAGGGACAGCACCAGCACCCTCAGCGACAGCACCAGCGCCACCCACACCTCCAGCGGCAGGACCAACAGCAGTAGGCTCAGCACCAACGCCCTCAGCAGCTCCAGCTCCAGGAGGACCCGCAGGTCCAGCAGCTCCGGGACCGGCAGCACCCGCACCCTCGACGGTCGAAGAAGCTCCAGCTCCAGCTCCAGCAGCACCTCCAGACTCAGCAGCACGCCTCCAGCGGCGAGCGAGCCACTCGCGCAGCTCCTGTGGAGAGAGGGGCTCCCGGCGAGACGCAGCAGCAGGAGAAACCCCAGGCTCAGCAGCTCCAGACGCAGCACCCCCAGGCTCAGCAGCTCCCAGCTCAGCACCCCCAGGCTCAGCAGCTCCCGACCTAGCACCCCCAGACCCAGCACCTTCAGGCACAGCACCCCTTGGCTGAGCACCCCCAGGCTCCGCACCCTCCGCAGTAGCACCCCCAGGCCCAGCACCCTCAGCAGTAGCACCCCCAGGCTCAGCACCCCCGCGCACAGCACCCCCAGAGTCAGCACCCCCAGGCTCAGCACCCGCAGCAGCACCAGATGTCAGATTTATATGACATATTTGCTGTAGGCTATAGTGGGGTAGCACATATGGGGTACAGGGTTTCTAGGGTTGTATTTGTACCCAATCTTTCCTTAGTCATTTCATTCCTGTTTTCCTTGCTTCACATGGTATAGAGCGGGTCCTGCCTTAGGACCGTTTTTTTAGGGCCCACCGAAGCGCGCCCCGAGGCGCGCCTTTTTTTTAGCGACCCCTCGGGTCGCCTTTTCCCTCGCGGCCCCGCTGTCCCTCAGACGCGGCCCCGCCACCTCTCCTTATTGCGGCCCCGCCGCCTGCTTGACGCGGCCCAGCCGCCTCCCCTAACGCGGCCCCGCCGCCTCTCCTGACGCGGCCCCGCCGCCTCCCCTGACGCGGCCCCGCCGCCTCCCCTGACGCGGCCCTGCCGCCTCCCCTGACGCGGCCCCGCCGCCTCCCCTGACGCGGCCCCGCCTCTACTGCCGAGGCCCCGCCGGCGCCTCTGACGGCCCCGCCGCTGCACCCTACGGCCCGCCGCTGCATCCTGTCGGCCCGCCGCCTCACCTGACGGCCCCGCCGCCTCTGACGGCCTCGCCGCTGCACCTGCCGGCCTGCCGCCTCACCTGACGGCCCCGCCGCTGCTCCTGCCGGCCCGCCGCTGCTCTTGCCGGCCCGCCGCTGCACCTGCCGGCCTGCCGCTGCACCCAGCGGCCCGCCGCCTCTGACGGCCTCGCCGCTGCACCCTACGGCCTGCCGCTGCACCCTACGGCCCGCCGCCTGCACCTGCCGGCCCGCCGCTACACCTACCGGCCCGCCTCTGCACCTGCCGGCCCGCCGCTGCACCTGCCGGCCCGCCACTGCACCTGCCGGCCCGCCTCTGCACCTGCCGGCCCGCCGCTGCACCTGCCGGCCCGCCACTGCACCGGTCGACCCGCCGCTGCACCTGACGGCCCCGCCCCTGCATCTCCCGGCCGAGCCGCCCCAGCAGCCGAACCGCCCGGGAGCCGAGCCGCCCAACGCCGAGCCGCCCGGGACCCGAGCCGCCCTGCCGCCGAGCCGCCCGGGAGCCGAGCCGCCCTGCACCCGAGCCGCCCAGCCGCCGAGCCGCCCGGGAGCCGAGCCGCCCAGCCGCCGAGCCGCCCGGGAACCGAGCCGCTGTGCACCCGAGCCGCCCGGTCGCTGAGCCGCCTTTCTACATAGCTGCACGACCTGCCCTCCCTGGTGAGCACAGTCCCACTGACACTGCGAGCTCTTTCCCTACTGCTTGCACTGCGTCGCTGTCGTCGCCATGGCTACCCCTAGTGTCCTAGCTTTTGAGGCTGAGGGTCGCGCCATTGATTTTGAGGTCTGGTTAGACGACCTGCAGCTGTTCTTACAGTGCGACAGGGCTGACGACCTTTCTCTCTTTGACCTCACCTCTGGCGCCTCTCCTGCTCCTCCTGCTGATGCTGATCCCGCTTTCCGCTCTAAGTGGGCCACCCGCGATGCTGCTGCACGTCTTGCTGTGCGTCGCCACCTCCCTACCTCTGAGCGTGCGCACTTTAGTCAGTACAAGAGTGCTCAGACCTTGTACGACGATGTAGTTGCGCGCTACTCCTCCCCTGCCACAGCTGCACTGAGCCGTCTCATGCTTCCCTACCTCTTTCCTGACCTCTCTGCCTTTCCCACTGTCGCTGACCTCATTACGCACCTCCGCACTAGTGACACTCGCTACCGCGCCGCCCTTCCTGCTGAGTTCTGCGCTAAGAACCCCCCCCCCATGTACATCGCTCTCTACTACGTAGTCGCGCGCCTCCCTGACTCCCTTCGCGTCGTCAGGGACCACTTTCTCGCAGTCTGTCCCACCACCCTCACCGTCGACCTCCTCGAGAAGGCCCTCCTCGCAGCGGAGAAGAGCATAGTCGCTGTAGGTGCTTCTCGTGGTGACCCTCGCACCCCCATCTTTGAGGGGTGCTCTCCTTCCCCCTTGCTGCCCTCTGTTGCCTCTGCTGCTGCTGCCGACCTGCTTGGTCTTGAGTCGGTCGGCGCGGCGTCTGCCCCTAGTGGGAGACGTCGCTCCAGCAAGGGCAAGGGGGGCAAGGGCGCGGGTGGAGCTGGAGGGGGCGGTGGCGGTGGCGGCGGTGGCGGCGGAGGGAGTGGGGGTGGCGGCGGGACTAGTGGTGGAGGTGGTGGTGGTGGTGGCAGCAGTGGCGGAGACGGTGGTGGTGGTGCCAGCGGTGGTGGTGGAGGCAGCGGCGGTGGTGGAGGCGGCGGAGGTGGAGGCGGTGGAGGCGGCAGCGGAGGAGGCGGTGGTGGTGGAGGAGGTGGGGCTGGTCGAGGTGGTACCCAGCAGCGTAGCGGCGGTGGTGGTGGCCAGCGCTCGCAGCGGCAGCAGCAGCAGCGCTCGCGAGACATCCCTCCGCCTCAGCAACTTCGTGAGTGGTACGCTGGGCGTCAGAGGGGTGGGGGTACTGGTCCCTGCACCTACGTTCTTCGTTCCGGCGACCGCGCGGGTGAGCAGTGTGGGGGTGCCCACGCCACCCAGCACTGCTTTGGCCGCCTGACGGACGCTTGGCGTCGGCAGTTCCCTGGGGCTAGTGAGATCCCTCGCTGGGATGAGCTTCTCAGGGCTGGTGTAGCGATCTTTGATCTTGATTTTGATGCTATCCTTGCTGCTATGTATGTTGTGGATTATAGTGAGGAGAATGAGGGTTACCGTTGTTTCCAGCCCGACCCGGGCATTGGTACTGCTGCGCTAGGTGCGTGTGAGGCTGCTGCTCTAGGTGCCAGTGCGTCTGTGCTCTCAGGTACTGGTGAGACTGCGCTCTCAGGTACTGCGTCGTCCTCGTCCTCCCTCACTTTCACACTTGACTCCGGAGCTTCTCGCTCCTTCTTTCGAGACCGCACTACCCTTACGCCGCTCGGCCGGCCGGTTGCGGTCTCCCTTGCTGACCCCTCTGGGGGTCCTGTCCTGTCTCACTTCTCCACTGTCCTCCCGTGTCCGGCTGCCCCTTCGGGCACCCTGTCGGGTCTGTACCTTCCCTCGTTCTCTACGAACTTGGTGAGTGGAGCGGACCTGCAGGATGTGGGGGTTCACCAGTTCACTCCTGCGAGTCAGCGGGTGACCCACTGCACGGAGGCACGCACAGGCCGACACCTGGCCACGTTCTCGCGTCGGCCGGGGTCGAGTCTCTACACCCTGACCGTTGAGTCTCCTCCTGTCCCTGCGTCTGGTCAGGTGGCTGCGTCGGGTCAGGTACTTGCGGCTGCGTCCCGGTCAGGTCCTGAGTCTGCCCCCTGTTCTTGTCGCCTCCCGTCTCACGAGACTCTCCTGTGGCACCACCGTCTTGGCCACCCCTCCTTGCCCCGTCTTCGGAGCATGGCTTCCCGTGTCCTTGTCTCTGGTCTTCCCCAGTCTCTCCCTCCTCTCCCCTCCGGGCCAGGACCTTCCTGTGTCCCCTGTGTCGAGGGTCGCCTCCGGGCTACTCCTCACTCCTCCCACTTTCCCCCGACAGAGGCTCCCCTGCAGACGCTTCACATGGATGTGTGGGGCCCAGCCCCCGTCCGTGGGCAGGGTTACGAGCGCTACTTCCTGTTGGTGGTTGACGACTACTCGCGTTACACCACAGTCCTCCCCTTGCGCAGCAAGGGTGCGGTCACTGAGGTGCTGATCGACTGGATCCGCGAGGCTCGTCTCCAGCTCAGGCAGAGCTTCGGCTCGGACTTTCCTGTTCTGCGTCTGCACTCTGACAGAGGCGGAGAGTTCTCTTCTCGCCTTCTGCGGGACTACTGTCGTGCACGGGGGATTCGCCAGACCTTCACGCTTCCGGACTCACCACAGCAAAATGGGATTGCTGAGCGCCGCAATGGCATGGTCATGGATGTCGCTCGTACGTCCATGATGCATGCGACTGCCCCCCATTTTCTGTGGCCGTTTGCGATGAGGTACGCGGCGCATCAGCTCAACCTTCACCCCCGGGTCTCTCGGCCTGCGATGTCCCCAGCCTTGCTGTGGACGGGGAAGGTTGGCGATGCGTCTGTGTTCCGTGTCTGGGGATCTCGGGCGTTTGTCCGCGACTTGTCTGCGGACAAGCTGTCCCCTCGTGCTGCTCCCTGTGTCTTCCTTGGCTTCCCCACTGACGCCCCAGGGTGGCAGTTTTACCACCCCTCCTCTCGTCGTGTTCTGTCCTCCCAGGACGTCACGTTCGACGAGTCAGTCCCCTTCTACCGTCTCTTCCCCTACCGCACTCCTTCCCTCCCCCCTCCCCCGGACTTCCTTGTGCCGGTTCCCCCCCCGGTAGACCCCCTACCCCCTCAGGTTCCTGCCCCCTCAGGTGTGTCCCAGGTAGACGCCGTTGACCCGGTCGAGGTTACTGGTGACTCTGGTGCTGCTGGGTCGGGAGCTGCTGAGCCTGGGGGTGCTGAGCTTGGAGCTGCTGAGCCTGGGGGTGCTGCGTCTGGAGCTGCTGAGCCTGGGGTTTCTCCTGCTGCCGCGTCTCGCCGGGAGCCCCTCTCTCCACAGGAGCTGCGCGAGTGGTTCGCTCGCCGCTGGAGGCGTGCTGCTGAGTCTGGAGGTGCTGCTGGAGCTGGAGCTGGAGCTTCTTCGACCGTCGAGGGTGCGGGTGCTGCCGGTCCCGGAGCTGCTGGACCTGCGGGTCCTCCTGGAGCTGGAGCTGCTGAGGGCGCTGGTGCTGAGCCTACTGCTGTTGGTCCTGCCGCTGGAGGTGTGGGTGGCGCTGGTGCTGTCGCTGAGGTAGCTGGTGCTGTCCCTGCTGCGTCTGGAGCTGCCGCGCGGCCTCGGCCGTACTTCGTTCCGCTCCTGCAGCAGGTTCTTGGTCTTTCTCCTCCAGTAGAGGGTCCACCGCCTGTCCAGTCACAGTCCCTGCTGAAGCCTTCCTCTCCACTGCCTGCTCCCTCTCCTTACACTGGTCCTACTGGAGGTCTTGCTGAGCGTCGTGAGCCTGCGTCTCGTCCCGCGTCGCCTGTTCGCACTGCTCGCGCTAGTGGTCGCAGTTCGCGTCAGCGTCCTCTTCCTGTCCCTGGCACGCACCGGATGTCTTTGCGTCCGTCCACTGCTCCTCTGCGTGCCCCTTTGCCTTCTCCTCCTGAGTCTTCTCTTCCTGCGCTTGCCGACCCTGAGTCGGACTCTCTTCGTGCTGCCAGTCCTACTGTCACGCGTCTGCTTGCTACTATCGTCACTGACCCCTCTTTTGAGTCCACTGCTGCGTCTGCTCTAGTCGCTGAGCTCGTCGACTTTGCTGCTCGCTGTCGTCTCGACTACGCTGCTAGTCTTGTTGCTGAGTCTACGTCTGTCTGTCCTCCGTCCGTCGAGGGTGAGTGTGCTCTTGGCACGGACGTCCTAGAGGACAGGCAGGAGGAGTTACAGTGTCTAGCGGCTGCTTCACCTCATCTCGCGTCTGTACTGCTTGCCCCTGAGGGAGACCCGGATGCACTAGACATCCCGACTCCGCGTTCTTACGCGGAGGCCGTAGAGGGTCCCTACTCCTCTCAGTGGCAGGCAGCTATGGATGCAGAGATGGCTTCCTGGAAGTCCACAGGCACCTACGTTGACGCGGTTCCCCCTCCTGGGGCGAACATCGTCAGTGGCATGTGGATCTTCAGGGTGAAGCGGCCGCCGGGCTCTCCACCTGTCTTCAAGGCACGGTACGTTGCTCGTGGCTTCAGTCAGCGCCAGGGAGTTGACTACTTTCAGACCTTCTCTCCCACCCCGAAGATGACTACTCTTCGGGTACTGCTGCACATAGCAGCCCAGCGCGACTACGAGCTTCACTCTCTCGACTTCAGCACTGCGTTCTTGCAGGGTAGCCTGCACGAGGAGATCTGGCTTCGCCGTCCACCTGGCTTCGCTGGGACTTTCCCTCCTGGCACCCAGTGGAGCCTCCGACGGCCAGTCTACGGTCTCCGCCAGGCACCGCGTGAGTGGCACGACACACTGAGGACTACGCTTGCGGCTCTTGGGTTTGCTCCTTCTACTGCTGACCCGTCGCTGTTTCTTCGCACCGACACTTCCCTGCCGCCGTTCTACATCCTCGTGTACGTCGACGACTTGGTCTTTGCCACAGCAGACACTGCTGGACTCGCCTACGTGAAGTCCGAGCTGCTGAAGAGACACACGTGCACAGACCTGGGTGAACTGCACAGCTACCTTTGCTTGCAGATCACTCGGGACAGAGCACGCCGCACCATTACCTTGACTCAGTCACACATGGTGCAGCAGGTCCTTCAGCGCTTCGGCTTCACGTACTCCTCGCCTCAGGCCACTCCTCTGCCTACTCGCCACTCACTCTCAGCTCTGCCTTCGGATGAGTCCGTAGAGTCGAGTGGTCCGTATGCAGAGCTTGTTGGCTGCCTCATGTACCTGATGACCTGCACACGACCTGACCTTGCATACCCTCTGAGCATTCTTGCTCGCTATGTTGCTCCTGGGAGACACAGACCGGAGCACATGGCTGCAGCGAAGAGGGTATTGCGCTACCTGTGCAGCACGTCGGGCATGGGGCTAGTGCTTGGAGGGCGGAGTCCAGTGGTCCTTACCGGCCACGCTGACGCTTCTTGGGCTGACGACCAGGCTACGCAGCGGTCGTCACAGGGTTACACCTTCAGCCTTGGTTCCGGCTCTGTCTCGTGGCGGTCTACTCGCTCGTCTTCGGTTCTCGGCTCCAGTTGTGAGGCTGAGATCTACGCCGGGGCCATGGCTGCACAGGAGCTTCGCTGGCTCACCTACCTGCTGACTGACCTTGGAGAGCCGCCTCGTTCTCCTCCAGTGCTGTACGTAGACAACAAGGCCATGCTGGCCTTGTGTCGAGAGCAGCGCTTGGAGCACAGAACGAAGCACATTGCTCTCCGCTACTTCCTTGCTCGTGAGCTGCAGCAGCGTGGTCAGTTGCGACTTGCGTACGTGGCCTCTGAGGCCAACACTGCTGATGTGTTCACCAAGGCACTCGCGCCTTGTGACCATCAGCGCTTTTGCACCCAGCTGGGTCTTGTGCCTGTCTTGCCTCACTTGCTCTCCTCTTGACTTTACTTGTACTGTGACATATATATACCTGCTCTTGCTTGTCTAGTTTTATATATATATGTCTGTACTCCTGCATGTGAACTGGCCTCTGGCCCTGCTCTTGTGCTCGGACTGTGTGGTGACTTTGTGATCCACCCTGAGCTTACTCTGCTTTGCTTTACTTGACTGGTCTTGTGACCCCTTGTTCTCCCCCACTTTGCCTATGGGGGTGTGTCAGATTTATATGACATATTTGCTGTAGGCTATAGTGGGGTAGCACATATGGGGTACAGGGTTTGTAGGGTTGTATTTGTACCCAATCTTTCCTTAGTCATTTCATTCCTGTTTTCCTTGCTTCACACCAGAGTCACCAGTAACCTCGACCGGGTCAACGGCGTCTACCTGGGACACACCTGAGGGGGCAGGAACCTGAGGGGGGAGGGGGTCTACCGGGGGGGGAACCGGCACAAGGAAGTCCGGGGGAGGGGGGAGGGAAGGAGTGCGGTAGGGGAAGAGACGGTAGAAGGGGACTGACTCGTCGAACGTGACGTCCTGGGAGGACAGAACACGACGAGAGGAGGGGTGGTAAAACTGCCACCCTGGGGCGTCAGAGGGGAAGCCAAGGAAGACACAGGGAGCAGCACGAGGGGACAGCTTGTCCGCAGACAAGTCGCGGACAAACGCCCGAGATCCCCAGACACGGAACACAGACGCATCGCCAACCTTCCCCGTCCACAGCAAGGCTGGGGACATCGCAGGCCGAGAGACCCGGGGGTGAAGGTTGAGCTGATGCGCCGCGTACCTCACCGCAAACGGCCACAGAAAATGGGGGGCAGCCGCATGCATCATGGACGTACGAGCGACATCCATGACCATGCCAATGCGGCGCTCAGCAATCCCATTTTGCTGTGGTGAGTCCGGTAGCGTGAAGGTCTGGCGAATCCCCCGTGCACGACAGTAGTCCCGCAGAAGGCGAGAAGAGAACTCTCCGCCTCTGTCCGAGTGCAGACGCAGAACAGGAAAGTCCGAGCCGAAGCTCTTCCTGAGCTGGAGACGAGCCTCGCGGATCCAGTCGATCAGCACCTCAGTGACCGCACCCTTGCTGCGCAAGGGGAGGACTGTGGTGTAACGCGAGTAGCCGTCAACCACCAACAGGAAGTAGCGCTCGTGACCCTGCCCACGGACGGGGGCTGGGCCCCACACATCCATGTGAAGCGTCTGCAGGGGAGCCTCTGTCGGGGGGAAGTGGGAGGAGTGAGGAGTAGCCCGGAGGCGACCCTCGACACAGGGGACACGGGAAGGTCCTGGCCCGGAGGGGAGAGGAGGGAGAGACTGGGGAAGACCAGAGACAAGGACACGGGAAGCCATGCTCCGAAGACGGGGCAAGGAGGGGTGGCCAAGACGGTGGTGCCACAGGAGAGTCTCGTGAGACAGGAGGCGACAAGAACAGGGGGCAGACTCAGGACCTGACCGGGACGCAGCAGCAAGCACCTGACCCGACGCAGCCACCTGATCAGACGCAGGGACAGGAGGAGACTCAACGGTCAGGGTGTAGAGACTCGACCCCGGCCGACGCGAGAACGTGGCCAGGTGTCGGCCTGTGCGTGCCTCCGTGCAGTGGGTCACCCGCTGACTCGCAGGAGTGAACTGGTGAACCCCCACATCCTGCAGGTCCGCTCCACTCACCAAGTTCGTAGAGAACGAGGGAAGGTACAGACCAGACAGGGTGCCCGAAGGGGCAGCCGGACACGGGAGGACAGTGGAGAAGTGAGACAGGACAGGACCCCCAGAGGGGTCAGCAAGGGAGACCGCAACCGGCCGGCTGAGCGGCGTAAGGGTAGTGCGGTCTCGAAAGAAGGAGCGAGAAGCCCCGGAGTCAAGTGTGAAAGTGAGGGAGGACGAGGACGACGCAGTACCTGAGAGCGCAGTCTCACCAGTACCTGAGAGCACAGACGCACTGGCACCTAGAGCAGCAGCCTCACAAGCACCTAGCGCAGCAGTACCAATGCTCGGGTCGGGCTGGAAACACCGGTAACCCTCATTCTCCTCACTATAAGTCACAGCATACATAGCAGCAAGGATAGCATTAGAATCAAGATCAAAGATCGCTACACCAGCCCTGAGAAGCTCGTCCCAGCGAGGGATCTCACTAGCCCCAGGGAACTGCTGACGCCAAGCGTCCGTCAGGCGGCCAAAGCAGCGCTGGGTGGCGTGGGCACCCCCACACTGCTCACCCGCGCGGTCGCCGAAACGAAGAACGTAGGTGCAGGGACCAGTACCCCCACCCCTCTGACGCCCAGCGTACCACTCACGAAGCTGCTGAGGCGGAGGGATGTCCCGCGAGCGCTGCTGCTGCTGCCGCTGCGAGCGCTGGCCACCACCACCGCCGCTACGCTGCTGGGTACCACCCCGACCAGCTCCACCTCCTCCACCACCACCGCCTCCTCCGCTGCCGCCTCCACCGCCTCCACCTCCGCCGCCTCCACCTCCGCCGCTGCCTCCACCACCACCGCTGGCACCACCACCACCGTCTCCGCCGCTGCTGCCACCACCACCACCACCCCCGCCACTAGTCCCGCCGCCACCCCCACTCCCTCCGCCGCCACCGCCGCCACCGCCACCGCCCCCTCCAGCTCCACCCGCGCCCTTGCCCCCCTTGCCCTTGCTGGAGCGACGTCTCCCACTAGGGGTAGACGCGGCGCCGACCGACTCAAGACCAAGCAGGTCGGCAGCAGCAGCAGAGGCAACAGAGGGCAGCAAGGGGGAAGGAGAGCACCCCTCAAAGATGGGGGTGCGAGGGTCACCACGAGAAGCACCTACAGCGACTATGCTCTTCTCCGCTGCGAGGAGGGCCTTCTCGAGGAGGTCGACGGTGAGGGTGGTGGGACAGACTGCGAGAAAGTGGTCCCTGACGACGCGAAGGGAGTCAGGGAGGCGCGCGACTACGTAGTAGAGAGCGATGTACATGGGGGGTGGGTTCTTAGCGCAGAACTCAGCAGGAAGGGCGGCGCGGTAGCGAGTGTCACTAGTGCGGAGGTGCGTAATGAGGTCAGCAACAGTGGGAAAGGCAGAGAGGTCAGGAAAGAGGTAGGGAAGCATGAGACGGCTCAGTGCAGCAGTGGCAGGGGAGGAGTAGCGCGCAACTACAGCGTCGTACAAGGTCTGAGCACTCTTGTACTGACTAAAGTGCGCACGCTCAGAGGTAGAGAGGTGGCGACGCACAGCAAGACGTGCAGCAGCATCGCGGGTGGCCCACTGAGAGCGGACAGTGGGATCAGCATCAGCAGCAGGAGCAGGAGAGGCGCCAGAGGTGAGGTCAAAGAGAGAAAGGTCGTCAGCCCTGTCGCACTGTAAGAACAGCTGCAGGTCGTCTAACCGGACCTCAAAATCAATGGCGCGACCCTCAGCGTCAAAAGCTAGGACAATAGGGGTAGCCATGGCGACGACAGCGACGCAGTGCAAGCAGTAGGGAAAGAGCTCGCAGTGTCAGTGGGACTGTGCTCACCAGGCAGGGCAGGTCGTGTAGTTCTGCAGAAAGGTGGCTCAGCGACCGGGCGGCTCGGGTGCACAGCGGCTCGGCTCCCGGGCGGCTCGGCGGCTGGGCGGCTCGGGCGCAGGGCGGCTCGGCTCCCGGGCGGCTCGGCGGCAGGGCGGCTCGGGTGCAGGGCGGCTCGGCTCCCGGGCGGCTCGGCGGCAGGGCGGCTCGGGTCCCGGGCAGTTCGGCTGCTGGGGCGGCTCGGCCGGGAGATGCAGGGGCGGGGCCGTCAGGTGCAGCGGCGGGTCGACCGGTGCAGCGGCGGGCCGGCAGGTGCAGCGGCGGGGCCGTAGGGTGCAGCGGCGGGCCGACCAGGTGAGGCGGCGGGCCGTAGGGTGCAGCGGCGGGCCGTAGGGTGCAGCGGCGGGCCGGCAGGTGCAGCGGCGGGGCCGTCAGGTGAAGCGGCGGGCCGCTGGGTGCAGCGGCGGGCCGGCAGGTGCAGCGGCGGGCCGGCAGGTGCAGCGGCGGGGCCGTCAGGTGAGGCGGCGGGCCGTAGGGTGCAGCGGCGGGCCGTAGGGTGCAGCGGCGGGCCGGCAGGGCCGCGTCAGAGGCGGCGGCGGGGCCGCGGCAGTGGAGGCGGCGGGGCCGCGTCAAGGAGGCGGCGGGGCCGCGACGAAGCGGGCGGCAGGGCCGCGTCAGAGCCGGCGGCGGGTCCGCGTCAGTGGAGGCGGCGGGGCCGCGTCAAGCAGGCGGCGGGGCCGCGATCAGGAGAGGTGGCGGGGCCGCGTCTGAGGGACAGCGGGGCCGCGAGGGAAATGGTGACCCGAGGGGTCGCTAAAAAAAAGGCGCGCCTCGGGGCGCGCTTCGGTGGGCCCTAAAAAAAACGGTCCTAAGGAAGGACCCGCTCTATACCATGTGAAACAAGTGAACAGGAATGAGAATGACTAAGTCAGAGTTGGGTACAAATACAACCCTAGAAAGCTGTACCCCATATGTGCTACCCCACTATAGCCTACAAACATGCATCAGCTATAATACTCTGACAGCGTTGATCAATGTCGCAGGAAAACGGGCAGAAAAATACAAAATCAATTATGTTCAAGGCCGAAATGAAAGATAACATTTTTCGTCTTACTCTGTAAGCGAGATTAATGAGATGGCATCGTCGAGCTCACGGGGAACCGCGCAACATGATTTAGACACAAGCGTGGTCAAGATAAAGAGACAATAACAATTGCAAAAGTAAATAGTGAATCAAAACTTTTATGTTTTTTTTTAAATATTTTTCGTGAATGTTCTGACAGGTTCGATTTACGTCATCTGTGTCAGAACATTATAGCTTATATATTTGTGTAGGCTATAGTGGGGTATCCTATAGGGGGTACAACCCAATCAGGGTTTCCTATATGTACTCACTTCATTCATAGTTCATTCATTCTCGTTCTAGTTTCTTTCACATGGTTTCAGAGCGGTTACGCTCTCGGCCTGTGGGTACTACTGCTTCCGCTGCTACATGCTCTGTCGCACGCCCTGTGGCGTGCAACGCATGCGATTTGCACCTTGGCGCGCGCCTCGGGGCGCGCGGCCTCTTTCTTTTATGGCGCGCCGCCCGTCCCGGCCCCTAGCCGCCCGCGCGCCGCTCGTCCCGGCCCCTAACCGTACGTGCGCCGCCCGTCCCGGCCCTTAGACGCCCGCGCGCCGCCCCTCTCGGCCCTTAGCCACCCATCCCGGCCCTTAGACGCCCGCGCGCCGCCTGTCCTGGCCCCTAGCCGCCCGTGCGCCGCCCGTCCTGGCCCTTAGCCGCCCGCGCGCCGCCTGTCCCGACCGCGCGCCGCTGCTCCAGCCCGTCGACGCCCGTGAGCCGCCCGTCCCGGCCCCACGCTGCCCGTGCGCCGCCCGTCCCGGCCCCGCGCCGTCGTCCCGGCCCCCACTCCGCCCGTGCGCCGCCCGTCCTGGCCCCACGCCGCCCGTGCGCCGCCCGTTCCGGCAGCGCGCCGACGTCCCGGCCCCACGCCGCACGTGCACCGCACGTCCCGGCCCCACGCCGCCCGTGCACCGCCCGTCCCGGCCCCGCGCAGCTGCCCCGGCCCGTCGCCTGCTGCATTGCCGAGCCGCCCCCCCCACCGAGCCGCCGAGCAGCCCAGCAGCCGAGCCGTAGCCGAGCCGCTGAGCAGCCCAGCAGCCGAGCCGCAGAGCAGCCCAGCAGCCGAGCCGCAGAGCAGCCGAGCCGCCCGAGCCGCCCGAGCCGCTCGAGCCGCCCGAGCCGGCCTAGCCACCCGAGCCGTTGAGCCGCCGAGCCGCCCGAGTCGCCCGAGCAGCCGAGCCGCCCGGGTCGCCCGAGCCGCTGAGCCGCAGTTACTGCAGTGCTGCCGTGCCGCCGAGTTGCGAGTCGCCGAGTCGTCGAGCCTGCTCTTCCCACCACTGGTGAGCCCCTGCCTTCCTTACTGCTGCTACTCCTGCTCCTGCTTCTACTGGCGGCGGCAAGATGCAGCTCCAGCGACGCCCACGTGCGTCTCTCACGCCCCAGCAGCTTCGTGAGTGGTACGCTCAGAGTAGAGGGTCTCTCAGTTCTGTTCGCTGCTCTTACGTGATTCGCACTGGTGCTCGGACCGGTCAGCCTTGTGGGACGCCTAATCATACACCGTCCCGCTGCTTCGCCCGTCTGAACGACGCCTAGCGTACCGAGTTTGGCGACGAGGCTGAGCTCCCCGACTGGGTGGAGTTGCTTAGGCAGAGGGTAGATATATTTGCTCTTGACTATGATGCTATTCTCACTGCCATGTATGCATTGCCTACTAGTGCTGACCGTGCCGGTCACCTGTGCGTACCGCCTGACCCGGGTATAGAGCCTGCTGCTCTAGCTGCTGGTGCGGCTGCTGCTCTGGGTGCTAGTGTGTCTCCTGCTCCAGGTACAGGTGCGGCTGCTGCTCTAGGTGCTAGTGAGTCTGCTTCCTCAAGTGCGGGTGAGTCTGCTCTCTCAGGTACCGCGTCTGCTCCGGCCTCTCACACCTTCACCCTTGACTCGGGGGCTTCCCGCTCCTTCTTTCGAGACCGCACCACACTCACGCCGCTTGGTCGGCCAGTTGCAGTCTCTCTGGCACACCCCTCTGGGGGCCCTGTCCTTGCTCACTTCTCCACTGTCCTCCCGTGTCCGGCGGCCCCCTCTGGCACCCTGTCTGGTCTTTACCTCCCCTCGTTCTCTACGAACTTGGTGAGTGGTGCTGACCTGCAGGATGCGGGGGTTCACCAGTTCACTCCTGCGAGTCAGCGGGTGACCCACTGCACAGATGTCAGAATGAGAAACAGGAATGGATGTGACTAGCAGGAACAACAGTACAAATATAAAACCCTAATCTGGTGTACCCCCTAAGGTGTAACCCACCACAGCCTAGAACCACATAAACATATAATGTTTGACACACCCCCATAGGCAAAGTGGGGCAGACCTAGGGGTCACAAGACCAGTCAAGGTAAAACAAGGCAAACAAGCTCAGGGTGGATCTCGAGGATTCCACACAAATTCCGAGCACAAGTAAGCGGTCACAAGACCAGTTCACATGCAGTTTTATAATAGAACAAGAGGTACAATGATCACAACCTAGCAAGGGCAAACATGCAGGTATATATATAATGATCACTGTACAGGCAAAGTCAAGAAGTAAGCAAGTGAGGAACAGTCGGCACAAGGCCTTGGAGAGTGCAAAAACGCTGATGGTCAACAGGCGGAAGCGCCTTGGTGAACACATCAGCAGTGTTGGCCTCAGTGGCCACGTAACGCAGAAGAAGCTGACCACGCTGCTGTAGCTCTCGAGCTAGAAAGTAACGCAAAGCAATGTGCTTCGTCCTATGCTCCAGTCTGTGCTCCTGACACAAGGCTATGGTTGCCTTGTTGTCGACGTACAGCACCGGAGGAGAACGAGGCTGCTCTCCAAGGTCAGTCAGCAGGTAGGTGAGCCAGCGAAGCTCCTGGGCAGCCATGGCCGTGGCGTAGATCTCAGCCTCACAGCTGGAGCCGAGAACAGAAGAAGAACGAGTAGAACGCCAAGAGACAGAGCCAGAGCAAAGACTGAAGGTGTAACCCTGAGACGACCGCTGAGTAGCCTGGTCGTCTGCCCAAGAAGCGTCTGAGTGCCCAGTGAGAACAGGCCGGTCATGCCCTCCAAGCACTAGCCCCATGCCCGACGTACTGCACAAGTAGCGCAACACCCTCTTAGCTGCATCCATGTGCTCCTTCCGGTGACGGCCGGGAGCGACATAGCGTGCTAAGATGCTGAGAGGGTATGCAAGGTCAGGTCAAGTGCAGGTCATCAGGTACATGAGGCAGCCCACAAGCTCTGGATACTGACCACTCGGCTCTACGGACTCATCCGAAGGCAGAGCTGAGAGCGAGTGTCCCGTAGGCAGAGGAGTGGACTGAGGCGAGGAGTACGTGAAGCCGAAGCGCTGAAGGACCTGCTGCACCATGTGTGACTGAGTCAAGGTGATGGTGCGGCGTGCTCTGTCCCGGGTGATCCGTAAGCCAAGATAGCTTGTCAGTTCACCCAGGTCTGTGCACGTGTGTCTCTTCTGCAGCTCGGACTTCACGTGAGCGAGACCAGCTGTGCCAGAAGTGGCAAAGACCAAGTCGTCGACATACACGAGGATGTAGAACGGCGGCAGTGAGGTGTCGGTGCGTAGAAACAGCGACGGGTCAGCAGTAGAAGGAGCGAACCCAAGAGCCGCAAGTGTAGTCCTTAGTGTGTCGTGCCACTCACGTGGCGCCTGGCGGAGACCGTAGACTGGCCGCCGGAGGCTCCACTGGGTACCAGGAGGGAACGACCCAGTGAAGCCAGGTGGGCGGCGCAGCCAGATCTCCTCGTGCAGGCTGCCCTGCAAGAACGCTGTGCTGAAGTCAAGAGAGTGGAGCTCGTAGTCACGCTGAGCGGCGACGTGTAGCAGAACCCGAAGAGTGGTCATCTTCGGGGTCGGGGAGAAGGTCTGGAAGAAGTCAACTCCCTCTCGCTCACTGAAGCCTCGTGCAACGTAACGCGCCTTGAAGACAGGCGGAGATCCCGGCGGCCGCTTCACCCTGAAAATCCACATGCCACTGACGATGTTCGCCCCAGGTGGGGGAACCTCGTCGACGTAGGTGCCAGTGGACTTCCAGGAAGCCATCTTTGTGTCCATGGCTGACTGCCACTGAGAGGAGTAGGGACCGGCCATCGCCTCTGCGTAAGAGCGTGGGGTCGGGATGTCTGGTGCATCTGGGTCTCCCTGAGGGGCAACAAGCATGGAAACGAGATGGGGCAAAGCAGCGGCAAGGCAACCAAACTCCTCCTGCCTGTCCTCAAGAACGTCCGTGCCAAGAGCACACTCACCCCCGACGGACGGAGGATAGACAGACTCAGACTCAGCAACAAGACTCGCAGCGTAGTGTAGACGACACGCAGCTGCAAAGACGACAAGCTCAGTGACTAAGGCAGACGCAGCAGCGGACTCAAAGGAAGGGTTAGTGACAACCGTAGCCAGGAGACGTGTGATAGTAGGAGTGGCAGCGCGAAGGGAGTCTGACTCCGGGTCAGCAAGAGCAGGAAGAGAGGACGCAGGAGGCGACGGGAGAGCGACACGCTGCGGAGCAGTGGACTGACGAAGTGCCATCTGGTGAGTGCCTGGGACAGCAGGAGGACGCTCACGTGGGACACGACTACCAGTGGTAGCAGCACGAAGAGGCGACGCTCGACGAGACGCAGGTGACACAGGACGTGACGCAGGCTCACGTCTCTCAGCAAGACCTCCACTCGGACCAGTGTAAGGAGCAGGCACAGGGAGGGGGGAGGCAGGCGGTAACTGTGGCTGTGACTGGAGAGACAGCGGACACTCTAAGGCGAGAGGAGAACAAGGAGGAGGAGGCTGACCAAGAACCTGCTGAAGGAGCGGAACGAAGTACGGCCGTGGCCGTGCAGCAACTCCCGAACCAGCAGAAACACCTACAGCACCAGGGTCCACAGCACCCGCAGTAGCTCCAACGCCCGGGTCCTCAGTACGAGCAGCACCTCCAGCAGCACCGCCAGTAGCAGCAGTACCTCCAGCACTAGGGTCCGCAGCACCCGCAGCAGCGTCAACTCCGGGGACCCCAGCACCAGCAGCTCCACTCCGGAGACTGATGTGCCGAGCGTACCACTCTCGAAGCTGTGGGGAAGAGGGCGGCTCCCGCCGTGGTGGGGAAACACGAGTACCAACTCCAGTAGCACCACGAGCCCGAGACTCACCCCGCCGGAGGCTGCAGTACCGTGAGTACCACTCACGTAGCTGCTGTGAAGAGGGAGGTCCTCCAGGCGCCTCACAGTCAACTGCAACACCACCAGGCTCAGCACCCCCAGACTCAGCACCACCAGTCTCAGCACCCCCAGGCTCAGCACCCCCAGTCCCAACACCACCAGGCTCAGCACCCCCAGACTCAGCACCCGCAGGCTCAGCACCCCCAGTCTCAGCACCCCCAGACTCAGTACCCCTAGGCTCCGCCCGCGCAGGCTCCGCACGCTCAGGCTCCGCACGCTCAGGCTCAGCACCTCTAGCAGGACGCGAGTCGACAGCTACCTCGGCAGGCTCAACCGGGTCTACCTGAGAGACACCTGAGGGAGCGGCACCCTGAGGGGGAAGGGGGTCTACCACTGCAGCACCTGACGCGAGGAAGAGAGGCGGGGGAGGGAGCGGGGCAGTGCGGTAGGGGAAGAGGCGGTAGAAGGGTACGGACTCGTCAAAAGTGACGTCCTGAGAGGGGAAGACGCGGTGCGAGGCGGGGTGGTAAAACTGCCAGCCAGACGCATCCGGGACAAAGCCAAGAAAGACACGGGGAGCAGTGCGGGAGGAGAGCTTGTCCGCAGACGTGTCGCGAACAAAAGCTCGGGATCCCCAGACACGGAAGCGTGACGCATCGCCAACCTCCCCCGTCCACAGCAGTGTGGGCGAGGTCTCCGGAGCGGAGACACGGGGCCAGAGGTTGAGCTGATGCGCAGCGTACCGGACCGCAAACGGCCACAGAAAGTGGGGGGCAGCCGCGTGGACTAAGGAGGTACGAGCGACCTCCATGATCAAGCCAATGCGGCGCTCAGCAACCCCATTCTGCTGTGGAGAGGCCGGAAGCATGAACGACTGGCGAATGCCGTGCTCTGCACAGTAGGCTGCCAAGAGGTCGGAGGAGAACTCGCCACCTCTGTGAGAGTGCAAGCGCAGGACAGGAAACTCCGAGCGAAAACGCTCTCGCAGCTGAAGACGTGCTCTGCTGATCCAAGGGATTAGAACATCAGGGACTTCACCCTTGGTGCGCAAGGGGAAGACCGTGGTGTAGCGCGAGTAGTCGTCAACGACGATCAAGAAGTACCTCTCCTGGCCCTGACCACGGACGCGGGCTGGGCCCCACACGTCCATGTGGAGTGTCTGCAAAGGAGCAGTCGTCGGGGGGAACGAGGAGGAGTGAGGGGCAGCGCGCTGCCGCCCCTCGACACAGGGAAGACAAGGAGGAGCAAGGGAGGGTGGGAGGGGAGGGAGTACCCGAGGAAGACCAGAGACAAGGTACCGGGAGTGCATGCCCCGAAGGCGCTACACAGACGGGTGACCAAGTCGGTGGTGCCAGAGGACAGTCTTGTGCGCTAGAGAGCGACACGAGCAGGGGGCAGACAGCTGACCTGACGCAGACGCAGACGCAGACGCAGACGCCGCTACCTGAGGGGACTCAGTGGTCAGTGTGTACAGGTCCGACCCCGGCTGCCGAGTGAAGGTAGCCAGGTGATGGCCCGTCCGAGCACACGTGCAGTGTGTCAAACGCTCGTAGGCAGGGGTGAACTGGTGAACACCCCCATCTTGAAGTGCACACCCCGCCACCAAGTTCGTAGAGAACGAGGGGAGGTGGAGACCTGACAGTGTGCCCGACGAGACAGCAGGACAAGGAAGGACAGTGGAGGAGGTCGCAATGACCGGACCCCCAGAGGGGTCAGCGAGCGAGACAGCGACTGGTCGAGCAAGGGGCTCAAGAGCAGTGCGGTCAAGAAAGAAACAGCGTGAAGCGCCTGAGTCTAGAGTGAAGGTGTGCAGTACCTCAGTGGACTCAATAGTACCTGGGGTGGTGGACACACAAGCACCTAGAGCAGTAGCCTCACGAGCACCTAGGGCAGCAGACACGCAGGCACCTAGGGCTGCAGCCTCACTCGTGCGGATGCCTGGGTCAGGCGGAACACTCAGGTACTGGTCCTCCTCTCCACTAATAGTCAATGCATACATGGCTTTGAGAATAACATCAAAATCAAGAGCATAGATATCGATATCCTTCTTGAGGAGATCAGCCCACTGAGGGAGCTCAGGAGCGTCAGGAAACTGAGCACGCCACGCGTCATCTAGGCGAGAGATGCAGCGCTGCATAGTGTGCGCCCTCCCGCACGTCTGTCCCTTGCGGCGACCAGTGCGGATGACGTACGTGCAGCTAAGGCTACCCCCCCCACCCCCGTGCTGTAAGTACCACTCACGAAGCTCCTGGGAGGACTGAGGGTGCTGCGCGCTCTGGCCAGTGCCAGAGCCTCCACGACCACCACTGCCGCCTCCACCACGACCACCACCGCCTCTGCCGCCTCCACGTCCACTGCCACCACCACCACCGCCCCCACCCCGGCCACCTCCGCCGCCGCTGCCTCCACCACCCCAACCGCTGCCACTAGCCCCTCCAGCCCCGCCACCACTTCCACCGCCGCCACCACCCCCACCACCGCCTCCCCCGCCGTCACCTCCACCGCCCTTGCCTCCCCTGCCCTTGCCGCTGCGGCGCCCGCTGAGAGCGGACGCAGAGCCGACCTGCTCAGCACCAAGGAGGTCGACAGCAGCAGCAGAGGCGACAGAGGGGAGTAGGGGGGAGGGGGAACACCCCTCGAAGAAAGGGGTGCGGGGGTCGCCACGAGAGGCACCTACAGCTACAATACTCTTCTCAGTTGCAAGTAGTTCCTTCTCTAGGGCGGTAATGGTGAGCTCAGTGGGGCAGCGAGCTAGGAAGTGGTCCCTGACTGTACGCAGAGTGTCAGGGAGGCGGGTGACTAGGTGGTAGAGAGTGAGCCAGAGCGGGGGAGGGTTGGAGGCAAGAAACTCAGCGGGCATGGCTGCACGGAAGCGGGCATCACTAGTGCGGAGGTGAGTGATGAGGTCAGCGACTGTCTGGAAGGCGGACAGGTCGGGGAACAGGTAGGGAAGCGAGAGGCGGCCTAGTGTAGCTGAGGCCGGGGAGGAGTAGCGCGCAACTACAGCAGTGTACAGGGCGTGCGCAGTCTGATGCTGGCCAAAGTGCTCGCGCTCGTCTACTGGCAGGGAGTTGCGAATAGCAAAGCAGGCGTGGGCATCGCGAGTCTGCCACTGTGAGCGAGCAGTAGCAGTAGCAGTAGTAGCAGGAGTAGGGACTGTGCCTAGTGCGTGATCGTACAGCGAGATATCCTCTCTGGCAGTGAGCTGGAGGAACAGATGCAGATCATCGAGCCAGGTCTCAAACTTAATCGAGCGGCCCTCAGTATCGAACGAGAGAACTGGAGGGCTAGCCATAGCTGAAGTAGCAGTAGCAGAAGTAGAAGTAGCAGTAGCAGCAGCAGCAGCAGTAGCAGCAGTAGTAGCAGTAGCAGTAGCAGTGGCAGTAGTAGTAGCAGTTCAGTACTGGTGCTGCTGCTCAGGTAAGGAGGGCGCGGCTCGGCTAGGACGGCGCGGCTCGGCTAGGGTGGCGCGGCTCGGCTAGGGCGGCGCGGCTCGGCTGGGGCGGCGCGGTTCGGGTCGGGTCGCGCAGCGCGGCTCGGCCGTAGAGGGGCGAGCGTGGGAGGGGCCGTGAGAGGCAAGCGCGGGGGGGGGGCCGTTCGGGGGCCGGTCAGGGCTAGCGCGGGGCCATTCGAGGCCTTAAGAGGCTAGCGCGGGGCCTTAAGGGGCCGTGGGAGGCTAGCGCGGGGCCTGACGGGCCGTGGGAGGCTAGCGCGGGGCCTGACAGGGCCTTGGGAGGCTAGCGCGGGGCCTGAAGGGGCCGTGGGAGGCTAGCGCGGGGGCCACACGGGGCCGTTCGAGGCTAGCGCGGGGCTACGCAGGGCCGTTCGAGGCTAGCGCGGGGCCAATCGGGGCCGTAGGAGGCTAGCGCGGGGCCGTAGGTGGGCCGTTCGGGGCTAGCGCGGGGCCGTAGGGGGCCGTGAGAGGCTAGCGCGGGGCCGACGCGGGGCCTTAAGGGGCTAGCGCGGGGTCTTAAGACGGGGCCGTGAGAGACCATAAGGGGCGACGCGAGGGGCCGTGAGGGGCCTGAAGGGGCGACGCTAAGAACGAGGCGCACGAGGGCGCTAGGAAAAAAAAAGGCGGCGCACGAGGGCGCGACTAGCGGAAACGGTGGGCCCTAACGTTCCGGTCCTAGGTGGAACCTAGGCTCGTAATACCATGTCAGAATGAGAAACAGGAATGGATGTGACTAGCAGGAACAACAGTACAAATATGAAACCCTAATCTGGTGTACCCCCTAAGGTGTAACCCACTACAGCCAAGAACCACATAAACATATAATGTTTGACAACAGACGCTCAGACAGGCCGACACCTGGCCACGTTTACTCGTCGACCGGGGTCGAGCCTGTACACACTGACCACTGCGTCTCCTCCAGTTACTGAGTCTGGTAGGGTAGCTGCGTCGGGTCAGGTGTTTGCTGCAGCGTCCAGGTCTGATCCTGAGTCTGCCCCCTGTTCGTGTCGTCTCCTGTCTCACGAGACTCTCCTCTGGCACCACCGCCTTGGTCACCCCTCTCTGCTTCGGCTTAGAGGCATGGCCTCTCGTCTTCTTGTTTCCGGTCTCCCGCGGTCCCTCCCTCCCCTTCCTCAGGGCCCTGGCCCTACCTGTGTCCCCTGTGTTGAGGGGCGCCAGCGTGCTGCCCCTCACTCCTCCCAGTTTCCTCCGACAGAGGCCCCGTTGCAGACGATTCACATGGACGTGTGGGGCCCAGCCCGCGTTCGTGGACAGGGTCACGAGCGCTACTTCCTGCTAGTTGTTGACGACTACTCGCGTTACACCGCAGTCTTCCCCTTGCGCAGCAAGGGTGATGTCACTGAGGTGCTGATCGGCTGGATCCGCGCAGCTCGTCTCCAGCTCAGGCAGAGCTTTGGCTCGGACTTTCCTGTTTTGCGTCTACACTCGGACAGAGGCGGAGAGTTTTCCTCTGGCCTTCTGAGAGCCTACTGTCGCGCACGGGGCATCCGTCAGACCTTCACGCTTCCGGACTCTCCGCAGCAAAATGGGATTGCTGAGCGCCGCATTGGCATGGTCATGGACGTCGCTCGTACGTCTATGATGCATGCGGCTGCCCCCCATTTTCTGTGGCCGTTTGCGGTCAGGTACGCGGCGCATCAGATCAACCTTCACCCCAGGGTCTCCAGGCCGGAGACCTCCCCAGCCTTGCTGTGGACGGGGAAGGTTGGCGATGCGTCGGCGTTCCGGGTCTGGGGATCTCGAGCGTTTGTCCGCGACTTGTCTGCGGACAAACTGTCCCCTCGTGCTGCTCCTTGCGTCTTCCTAGGGTTCCCCCCTGACGCGCCTGGGTGGCAGTTCTACCACCCCACCTCTCGCCGTGTTCTGTCCTCCCAGGACGTCACGTTTGACGAGTCGGTCCCTTACTACCGCCTCTTCCCCTACCGCACTCCGTCCCTCCCCTCGCCCCCGCTCTTCCTTGTACCAGGTCCCCCCCAGGTAGACCCCCTCCCCCCTCAGGGTCCTGCCCCTTCAGGTGTGTCCCAGGTAGACGCAGTCGAGCCTGTTGAGGTCACTGGTGACTCTGGTGCTGCTGAGGGTGCTGAGCCTGGGGGTGCTACGCCTGGGGGTGCTTTGCCTGGGGGTGCCGGGCCTGGGGGTGCTGAGCCTGGAGGCGCTCCGCCTAGAGGTTCTCCGGGTGCTTCGTCTCGCAGGGAGCCACTCTCTCTACAGGAGCTGCGCGAGTGGTTTGCCCGGCGCTGGAGCCATGCTGCTGGTGCTGGAGGTTCTTCGGCTACTGGGGGTGCTGAGCCTAGGGGTGCTGAGCCTGAGGGTGCTGAGCATAGGGGTGCTTTGCCTGGGGGTGCTGGACCTGGGGGTGCTGTGCCTGGAGGTTCTCCAGGTGCTTCGTCTCGCCGGGAGCCACTCTCTCCACAGGAGCTGCGCGAGTGGTTTGCCCGGCGCTGGAGCCGTGCTGCTGGTGCTAGAGGTTCGTCGGCTACTGAGGGTGGTGCTGTCGCGGGTCCCGGAGGTGCTCGTCCTGGGAGTACTGGAGCTGCTGGGCCTGCACGTTCGACTGGAGCTGGTGCTGCTGAGGGTGTTGGGGCTGAGACTACCACTGGCAGTCCTGCTGGGGGTGCTCCTGGTGCTGCTGGAGGTTCTGGAGCTGCTGGAGGTGCTGCTGGGGTTTCTGGAGCTGCTGGAGGTGCTGCTGGAGGTGCTGGAGCTGCTGGAGGTGCTGCTTGAGCGGGTATTCCTGCTGGGGGTCCTGGTGCTGTCCCTGCTGTTTCTGGCGTCGCCACGCGACCTCGACCGTACTTCGTTCCACTCCTGCAGTAGGTTCTTGGTCTTACACCTTCTACTGGTCCTCCTCCTCCTCCCTTAGAGGGTCCAGAGCCTGTCCAGTCACAGTCACAGCAACAGCCTGCCTCCCCTTTGCCTGCTCCTTCTCCCTACGCTGGTCCTACTGGAGGTCTTACTGAGCGTCGTGAGCCTGCGTCTTGTCTTGCGTCGCCTGTTCGTGCTGCGCGCGCTAGTGGTCGCGGTTCGCGTCAGCGTCCTCCTCCTGTCCCTGGCACGCACCGGATGTCTCTGCGTCCGTCCACTGCTCCTTTGCGTGCCCCTTTGCCTTCTCCTCCTGCGTCCTCTCTTCCTGCTCTTGCTGACCCGGAGTCGGACTCTCTTCGTGCTGCCAGTCCTACTATCACGCGTCTCCTTGCTACTGTTGTCACTGACCCTTCTTTCGAGTCTACTGCTGTGTCTGCCCTTGTTACTGAGCTCGTCGACTTTGCTGCTCGCTCTCGCCTAGACTACGCTGCGAGTCTTGTTGCTGAGTCTGAGTCTGTCTGTCCTCCGTCCGTCGGGGGTGAGTGTGCCCCTGGCATGGACGTCCTTGAGGACAGGCAGGAGGAGTTCAAGTGTCTGGCCGCTGCTTCACCTCATCTTGTGTCCGTACTGCTTACCCCTGAGGGAGACCCGGATGCACTTGACATCCCGACTCCGCGCTCTTACGCGGAGGCGATAGAGGGTCCCTACTCCTCTCAGTGGCAGGCAGCTATGGATGCAGAGATGGCTTCTTGGAAGTCCACAGGCACCTACGTTGATGCTGTCCCCCCTCCTGGGGCGAACATCGTCAGTGGCATGTGGATCTTCAGAGTGAAGCGGCCGCCGGGTTCTCCACCTGTCTTCAAGGCACGTTACGTGGCTCGTGGCTTCAGTCAGCGGCAGGGAGTTGACTACTTTCAGACCTTCTCCCCTACCCCGAAGATGACCACTCTTCGGGTACTGCTGCACGTTGCTGCTCACCGTGACTACGAGCTGCACTCTCTTGACTTCAGCACTGCTTTCTTGCTGGGCAGCCTGCACGAGGAGATCTGGCTGCGCCGCCCACCTGGCTTCACTGGGCCGCTCCCTCCTGGCGCCCAGTGGAGTCTCCGGCGTCCAGTCTACGATCTCCGCCAGGCGCCACGTGAGTGGCACGACACACTGAGGACTACACTGGCGGCACTTGGGTTTGCTCCTTCTACTGCCGACCCGTCGCTGTTTCTGCGCACCGACACCTCTCTGCCGCCGTTCTACATCCTCGTGAACGTCACCGACTTGGTCTTTGCCACAGCTGACACTGCTGGACTCGCCTACGTGAAGTTCGAGCTGCAGAAGAGACACGTGTGCACTGACCTGGGTGAACTGCGCAGCTACCTTGGCTTGCAGATCACCCAGGACAGAGCACGCCGCACCATTACCCTGACTCAGTCACACATGGTGCAGCAGGTCCTTCAGCGCTTCGGCTTCACGTACTCCTTGCCTCAGGCCACTCCTCTGCCTACTCGCCACTCGCTCTCAGCTCTGCCTTCGGATGAGTCCGTAGAGTCGAGTGGCCCGTATCCAGAGCTTGTTGGCTGCCTCATGTACCTGATGACCTGCATACGACCTTACCTTGCATACCATCTTAGCATTCTCGCACGCTATGTTGCTCCTGGGAGACACCGACCAGAGCACATGGCTGCAGCGAAGAGGGTGTTGCGCTACTTGTGCAGTACGTCGGGCATGGGGCTAGTGCTTGGAGGGCGGAGTCCAGTGGTCCTCACTGGGCACGCGGACGCCTCTTGGGCTGACGACCAGGCTACGCAGCGGTCGTCACAGGGTTACACTTTCAGTCTTGGTTCCGGCTCTGTTTTGTGGCGGGCTACCCGCTCGTCTTCTGTTCTCGGCTCCAGTTGTGAGGCTGAGATCTACGCCGGGGCTATGGCTGCCCAGGAGCTTCGCTGGCTCACCTACCTGCTAACCAACCTTGGAGAGCCGCCTCGTTCTCCTCCAGTCCTGTACGTAGACAACAAGGCCATGCTGGCCTTGTGTCGAGTGCAGCGACTGGAGCACAGAACAAAGCACATTGTTCTCCGCTACTTCCTTGCTCGTGAGCTACAGCAGCGTGGACAGTTGCGGCTTG
Source organism: Closterium sp. NIES-65 (assembly GCA_948144175.1). Classification (NCBI taxonomy): domain Eukaryota; kingdom Viridiplantae; phylum Streptophyta; class Zygnematophyceae; order Desmidiales; family Closteriaceae; genus Closterium; species Closterium sp. NIES-65. The sequence goes on from CANXME010002194.1 coordinate 159,067, forward strand.
CGTACGTGGCCTCTGAGGCCAACACTGCTGATGTCTTCACCAAGGCACTTGCGCCTTGTGATCATCAGCGCTTCTGCACTCAGCTGGGTCTTGTGCCTGTCTTGCCTCACTTGCTCACTTCTTGACCTTGCTTGTACTGTCACATATATATACTCTTGCTCTTGCTTGCTTAGCCTCTTCTATATATATATGTGATCTTGCATGTGAACTGGCCTTCTGGCCTTTGAACTTGTGCTCGGAATGTGTGGTGACTTTGTGATCCACCCTGAGCTTTGCTTTGCTTTGCTTTGCTTTGCTTGACTGGTCTTGTGACCCCTTGTTCTCCCCCACTTTGCCTATGGGGGTGTGTCAGAACATTATAGCTTATATATTTGTTTAGGCTATAGTGAGGTTTCCTATAGGGGGTACAACCCAATCAGGGTTTCCTATATGTACTCACTTTATTCATAGTTCATTCATTCTCGTTTTAGTTTCTTTCACAATCTGATTGGCTGCGGAACTGATTCGTGCAATGATTTAGTCAAGATGCAAGATTTCCTGCCAAAAACGGGACTATAGAGGTGTCAAATTATAATATTGTGTAGGCTATAATGGGGTAGCCTATATGGGGTACACATTTCTAGGGTTGCATATTTGTATCACTTCCATTCCTTAGTCAATCCATTCTCGTTCTACTTTCCTCAAGAGGAGGGGATACACCAAAGACTTGTGTGAAAAATCTACTCATTTAAGAAAATGAACTCTTTTAGGAAAGGCCTCTAAGCCCGAACAGCTGTACAACCGAACTGCAAATTGGTGACGAACAAATGTGTCCGAATCAGTAGGCAGAAACTAGAAACAGCGAAGAGGATTTGCACTAGCAGCTAATGAGATACATATAGGAAACCCTAATTGGGTTGTACTCGCTATAGAGTACCCCACTGCAGGCTAGACAAACTACACATTCTAACACAACCCCATAGTCATAGTGGGGTATGATCAGCACAACAAGCAGCAGTTCATAGTTCACAAATATAAGCAAAACTCGAGGCTTTCACAGAGGGCAAGTGAGGAGGAGGGACTATGAGAGGAGAGGAGGTGGTGGGCGGTAGCTGAAGCTGCTGGCACACGGCGCAACTGGAGCAACTTGCACACGGGCAACTGGAGCAACTGGTACACTGGCAACTGGAGCAACTGGCACACGGGCAACTGGAGCAACTGGCTCCACGGCTAGACGAGCGGCAGGAGCAACTAGCTCACGGGCGACTGGAGCAACGGGCTCACGGGCGACTAGAGCGACGGGCTCACGGGCGACTAGCGCAACGGTCTCACGGGCGACTGGCGCAACGGTCTCACGGGTGACTGGAGTTGTTGGCTTCACGGCGGCCACCCCCCCTTCAACCTCCCCCATTGTCCAAAAACTCCCGTTCACACACCCCCTGCTGAACCCTAGCTCCACACCCACGACACCCCCCTAGCGCCACGCCCGCGGCTCCCACACATCCACCCCCCTCAGCGACAGCTGCAGTAGTGGGAGACGGAGGAGGAGGAGGAGCAAGTGACGACACACGCACCCGCCACCCCGCAGGTGCAAGAGGGCAGGAGGCGGCAGGGGCGGTTCGCGGGCTGCAGGGGCGGTTCGCGGGCTGCGGGGGCGGTTCGCGAGCTGCATGAGGGGCAACGCGCAGGCCCCCCGAGGGCGCCACGGCGGGTGATGGAAGAGGGGCCGCGCGCGGGCCCTCGAGGGCGCCTCGACGGGCGACGGAAAGGGCTGCGCGCGGGCCCCTAGGGTGCCTTGACGAGCGACGGGAGGCGGTGCCGCGACGAGGCGATGGGAGGGGGCGACGCGCGGGCCCCCAAGGCGCCGCGACGGGAGGGGGCGGCGCGGGGGCCCCCAAAGTGCCGCGACGAGGTGACGGGAGAGGAGGGCGCGTGGGCCCCCAGGGCGTTGCGACGAGGCGACAGGAGGGGGCGACGCGCGGTCCCCCAAGGCGCCACGACGAGGCGACGGGAGGGGGCGGCGCGCGGGCCCCCTAAGTGCCGCGACGAGGCGACGGGAGAGGACAGCGCACGGGCCCCTGGGGGCGCTTCGACGGGGCACGTAACCGCCGCGCGCCCAGAAAACCGCCGCGTGCCCCGAGCGCTCGGCGGGCAGAAAACCGCCATGCACCAGGAGCGCGTGGCGGGAAGAAAAAACCTCACGCGCCACAGGGCGCGCGACAGATTGGACAGCAGTGGAAGCTAATGGTGGGCCCACGGGCTAGAAGCGTGACCGCTCTGATACCATTTTAGAATCAGTAGGCAAAAACTAGAAACAGCAAAGAGGATTTGCACTAGCAGCAGTTGAGATACATATAGGAAACCCTAATTGGGTTGTACTCACAAAAGAGAACCCCACTGCAGGCTAGACAAACTACACATTCAGACAAAATGCTCTCCTGGTGAACGGTACACAACGGTTTCCAAAAGGAAACTTGCTTAGGCGTACGGTTGAGTGCGGGCATACGTGCTTATATGGTACGTTCTGGGACCATCATGGACACATTGATGTATGTACATCCGATCAACCAGTATAGGGAATGACAGTGTAGCGCGAAACAAGGTGTACCAAGGCGATTTAGCACCATGTTGTGAAAATTTAGAAGAAGAGGGTTGCACTAGCAAGAATGAGGATACAAATAGCAAACCCTAGAAGGGTTGTACTCGCTATAGAGCACCCCACTACAGGCTAGAGCATAATATTCTGACACATGTCACTAGCATCCCTGTATTAGGACGCGAAAAGGGTAGACAATCGATCGTTGGTCGTGATCGACGTGCAGATTGGTTACCCTATTTATTAAGCTGTAACCATACTCCAATACGCTTTTTGGCCAATTTTTTGTACAGTGTGTGAATCAGACTGATCACTGATCGCGTGAGATCTGTCAAATCTCAGTAGCGATCATAACAACGTCGCGATTGCCACGTTTCTCCAATCGATCTACCCAAGCGATTGCGAGGATCGATATGTGCAGACGATCCTACGATATTTGCACTTTTACCGTGTCACACCATGCTACCTCTTTCCACACCTTCACACATCTTTCCGAAAATTCAAGCGAGTGAAACCTAAACACAAATTCAGTTCAGATCATACCAATCGGCAGGCATCTCAGAGTCCCGTCTGCTAGGAAGGGGCCAGCGAAGGAAAAGCGGGGAATGGAGAGGTTCAAGGTAGGGGTGTCAGAATCCCAACCACTAGACCATTGGGATAAAAGGGCTTGTTTCAGTAGCGGGTCAGTGCGCCCATAACCCCCCAGGCGAACGCGCCTGTAACCCTCTCCAGGATCAATCGGGCATCCACAGTGCAGATCTACTGACACCCCCCCACACTGGGAGGCCCAGGACTAAGCACAGCGGCAACGGCCTACATGTGCATACACCGGGAATCGAACCCGAGACCGCTCTGATACCATGTCAGAATCCCAACCACTAGACCATTGGGATAAAAGGGCTTGTTTCAGTAGCGGGTCAGTGCGCCCATAACCCCCCAGGCGAACGCGCCTGTAACCCTCTCCAGGATCAATCGGGCATCCACAGTGCAGATCTACTGACAAGGGGCACGCACTGAGGACATTCGCTTTGAGAGACGAATTCGACTTCTGTTTAGAGAGACTAATTCGAGATATACTCTGTTTCGTTAGAACTGATGCTGGCAAATGCATCACAGATAGTCAACAACACGAACAGGATAAACTCGCTGAAGCGGTAGTATCCCTTATAGCACAAAAAATTTCACTACACAATTTTCAACCAACACCTATAGAACCTTAAAGCACTTGTACCCCTCGCAGCTTTTTACAAACGGGATGCAAATCTGGCTGTTGGGGCAAACCTTCCTTAATACGCAGGGACGGTGTTTCTTATTAGGACTCTCTTTCTTTCTAAGACGCTCGTTTTTGTCATGGTCATACAACCAAGGGCAAATGCGCCGCTGCTTTCTTGCACAGCTGGTTGAGCGGCCCCGAGGAGGACGTGGAGGAGTGGGAGGGGGGGGAGGCGAGGGTGGAGGCGGCAGCGAGGGAGGAGGCGGGGGTGAGGGAGGAGGGGGGGGCGAGGGAGGAGGAGGGGGTGAGGGAGGAGGGGGAGAAGAGGGAGGAGGGGGAGGCGAGGGAGGAGGGGAAGGAGGGGAAGGAGGGAGAAGAGCTAGAGGCGGAGTGGGCATAGTTAGAATCTAGTAGCAGGAATGAATGAACTCTGAAAGAGTTGGGTACAAATATGAAACCCTAAAGTGGGTTGTACCCCATATTAGCTACCCCACCACACCCTAAACATATAAAGTAGATATAACATTTGACACACCCCCATAGGCAAAGTGGGGGAGAGCAAGGGGTCACAAGACCAGTCAAGAGAAACAAAGCAAGCTCAGGGTGGATCACAACGTCACCACACACACTGAGCACAAGCAAAGGGCCACAAGGCCAGTTCACATGCAGAGGTATATATGCAATAACAACAGCACAGCGATCTCTACCTAGCAGAACAGGCATGCAGGTATATATATATATATATATGTATATCACAGTACAAGCAAAGTCTACAGCAAGTGAGGCAAAGTGGGCACAAGGCCTAACAAAGTGCAGAAACGCTGATGATCACCAGACGGAAGTGCCTTGGTGAATATATCAGCAGTGTTGGCCCGAGTGGCCACGTGAGCTAGACGAAGCTGACCACGCTGCTGCAACCTCGAGCAAAAAAGTAACGAAGAGCGATGTGCTTCGTTCTGTGCTCCAGTCTATGCTCCTGACACAAGGCAACGGCGGCCTTGTTGTCGACGTACAGCACTGGAGGAGAACGAGGCCGCTCTCCCAAGTCGGTCAGTAGGTAGGTGAGCCAGCATAACTCCAGTGCAGCCATGGCTGTGGCGTAGATCTCAGCCTCACAACTGGAGTTGAGAACAGAAGACGAGCGTGTAGAACGCCAAGAAACTGAACCAGAGCCAAGGCTGAAGGTGTAACCTTGTGACGACGGCTGCGTAGCCTGGTCGTCAACCCAAGAAGCGTCTGAATGCCCAGTGAGGACAACTGTGCTCCGCCCTCCAAGCACGAGCCCCATGCCCGATGTACCGCACAAGTAGCGCAGTACCCTCTTCGCAGCATCCATGTGCACCTTTCGGTGCCGACCAGGAGCCACGTAACGAGCCAGAATGCCAAGAGGGTACGCAGCTCAGGTCGAGTGCAGGTCATCAGGTACATGAGGCAGCCCACTAGCTCTGGGTACGGGCCACTCGGCTCTACGGACTTGTCCGAAGGTGGAGCTGAGAGTGAGTGGCCTGTAGCCAGAGGAGTGTGCTGTGGCGAGGACCAGGTGAAGCCAAAGCGTTGAAGGACCTGCTGCACCATGTGTGACTGAGTCAGTGTGATGGTGCGACGTGCTCTGTCCCGGGTGATCTGCAAGCCAACGTAGCTGCGCAGTTCACCCAGGCCTGTGCACGTGTGTCTCTTCTGCAGCTCCAACTTCACCAGGGAGAGAGCCTCAGTGTCAGCAGTGGCAAAGACCAAGTCTTCGACGTACACAAGGATGTAGAAAGTCGGCAGCGACGTGTCGGTGCCCATAAACAGTGACGGGTCAGCAGTCGACGGAGCAAACCCAAGAGCCGCAAGTGTAGTCCTCAGTGTGTCGTGTCACTTACGTGGTGCCTGGCGGAGACCATAGACTGGTCGCCGGAGGCTGCATTGGGTACCACGAGGGAATGACCCATTGAAGCCAGGAGGGCGGCGCAGCTAGATCTCCTCGTGCAGGCTGCCCTGTAAGAAAGCTGTGCTGAAGTCAAGAGAGTAAAGCTCATAGTCACGCTGAGCGGCAACGAACAGCAGCACCCGAAGAGTGGTCATCTTCGGGGTGGGGGAGAAGGTCCGAAAGAAGTCTACTCCCTCTCGCCGAATGAAACCTCGGGCAACATAACAAGCCTTGAAGACAAGCGGAGAACCTAGCGGCCGCTTCACCCTAAAAATCCACATGCCACTGACAATGTTCGTCCCAAGAGGGGGAACCTCGTCAATGTAAGTGCCTGTGGACTTCCAAGATGCCATCTCTACGTCCATGGCTGTCTGCCACTGAGAGGAGAACTCACCCGCGATCGCCTCAGCGTAAGAGCGCGGGGTCGGGATGTTTGGTGCATCCGGGTCTCCCTCAGGTACAAGCAGCATGGACACGAGATGAGGTGCGGCGGGTGTGTCACAGGATTGAATTCTCAATCGAAACTTGTCACTAAAACTGAATACAAGGCATTTTTATACTCGGAAAATACAAGGATAAACGAGATAAAACGAACCTTCGGGAACACGCCCTTCCCGATACTACATTCACAAGTGCGCACAAGCTCGCAAGGCTATTGGCACTTGGGATTAAGCCCAGATTACACCGTATACACCACTGTCGGCGCTGTCAGTGTCGTATAATAGGTATGTCGGTGGGAAAAGTAGGAAATAAGAGAAATAAATAGAAGGCTCTAGAAAATAGAATAGTAGGCCGATTGAGATGAGATAAAGACCAAAATAAAGAGGAGAAAAGGGAGAATAGGATATCCAAAAAATATAATAGTGAGAAAATATTATAACGGGGACGTCCTCTCACATTTCCCCCCCTCAAAGCTGGGTGGTAGAAGTAACATCCTGCTTAACAAGGTAATCCTGGAGAGGACGGCGGGCGTTATCCATGTCGTGTTCAGGTACCCAGATATCCTCGGAAGGATCATAGCCTTTCCAACGAATCAAGAGCTCCAAGGTGCCGCTACGTCGTCGTCGGTGCGCCAGAACGGCTTCGACTTCGTACTCGGGTTCCCCATTAACGATCACTGGCAGTGGCGGCGGCGGCGGCTGGCGACCTTTGAAGACCGTGTTTGGGTCCAGATAGGGCTTGAGAAGTTGAACATGGAAGGCATTGTGAATTCTCCAGGTAGCTGGTAAACGCAAGCGGAAGGTTACAAGAGTGACCTACGCCTCGACGAGAAAAGGTTCGCAGAAGCAAGTCGGAGCTTAGACTGAAGATGGCTAACGTCGAGATTGCGTGTATCCAGAAGAACTTGATCGCCAATCTTGATGGAATGATCGTTGCGACTCCGATCAGCGAGCTTCTTTTGTTGCTGCTGGAAAGTCAAAAGACGTTTATGCGTGCGATCCCACAATTGGTGCATAGTGGTAATGAAGTCATGTGCAGGTTGCACCGTGGCGGGTACTGTTGGTTTCTGAGGCGTGAGTGGGTTGTGACCGTAACAGAGGAAGAAAGGAGTTTGCCCTGTTGCGGCGTGCGTGGGGTTGTTATACGCAAACTCGAGAACCGGCAGGTGTGCATCCCATTTAGAGATATCGTCCTTACACGCTGCTCGCAGAAGCTGTTCGACAATCGGGTCGAGTCGCTCTGTCTGACCATCCGTTTGGAGATGATAGGCTGATGACATGGCGAGTTTGGTCCCCATGAGCGACATGAGCTCCTTCCAGAATTTACTCGTGAATTTCGGGTCTCTGTCGGAGATCAGCGTGGTTGGAATGCCATGTTGCGAGATGACGTAGCGGAAGAAAAATTGCGCTGTCTCCTCCGTGCGAGCCGTTGTGTGTGTCGAAATGAAGTGTCCCATTTTGGAGAATTTGTCGATGACGACTAGAATGGCGTCGTAACCAGCTTTAGTAGGTGGTAACCCGGTGATGAAGTCGAGGCTAACCACTTGCCAAGGCTGTTCAGGGACTAGAAGAGGCTGTAGTAACCCTGCTTTCTTCTGTTTGCTGCTCTTCATCCGTTGGCATGTGTCGCACGAGGTGACGAATTTTTGTACGTCATCCGTCATGTGGGGCCAATAATAATGCTTTGCAATACCAACAAGCGTCTTGTTACTACCGAAGTGGCCCGCGTAGAGAACATCATGATATTCTTCGAGCAGTAACTGGCGTAAAGGAGGGTACTTAGGTACACATATTTTTGTGGATCCCTTGCGGTATGCGATGTCTTGATCCCAATGTAGAAGATGGCGCTTTTCTGCTATAGAGACTTCGGGGTCGATGGTGTATCCATGCGTGAAGAGTCCCTTCAAAAGTGGGTTCATGCCATCGACTTGTAGGGCGGCAACGTGTGCAAGGCGACTGAGTGCGTCTGCCTTGTTCTTGTGCCCCGGCTTATACACGATGTCGTAATGGAAGTGGGTTTCGAGAAAGTCAATCCACCGGACCTGCCACCTGGAGAGTGTTGGTTGGGTCTTCAGATACTTGAGGCTGCAGTGGTCGATTTAGACGGTCGATTTTCTTCCTTCGAGGTAACACCTCCATGCCTTAAATGCGTTGACGATGGCGAGGGCCTCTTTGTCATGGATGGGGTGATTGAGTTCTGCCCCATGAAGCTTTTTACTGAGGTATGCAATGGGTTGCAGTCCCTTGATCCTGCATGAGTACTGCGCCCACTGCTTGATCGCTAGTATCAGCCTCGTTGACATAGTCAAGTTCAGGGTCTGGCAGGATAAGGACAGGTGCGGACGTGAGTGCGGTTTTAAGTGAGAAGAAACGAGAATGAATGACTAAGGAATGAAAAGTGATACAAGTATGCAACCCTAACGTTGCGTACCCCATATAGGCTACCCTACTACAGCCTATATTACATTATAATTTGACACACCCACATAGGCAAAGTGGGGGAGAACAAGGGGTCACAAGACCAGTCAAGCAAAGCAAGTCACCACACATTCCGAGCACAAGTTCAAGGCCACAAGGCCAGTTCACATGCAAGAGTATATATATATTTAAAAGGCTAGACAAGCAAGAGCAGGTGTAAATATATGTAACAGTACAAGCAAGGTCAAGAGGTGAGCAAGTGAGGCAACACAAGCACAAGACCAAGCTGAGTACAGAAGCGCTGATGATCACAAGGCGCAAGTGCCTTGGTGAAGATATCAGCAGTGTTGGCCTCAGAGGCCACGTACGCAAGACGCAGCTGACCACGCTGCTGTAGCTCACGAGCAAGGAAGTAGCAAAGAGCAATGTGCTTTGTTCTGTGCTCCAGTCTCTGCTCTCGACACAAGGCCAGCATGGCCTTGTTGTCTACGTATAGCACTGGAGGAGAACGAGGCACCTCTCCAAAGTCAGACAGCAGGTAGGTGAGCCAGCGAAGCTCCTGTGCAGCCATGGCCCCGGCGTAGATCTCAGCCTCACAACTGGAGCCGAGAACAGAAGACGAGCGGGTAGCTCGCCACGAAACGGAGCCGGAACCAAGACTGAAGGTGTAACCCTGTGACGACCACTGCGTAGCCTGGTCGTCCGCCCAAGAAGCGTCTGCGTGCTCAGTAAGGACCACTAGACTCCGCCCTCCAAGCACTAGCCCCATGCCCGATGTACTGCACAAGTAGCGCAACACCCTCTTCGCTGCAGCCATGTGCTCCGGTCTGTGTCTCCCAGGAGCAACATAGCGTGCGAGAATGCTAAGAGGGTATGCAAGGTCAGGTCGTGTGCAGGTCATCAGGTACATGAGGCAGCCAACAAGCTCTGCATACGGGCCACTCGACTCTACGGACTCATCCGAAGGCAGAGCTGAGAGCAAGTGGCGAGTAGGCAGAGGAGTGGCCTGAGGCGAGGAGTACGTGAAGCCGAAGCGCTGAAGGACCTGCTGCACCATGTGTGACTGAGTCAGGGTAATGGTGCGGGGTGCTCTGTCCCGGGTGATCTGCAAGCCAAGGTAGCTGCGCAGTTCACCCAGGTCTGTGCACGTGTGTCTCTTCTGCAGCTCGGACTTCACGTCCCCTTCTCCCAAATGCCATCCCCTTCTCCCAGATTCCATCCCCTTCTCCCCAATTCCATTCCCTTCTCCTAGAATTCATCCCCTTCTCCCAGATTCCATCCCCTTCTCCCAGATTCCATCCCCTTCTCCCAGATACCATCCCCTTCTCCCAGATTCCATCCCCTTCTCTGAGACTACTGCTGTCGGTCCTGGAGGCGGTCCTGTAGGAGGTACTGGTGCTGCTGGAGGTGCTGGATCTGGAGGTGGTCCTGCCGCTGGGGGTGCTGGTGCTGTCCCTGTTGTGTCTAGAGTCGCCGCGCGGCCTCGGCCGTACTTTGTTCCGCTCCTTCAGCAGGTTCTTGGTCTCCCGCCTTCTACTGGTCCTCCTCCTCCCTTACAGTGTCCACAGCCTGTCCTGTCACAGTTATAGCTAGAGCCGTCCTCCCCAGTGCCTGTTCCTTCTCCCTACACTGGTCCTACTAGAGGTTTTGCTGAGCGTCGTGAGCCTGCGTCTCGCCCTGTGTCGCCTGTCCGTACTGCTCGCACTAGTGGTCGTGGTTCGCGTCAGCGTCCTCCTCCTGTCCCTGGCACGCACCGGATGTCTCTGCGTCCGTCCACTGCTCCTCTGCGTGCCCCTTTGCCTTCTCCTCCTGAGTCGTCTCTTCCTGCTCTTGCCGACCCGGAGTCGGACTCTCTTCATGCTGCCATTCCTACGGTTACGCATCTCCTTGCTACTGACATCACCGACCCTTCCTTTGAGTCCACTGCTAGGTCTGCCCTAGTTACTGAGCTCGTCGACTTTGCTGCTCGCTGTCGTCTAGACTACGCTGCTAGTCTTGTCGCTGAGTCTGTCTGTCCTCCGTCCATCGGGGGTGAGTGTGCCCTTGGCACGGACGTCCTTGAGGACAGGTAGGAGGAGTTCCAGTGTCTGGCTGCTGCTTCACCTCATCTTGTGTCCGTACTGCTTACCCCTGAGGGAGACCCGGATGCACTTGACATCCCGACCCCGCGCTCTTACGCGGAGGCGATAGAGGGTCCCTACTCCTCTCTGTGGCAGGCAGCTATGGACGCAGAGATGGCTTCTTGGAAGTCCACAGGCACCTACGTTAACGAGGTTCCCCCACCTGGGGAGAACATCATCAGTGGCATGTGGATTTTCAGGGTGAAGCGGCCGCAGGGTTCTCCACCTGTCTTCAAGGCGCGTTACGTGGCTAGTGGCTTCAGTCAGCGGCAGGGAGTTGACTACTTTCAGACCTTCTCTCCCACCCCGAAGATGACCACTCTTCGGGTACTGCTGCACATAGTTGCTCACCGTGACTACGAGCTTCACTCTCTTAACTTCAGCACAGCTTTTTTGCAGGGCAGCCTGCACGAGGAGATCTGGCTGTGCCGCCCACCTGGCTTCACTGGGTCTTTTCCTCCTTGCACCCAGTGGAGCCTCCGGCGGCCAAACTACGGTCTCCGCCAGACACCGCGTGAGTGGCACGACGCACTGAGGACTACACTTGCGGCTCTTGGGTTTTGTGAGAGGACGTCCCCGTTATAATATTTTCTCACTATTATATTTTCCGTTATCCTATTCTCCCTTTTCTCCTCTTTATTTTGGTCTTTATCTCATCTCAATCGGCCTACTATTCTATTTTCTAGAGCCTTCTATTTATTTCTCTTATTTCCTACTTATCCACCGACATGCCTATTATACGGCACCGACAGCGCCGACAGTGGTGTATACGGTGTAATCTGGGCGTAATCCCAAGTGCCATTAGACTTGCGTGCTTGTGCGCACTTGTGATTGTAGTATCGGGAAGGGTGTGTTCCCGAAGGTTCGTTTTATCTCGTTTATCCTTGTACTTTCCGAGTATAAATAGGCCTTGTATTCAGTTTCAGTGACAAGTTTCGATTGAGAATTTGATCCTGTGACACTTGGTAATCAGAGCCGTTCTCACTCGACAACTCTCGGCTAAGCAGCGGTCGCGGAAAAAATCGCCTCGAAAAACCGCCGGGGGCGACCAATTCGCTGTCGATTTCTAGTAAGTACCAGTTTCGCACTTTTCGAGTTAACCCCCTCGCGTGGTTTTTGAACAGGATGGGTTCGCCGGCGACCAACGACGTTACGCAGCAGCTCTTCGCGCAAATCGCCAAGATGGAAGCGGAGATGCGAGCGACGACTGAACGGTCGCGATTGGAGAACGAGCAGATGCGAAACGACCTGCAGCGCATTACGCAACTCCTCTCGACTATGAAAATTCATGCTTCAACGACTTCGCAGCAGTCGCAGCGTCAGTTCGAGGTTCCGAAACTTCGCTCGCCAGAATCATTCGACCCTAGCGATCGAAAATCCGACGTCAGGCGGTGGCTCGCGACGATGGAAATTTATTTCGCGGCGATCGGATGGACGACGACGGAGTACGACGGCGAGAAAATTCGTCTCGCGACAACGTTGATGCGCGGTCCAGCTCTCGAGTGGCTCGGAAGCAACAGTAGCATTTTCCAGGGCGAAGCCACGTGGCAGCAGTTCCGGGCAGACCTTCTCAAACGTTTTGAGCCGATTAATTCCACTTATATTGCGCGCAAAAAATTACATCACCATAGGCAATACGGGAGTGTCGCGCAATACACGCAGCAGATGGAGGAATTTTATAATCGCATTCCCGACATTACCGAGGGCGAAAAAATTCAGTCCTACATCGCGGGGCTGAAAACCGACATTCGGCGCCAGGTTGCAGCAGCGAATTGCAGCAGCTAGAGCGAAATCGTATCGGCCGCGGTGCGTTTTGACTTGGTCAACTCCGGGACACGACGACCCCACGTCGTCGGATCACGACAAGGGGATCGCTCGGCTTCAACCACGTTCGCCGACCCCATGGAAGTCGACAAATTCGACGCGAGTTCACGTCCTGCAAAAAACAAAACACTTTGCGAATTTTGCGGCGGGAACGGACATCGGATTGTCGACTGTTTTCACATGAAATCTGCACGTGCGGCATTCCGAGCTCGTCGGAGTGGCGAAACTAAAAACAAAAAGTAAAAAAACGGATCTCGCCAGTGATTGCGGATCGTGCTGGCGAGAAAAAACAGATCCGAAAGCGTCAGCGCAATCTGGACCGAATCGAGATTGAAGGACAGCATTGGGCGCGAGATTTGGAGAATCAAGGGCGAAATCCCAAGCCCCTTGACCGAAATTTGTCAGAGGAATTCGCCGAGGAAAAGAAAACCTCCGCGAAAACAGATTCGACCAAGACGGGAACTCTCCAATTCGACCCCGGGAAAAAACAGAATTCGTTAAAGTTATCTTTCAAAGATGCTTTAATGAAGACTGGCGTTTTTCGCGGGTTCGGAGCCATAAACAAATTCCGGGAAGAACTCCAGAGGAAGCAGACAATGAAAGAAGTGGTACCGGTGCCTACGGAGCTGGGGAAAAAATGAAGGAGTGTGGAAAGGAGTAGACCTTTTCACGGCGTCAACGTCCTCTCCCGGAACCAGCCCAAGACGACTCTCCACTCCCCAGGGAAGAAGTCTATGGAGCTGAAGCAGCTGGAGAGGCAGCTAGGAGTTCAAAAGAAGCTGCAGAAACTCCGAAAACCCCTCAAGGATGCATCCAGGGGATTGCAGGCGTCGACCGGATCCACCCCCTCAGGGTCAACTTGTACGGTTACTACCTCTACTCCTGGCATTGGAGAAGAGCCTTTCTCCACGCAGCCCAGGCCAGCTAGTTGTCCAGAAGAAAGCAGTGGAACCACGGTGTGTACTGAATATTGGGATGTACCCTATGATCCTATTAATGAGACTATTTTTGGGTACTCCGAGCAACGCTCACCACTCCTGCTCGAGGTGATCTGCAACGGACAGCACCTCCAAGCACTCGTGGACAGCGGGGCGTCGCACAGCGTCTATGACAAAAAGGCAATCGATCGACTCGGAAGTGACATCAAGTCCTCAAGCTTCTCTGCAACGATGGTGGATGGCAGTAAGCTACCTATCTACGGGGAAACACGGTTGCTACTCCAGATTGGACCCCTTCGATGGAAGCCTGCTCTCCCCGTCACAAATATCAAAGGACTCGACGTAATCTTCGGGAGAGACTTTCTTAAAAAGTTCAACCCCGAGATCAACTGGGTTAACCAGACGGCCAACATAAAAAACAACGGGAGGAAAATCAGCCTTCCCAAATGGGACGACACGGGAAATATTCCAGTCGAGACACTCGCACGCTTTGAAAAGGACGTCAAACGGACCACGGCGGGATTCATGCGATAGTCAACGAGGCAGACAACGCAGAGAAGCAGACCCAGGAACTTCCTCCAGCAGTCAAGAAAATTCTTGAAGAGTTCCAGGACGTTCTCCCCGACGATTTACCTGATCAACTACCGCCATACCGGACACATCAACACGAGATCGTAGAAGAGCCGGGGTCCAAGCCAACATTTCGAGCACCATACCGGCTGAGCCCGACAGAGCTTGCCGATATGAAAAAACAAATAGAGTATCTCCTGGAGAAAGGGCTGATTCGACCTTCGACTTCGCCGTACGGAGCTCCAGTTCTCTTCACTCCGAAGCCAGACGGAAGTCTGCGAATGTGCATCGACTACCGAGCCTTGAACAAGCAGACTGTAAAAAATAAATACCCGATACCACGGATCGACGACTTACTCGATCAACTTCGCGGTGCTACGGTATTCTCCAAGCTCGACCTCAGATCGGGATACTGGCAAATTCGTATGGCGGACAACTCTATCCACAAAACCGCTTTTCGAACTCGGTACGGGTCAGACGAGTATCTCGTGATGCCATTCGGACTCACTAACGCACCAGCCACATTTCAGGCGGAAATGAACCACATCCTTCGGCCCCTTCTGGACGAGTGCGTGGTGGTATATTCGGACGATACCCTGATCTACTCGAAAGATATGAAGCAGCACGTTGAGCATCTACGACGGGTGTTTGAAATTCTTCGACGAGAACGCTTCTACGTGAAACTATCCAAGAGCGAGTTTGCGTTGGAAAAAGTCCAGTTCCTTGGACATATGGTGAGCGCTCAAGGAGTTCACGTGGATCCTAAGAAGATCGAAGCAGTGCGAACGTGGAAGACCCCTGTGACAAAACTTGAGCTAGGCTAAGGAGCCATAGCTAGTTAGGAGGAGAGTTGAGGTCGAGTGGGTTTAGGTAAGTCGAGATGATTTCAAGAAAGTGAGGGGTTTCACTATAGAGCGAGGAGTACAAATAGGTAAGAAGGAAAGGTGCACCACCAAACAGAACATTATATAACTACAGTAGTCTACACTACAGGCAGTTACAAAACAATATATAGAAATATATATTATTCTTGACACCTTGAGAACATGAAGGAGTTACAACAGTTCCTTGGATTCGCCAACTACTACAACCAGTTCGTACCGAACTAAGCCAAGATTGCCGCACCATTAACAAACCTGTTGAAGAAGAATACACCATATCAATGGGAGGCGAAGCACCAGGAAGCCGTGGAACAACTTAAAACCGCACTCACGTCCGCACCTGTTCTTATCCTGCCAGACACTGAACTTGACTATGTCATCGAGGCCGATGCTAGCGATCAAGCAGTGGGCGCAGTACTCATGCAGGATCAAGGGAAGGGACTGCAACCCATTGCATACCTCAGTAAAAAACTTCACGGGGCAGAACTCAATTACCCCATCCATGACAAAGAGGCCCTCGCCATCGTCAACGCATTTAAGGCATGGAGGTGTTATCTCGAAGGAAGAAAAACGACTGTCTACACCGACCACTGCAGCCTCAAGTACCTGAAGACCCAACCAACACTCTCCAGGCGGCAGGTCCGGTGGATTGACTTTCTCGAAACCCACTTCCATTACGACATCGTGTATAAGCTGGGGCACAAGAACAAGGCAGACGCACTGAGTCGCCCTGCACACGTTGCCGCCTTACAAATCGATGGCATGAACCCACTTTTGAAGGGACTCTTTGTCAGAATGAGAAACGAGAATGATGAGTGACTAGCAGGAACAACAATACAAATATGTCAAACCCTAATCTGGTGTACCCCTTATGGTGTGACCCACTACAGCCTAGAACCACACAAACATATAAATGTTTGACACACCCCCATAGGCAAAGTGGGGGAGACCTAGGGGTCACAAGACCAGTCAAGGCAAAACAAGGCAACCAAACTCCTCCTGCCTGTCCTCAAGGACGTCCGTGCCAAGAGCACACTCACCCCCGACGGACGGAGGACAGGCAGACTCAGACTCAGCAACAAGACTCGCTGCGTAGTCTAGACGACACGCAGCTGCAAAGTCGACAAGCTCAGTGACTAGGGCAGACGCAGCAGCGGACTCAAAGGAAGGGTCAGTGATAACTGTAGCTAGGAGACGTGTGACAGTAGGACTGGCAGCGCGAAGGGAGTCTGACTCCGAGTCAGCAAGAGCAGGAAGAGAGGACGCAGGAGGCGACGGGAGAGCAACACGCTGCGGAGCAGTGGACTGACGAAGCGCCATCCGGTGCGTGCCTGGGACAGCAGGAGGACGCTCACGCAGGACACGACTAATAGTGGTAGCAGCTCGAACAGGCGACGCTCGACGAGACGCAGGTGACACAGGACGTGACGCAGGCTCACGTCTCTCAGCAAGACCGTCAGTCGGACCAGTGTAAGGAGCAGGCACAGGGAGTGGGGAGGCAGGCGGTAACTGTGGCTGTGACTGGACAGACGGCGGACACTCTAAGGCGAGAGGAGAACAAAGAGGAGGAGGCTGACCAAGAACCTGCTGAAGGAGCGGAACGAAGTACGGTCGTGGCCGTGCAGCAGCTCTCGAACCAGCAGAGACACCAGCGGCAGCAGCAGCACCTCGAGAAGCAGCAGCACCTCCAGCACCAGGGTCCGCAGCACCTCCAGCAGCACCTCCAGCAGCACCGCCAGCAGCAGCAGTACCTCCAGCAGCACCGCCAGCAGCAGCTGCACCTCCAGCACCAGGGTCCGTAGCACCCACAGCAGCTCCAACGCCCGGGTCCTCAGTACTAGCAGCACCTTCAGGAGCACCGCCAGCAGTAGCAGCACCTCCAGCAGCACCGCCAGCAGCAGCAGCACCTCCAGCACCAGGGTCCGTAGTACTCGCAGCAGCGTCAACTCCGTGGACCCCAGCACCAGCAGCTCCACTACGGAGACTGATGTGCCGAGCGTACCACTCTCGAAGCTGAGGGGAAGAGGGCGGCTCCCGCCGTGGTGGGGAAGCACGAGTACCAACTCCAGCAGCACCACGAGCCCGAGACTCACCCCGCCGGAGGCTGCAGTACCGTGAGTACCACTCACGCAGCTGCTGCGAAGAGGGAGGTCCTCCAGGCGCCTCACAGTCAACTGCAACACCACCAGGCTCAGCACCCCCAGGCTCAGCAGCTCCAGGCGCAGTACCCCTAGACTCAGCAACGCCAGGCTCAGTACCCCCAAATCCAGCACCCCAAGGCTCAGCACCCCTAGGATCAGCACCCCCAGACTCAGCACCCCCAGGCTCCGCACGCTCAGGCTCCGCACGCTCAGGCTCCGCACGCTCAGGCTCCGCACGCTCAGGCTCAGCACCTCCAGCAGGACGCGAGTCGACAGCTACCTCGGCAGGCTCAACCGGGTCTACCTGAGAGACACCTGAGGGAGCGGCACCCTGAGGGGGAAGGGGGACTACCACTGCAGCACCTGGCGCGAGGAAGAGAGGCGGGGGAGGGAGCGGGGCAGTGCGGTAGGGGAAGAGGCGGTAGAAGGGCACGGACTCGTCAAAAGTGACGTCCTGAGAGGGGAAGACTCGGTGCGAGGCGGGGTGGTAAAACTGCCAGCCAGACGCATCCGCGACAAAGCCAAGAAGACACAGGGAGCAGTGCGGGAGGAGAGCTTGTCCGCAGATGTGTCGCGAACAAAAGCTCGGGATCCCCAGACACGGAAGCGTGACGCATCGCCAACCTCCCCCGTCCACAGCAGTGTGGGCGAGGTCTCCGGAGCGGAGACACGGGGCCAGAGGTTGAGCTGATGCGCAGCGTACCGGACCGCAAACAGCCACAGAAAGTGGGGGGCAGCCGCGTGGACTAAGGAGGTACGAGCGACCTCCATGACCAAGCCAATGCGGCGCTCAGCAACCCCATTCTGCTGTGGAGAGGCCGGAAGCGTGAACGACTGGCGAATGCCGTGCTCGGCACAGTAGGCTGCCAAGAGGTCGGAGGAGAACTCGCCACCTCTGTCAGAGTGCAAGCGCAGGACAGGAAACTCCGAGCGAAAACGCTCTCGCAGCTGAAGACGTGCTCTGCTGATCCAAGGGATCAGGACATCAGGGACTTCACCCTTGGTGCGCAAGGGGAAGACCGTGGTGTAGCGCGAGTAGTCGTCAACGACGATCAAGAAGTACCTCTCCTGGCCCTGACCACGGACGCGGGCTGGGCCCCACACGTCCATGTGGAGCGTCTGCAAAGGAGCAGTCGTCGGGGGGAACGAGGAGGAGTGAGGGGCAGCGCGCTGCCGCCCCTCGACACAGGGAAGACAAGGAGGAGCAAGGGAGGGTGGGAGGGGAGGGAGTACCCAAGGAAGACCAGAGACAAGGTACCGGGCGTGCATGCCCCGAAGGCGCTGCACTGACGGGTGACCAAGTCGGTGGTGCCAGAGGACAGTCTTGTGCGCTAGAGAGCGACACGAGCAGGGGGCAGACAGCTGACCTGACGCAGACGCAGACGCAGACGCCGCTACCTGAGGGGACTCAGTGGTCAGTGTGTACAGGTCCGACCCCGGCTGCCGAGTGAAGGTAGCCAGGTGACGGCCCGTCCGAGCACACGTGCAGTGTGTCACACGCTCGTAGGCAGGGGTGAACTGGGGAACACCCCCATCCTGAAGTGCACACCCCGCCACCAAGTTCGTAGAGAACGAGGGGAGGTGGAGACCTGACAGTGTGCCCGACGGGACAGCAGGACAAGGAAGGAGGGTGGAGGAGGTCGCAATGACCGGACCCCCAGAGGGGTCAGCGAGCGAGACAGCAACTGGTCGAGCAAGGGGCTCAAGAGCAGTGCGGTCACGAAAGAAACAGCGTGAAGCGCCTGAGTCTAGAGTGAAGGTGTGCAGTGCCTCAGTGGACTCAGTAGCACCTGGGGTGGCGGACACACACGCACCTAGAGCAGTAGCCTCACCAGTACCTGGGGCAGCAGACACGCAAGTACCTAGGGGGGCAGCCTCACTCGTGCGGATGCCTGGGTCAGGCGGAACACTCAGGTACTGGTCCTCCTCTCCACTAATAGTCAATGCATACATTGCTTTGAGAATAACATCAAAATCAAGAGCATAGATATCGATATCCTTCTTGAGGAGATCAGCCCACTGAGGGAGCTCAGGAGCGTCAGGAAACTGAGCACGCCAAGCGTCATCTAGGTGAGAGAAGCAGCGCTGCGAAGTGTGCGCCCTCCCGCACGTCTGTCCCTTGCGGCGACCAGTGCGGATGACGTACGTGCAGCTAAGGCTACCCCCCTCACCCCCGTGCTGTAAGTACCACTCACGAAGCTCCTGGGAGGACTGAGGGTGCTGCGCACTCTGGCCAGTGCCAGAGCCTCCACGACCACCACCGCCGCCTCCACCACAACCACCACCGCCCCTGCCGCCGCCACGTCCACTGCCGTCACCACCACCGCCCCCACCGCGGCCACCGCCGCCGCCGCTGCCTCCACCACCCCCACCGCTGCCACTAGCCCCTCCAGCCCCGCCACCGCCCCCGCCGCTGCCACCACCCCCACCACCACCTCCCCCGCCGTCACCCCCACCGCCCTTGCCTCCCCTGCCCTTGCCGCTGCGGCGCCCGCTGGGAGCGGACGCAGAGCCGACCTGCTCAGCACCAAGAAGGTCGACTGCAGCAGCAGAGGCGACAGAGGGGAGGAGGGGGGAGGGGGAACACCCCTCGAAGAAAGGGGTGCGGGGGTCGCCACGAGAGGCACCTACAGCTACAATACTCTTCTCAGCTGCAAGTAGTTCCTTCTCTAGGGCGGCAATGGTGAGCTCAGTGGGACAGCGAGCTAGGAAGTGGTCCCTGACTGTACGCAGAGTGTCAGGGAGGCGGGTGACTAGGTGGTAGAGAGTGAGCCAGAGCGGGGGAGGGTCGGAGGCAAGAAACTCAGCGGGCATGGCTGCACGGAAGCGGGCATCACTAGTACGGAGGTGAGTGATGAGGTCAGCGACTGTCTGGAAAGCGGACAGGTCGGGGAACATGTAGGGAAGGGAGAGACGGCCTAGTGCAGCTGAGGCCGGAGAGGAGTAGCGCGCAACTACAGCAGTGTACAGGGCCTGCGCAGTCTGATGCTGGCCGAAGTGCTCACGCTCATCGACTGGCAGGGAGTTGCGAATGGCAAAGCGGGCGTGGGCATCACGAGTCTGCCACTACGAGCGAGCAGTAGTGTTAGCAGTAGTAGCAGGAGCAGGGACTGTGCCTAGTGCGTGATCGTACAGCGAGATATCCTCTCTAGCAGTGAGCTGGAGGAACAGGTGCAGATCATCGAGCCAGGTATCAAACTTAATCCGGCGGCCCTCAGAATCGAACGAGAGAACTGTAGGGCTAGCCATAGTTGAAGTAGCAGTAGCAGCAGTGGTGGTAGTAGCAGTAGCAGTAGCAGAAGCAGTAGCAGTAGCAGTGCTGTGCACAGGTAAGTAGGGCGCGGCTCGGCTGGGGCGGCGCGGCTCGGCTAGGGCGGCGCGACTCGGCTAGGGCGGCGCGACTCGGCTAGGGCGGCGCGGCTCGGCTGGGGCGGCGCGGCTCGGCTGGGTCGCGCGGTTCGGTTCGGGTCGCGCCTTGCGGCTCGGTCGTAGGGGGGGGGGCGAGCGCGGGAGGGCCGGTCGGGGGCCGTGAGAGGCTAGCGCGGGGCCTGCAGGGGACGTGGGAGGCTAGCGTGGGGCCTTAAGGGGCCGTGAGAGGCTAGCGCGGGGCCTGCAGGGGCCGTGGGAGGCTAGCGCGGGGCCGACGGGGGCCTTAGGAGGCTAGCGCGGGGCCGATCGGGGGCCTTAGGAGGCTAGCGCGGGGCTAGTGTGGGGCCGACGGGGGCTTAGGAGGCTAGCGCGGGGCCGACGGGGGCCTGAGGAGGCTAGCGCGGGGCCGACGGGGGCCTTAGGAGGCTAGCGCGGGGCTAGCGTGGGGCCGAGGGGGGCTTAGGAGGCTAGCGCGGGGCCGATCGGGGGCCGTAGGAGGCTAGCGCGGGGCTAGCGTGGGGCCGACGGGGGCCTTAGGAGGTTAGCGCGGGGCCGATCGGGGGCCGTGAGAGGCTAGCGCGGGGCCATACGGGGCCTTGAGAAGGAGGCGCTCGAGGCGTAGGAAAAAAAGAACGGCGGCGCACGAGGGCGCGGCTAGCGGAAACGGTGGGCCCTATCGTTTCGGTCCTAGGTGGAACCTAGGCTCGTAATACCATGTCAGAATGAGAAACGAGAATGATGAGTGACTAGCAGGAACAACAGTACAAATATGTCAAACCCTAATCTGGTGTACCCCTTATGGTGTGACCCACTACAGCCTAGAACCACACAAACATATAAATGTTTGACACTCTTCACGCATGGATACACCATCGACCCCGAAGTCTCTGTAGCAGAAAAGCGCCATCTTCTACATTGGGATCAAGACATCGTATACCGCAAGGGCTCAACAAAAATATGGGTACCTAATTACCCTCCCTTACGCCAGTTACTGCTCGAAGAATATCATGATGTTCTCTACGCGGGCCACTTCGGTAGTAACAAGACGCTTGCCGGTATTGCGAAGCATTATTATTGGCCCCACATGGCGGATGACGTACAAAAATTCGTCACCTCGTGCGACACATGCCAACGGATGAAGAGCAGCAAACAGAAGAAAGCAGGGTTACTACAGCCTCTTCCAGTCCCTGAACAGCCTTGGCAAGTGGTTAGCCTCGACTTCATCACCGGCATACCACCTACCAAAGCTCGTTACGACGCCATTCTAGTCGTCATCGACAAATTCTCCAAAATGGGACACTTCATTCCGACACACACAACGGCTCGCATCGAGGAGACAGCGCAAATATTCTTCCGCTACGTCATCTCGCAACATGGCATTCCAACCAGGCTGATCTCCGACAGAGACCCGAAATTCACGAGTAAATTCTGGAAGGAGCTCATGTCGCTCATGGGGACCAAACTCGCCATGTCATCAGCCTATCATCTCCAAACGGATGGTCAGACAGAGCGCCTCAACCAGATTGTCGAACAGCTTCTGCGAGCAGCGTGTAAGGACGATATCTCTAAATGGGATGCACATCTGCCGGTTCTCGAGTTTGCGTATAACAACGCCACGCACGCCGCAACAGGGCAAACTCCTTTCTTCCTCTGTTACGGTCGCAACCCACTCACGCCTCAGAAACCAACAGTACCCGCCACGGTGCAACCCGCACATGACTGTCGAAATATATTTGTCATGTTTTATAACTTCTTGTAGTTGTAGCTAGTGTAGTTATTTAAATTGTTGTTGGTGGTGCACCTTATTTGGTTTCTATGCTATATGTACCCTTGAACCTATAGTGAAACCATCACTTTTCTCCAATTTCTCTCTCAACTCACTCGATACCTCGCCTAGGAGAAAACCTACTCGACACCTTAGTTTGGGCCTAGGCTACTAAGCCTAGGCCCTACCTTTCAACTTACCTTATACTCTCGACATGTTATCGGAGCTAATTACGACCTGGCCTGTGGGCCCGCCCTACGCTTCCGCTATGATTTTTCGGTCACGCGCCTAGGGCGCGTGATGATTTTTACCTTGTCCCGCCCACGGGTGTGTGACTCCTACTCTGCCCGTCGCGCGCCCCGTGGCACGCGACGGTGCCCTTGAACTGCCCATCGTGCGCCCCGTGGCACACGATGGTGCCCTGCTCGTCGTGCGCCCCTAGGCACACGATCGGGCCCTCTTTCTTCTCCTACCCGTCGTGCGCCCCGTGGCACTGGCACGCGACGGGCCTTTCCGCCCCTGCTCTCCCTGAAGCCGCCCCTGGCCCATCTGCACCGACACCTTTTCTCCGCTCTGCGGCTTTCTTCCCGCCCACCCCCTCCTCCTTTGTCTCCCTGCAGCCGTGGGGAGGAGGGTATGGGGGTGGAGGGTGTTGGAGTGTTGGGTCATCTCTCTCCCTTCCCCTCCTCCTTCTTTCAGTCCCACCGATGCAGCTGCCGCTGGGGGGGGAGGGTGTGGGGATGTGGGGGAGCAGGGGGAGTGGTACCGGGGTGGCGGGTGTGAGGCAACATGCAGCCGTCCCTCCACCACTCCTCACTTCCCCCCTTTCTCTGCTGCTCTTGCAGCAGTGTGGGGGAGGGGAAGGAGGAGGGTGAGGAGATGGAAGGGGTACCTGCTGTTGCTTGCTATTCTTTTGAATGGCGTAACTACATATCTACCTACAAGCATTATGGGGGCGTGTCGAAATATATTTGTCATGTTTTATAACTGCTTGTAGTTGTAGTTAGTATAGTTATTTAAACTGTTGTTGGTGGTGCACCTTATTTGGTTTCTATGCTATATGTACCCTTGAACCTATAGTGAAACCATCACTTTTCTCCAATTTCTCTCTCAACTCACTCGATACCTCGCCTAGGAGAAAACCTACTCGACACCTTAGTTCGGGCCTAGGCTACTAAGCCTAGGCCCTACCTTTCAACTTACCTTATACTCTCGACAATGACTTCATTTCCACTATGCACCAATTGTGGGAGCGCACGCATAAACGTCTTCTGACTATCCAGCAGCAACAAAAGAAGCTCGCTGATCGGAGTCGCAACGATCATTCCATCAAGATTGGCGATCAAGTGCTTCTGGATACACGCAACTCGACATTAGCCATCTTCCGTCTAAGCTCCGACCTCGCTTCTGCGGACCTTTTCTCGTCGAGGCGCAGGTCACTCCAGTAACCTTCCGCTTGCGTTTACCAGCTACCTGGAAAATTCACAATGCCTTCCATGTTCAACTTCTCAAGCCCTATCGGGACCCAAACACGGTCTTCAAAGGTCGCCAGCCGCCGCCGGCACTGCCAGTGATCGTTAATGGGGAACCCGAGTACGAAATCGAAGCCGTTCTGGCGCACCGACGACGACGTAGCGGCACCTTGGAGCTCTTGATTCGTTGGAAAGGCTATGATCCTTCCGAGGATACCTGGGTACCTGAACACGACATGGATAACGCCCGCCGTCCTCTACAGGACTACCTTGTCAAGCAGGGTGTTACTTCTACCACCCAGCTTTGAGGGGGGGAAGTGTGAGAGGACGTCCCTGTGAAAGTAGGAAAACAGGAATGAGTGAACTATGAATGAAAGCAGTACAAATATGAAACCCTAACTGGGTTGTACCCCCTATGGGATACCCCACTACAGCCTACACAGCAGTATAAGCTATAGATATGTTCTGACACACCCCCATAGGCAAAGTGGGGGAGAACAAGGGGTCACAAGACCAGTCAAGCAAGACAAAGCAAAGCTCAGGGTGGATCACAAAGTCACCACACAGTCCGAGCACAAGAGTGAGGCCAAAGGCCAGTTCACAAGCAAGAGTACAGACATATACATAAAGCTAGACAAGCAAGAGCAGGTATATATATATATGTCACAGTACAAGTGAAGTCAAGAGGAGAGCAAGTGAGGCAAGACAGGCACAAGACCCAGCTGGGTGCAGAAGCGCTGATGGTCACAAGGCGCAAGTGCCTTGGTGAACACATCAGCAGTGTTGGCCTCAGAGGCCACGTACGCAAGTCGCAACTGACCACGCTGCTGCAGCTCACGAGCAAGGAAGTAGCGGAGAGCAATGTGCTTCGTTCTGTGCTCCAAGCGCTGCTCTCGACACAAGGCCAGCATAGCCTTGTTGTCTACGTACAGCACTGGAGGAGAACGAGGCGGCTCTCCAAGGTCAGTCAGCAGGTAGGTGAGCCAGCGAAGCTCCTGTGCAGCCATGGCCCCGGCGTAGATCTCAGCCTCACAACTGGAGCCGAGAACCGAAGACGAGCGAGTAGACCGCCACGAGACAGAGCCGGAACCAAGGCTGAAGGTGTAACCCTGTGACGACCGCTGCGTAGCCTGGTCGTCAGCCCAAGACGCGTCCGCGTGGCCGGTAAGGACCACTGGACTCCGCCCTCCAAGCACTAGCCCCATGCCTGACGTACTGCACAGGTAGCGCAATACCCTCTTCGCTGCAGCCATGTGCTCCGGTCTGTGTCTCCCAGGAGCAACATAGCGTGCAAGAATGCTCAGAGGGTATGCAAGGTCAGGTCGTGTGCAGGTCATCAGGTACATGAGGCAGCCAACAAGCTCCGCATACGGACCACTCGACTCTACGGACTCATCCGAAGGCAGAGCTGAGAGTGAGTGGCGAGTAGGCAGAGGAGTGGCCTGAGGCGAGGAGTACGTGAAGCCGAAGCGCTGAAGGACCTGCTGCACCATGTGTGACTGAGTCACGGTAATGGTGCGGCGTGCTCTGTCCCGAGTGATCTGCAAGCCAAGGTAGCTGCGCAGTTCACCCAGGTCTGTGCACGTGTGTCTCTTCAACAGCTCGGACTTCACGTAGGCGAGTCCAGCAGTGTCCGCTGTGGCAAAGACCAGGTCGTCGACGTACACGAGGATGTAGAACGGCGGCAGGGAAGTGTCGGTGCGAAGAAACAGCGACGGGTCAGCAGTAGAAGGAGCAAACCCAAGAGCCGCAAGTGTAGTCCTCAGTGTGTCGTGCCACTCACGCGGTGCCTGGCGGAGACCGTAGACTGGCCGTCGGAGGCTCCACTGGGTGCCAGGAGGGAAAGTCCCAGTGAAGCCAGGTGGACGGCGAAGCCAGATCTCCTCGTGCAGGCTACCCTGCAAGAACGCAGTGCTGAAGTCGAGAGAGTGAAGCTCGTAGTCGCGCTGAGCGGCTATGTGCAGCAGCACCCGAAGAGTAGTCATCTTCGGGGTGGGAGAGAAGGTCTGAAAGTAGTCAACTCCCTGCCGCTGACTGAAGCCACGAGCAACGTACCGTGCCTTGAAGACAGGTGGAGAGCCCGGCGGCCGCTTCACCCTGAAGATCCACATGCCACTGACGATGTTCGCCCCAGGAGGGGGAACTGCGTCAACGTAGGTGCCTGTGGACTTCCAGGAAGCCATCTCTGCATCCATAGCTGCCTGCCACTGAGAGGAGTAGGGACCCTCTACGGCCTCCGCGTAAGAACGCGGAGTCGGGATGTCTAGTGCATCCGGGTCTCCCTCAGGGGCAAGCAGTACAGACGCGAGATGAGGTGAAGCAGCCGCTAGACACTGTAACTCCTCCTGCCTGTCCTCTAGGACGTCCGTGCCAAGAGCACACTCACCCCCGACGGACGGAGGACAGACAGACGCAGACTCAGCAACAAGACTAGCAGCGTAGTCGAGACGACAGCGAGCAGCAAAGTCGACGAGCTCAGCGACTAGAGCAGACGCAGCAGTGGACTCAAAAGAGGGGTCAGTGACGACAGTAGCAAGCAGACGCGTGACAGTGGGACTGGCAGCACGAAGAGAGTCCGACTCAGGGTCCGCAAGCGCAGGAAGAGAGGACTCAGGAGGAGAAGGCAAAGGGGCACGCAGAGGAGCAGTGGACGGACGTAAAGACATCCGGTGCGTGCCAGGGACAGGAGGAGGACGCTGACGCGAACTGCGACCACTAGCGCGAGCAGCACGAACAGGCGACGCGGGACGAGACGCAGGCTCACGACGCTCAGCAAGACCTCCAGTAGGACCAGTGTAAGGAGAGGGAGCAGGCAGCGGAGAGGAAGGCTCCAGTAGGGGCTGCGACTGGACAGGCGGTGGACCCTCTACTGGAGGAGAAAGACCAAGAACCTGCTGAAGGAGCGGAACGAAGTACGGCCGAGGCCGCGCGGCAGCTCCAGACTCAGCAGGGACAGCACCAGCACCCTCAGCGACAGCACCAGCGCCACCCACACCTCCAGCGGCAGGACCAACAGCAGCAGGCTCAGCACGAACGCCCTCAGCAGCTCCAGCTCCAGGAGGACCCGCAGGGCCAGCAGCCCGGGAACGGCTGCACCCGCACCCTCGACGGTCGAAGAAGCTCCAGCTCCAGCTCCAGCAGCACCTCCAGACTCAGCAGCACGCCTCCAGCGGCGAGCGAACCACTCGCGCAGCTCCTGTGGAGAGAGGGGCTCCCGGCGAGACGCAGCAGCAGGAGAAACCCCAGGCTCAGCAGCTCCAGACGCAGCACCCCCAGGCTCAGCAGCTCCCGACCCAGCACCCCCAGACCCAGCACCTCCAGGCACAGCACCCCCCGGCTCAGCACCCCCAGGCTCCGCACCCTCCGCAGTAGCACCCTCAGGCCCAGCACCCCCAGCAGTAGCACCCCCAGGCTCAGCACCCCCGCGCACAGCACCCCCAGAGTCAGCACCCCCAGGCTCAGCACCCGCAGCAGCACCAGAGTCACCAGTAACCTCGACCGGGTCAACGGCGTCTACCTGGGACACACCTGAGGGGGCAGGAACCTGAGGGGGGAGGGGGTCTACCGGGGGGGGAACCGGCACAAGGAAGTCCGGGGGAGGGGGGAGGGAAGGAGTGCGGTAGGGGAAGAGACGGTAGAAGGGGACTGACTCGTCGAACGTGACGTCCTGGGAGGACAGAACACGACGAGAGGAGGGGTGGTAAAACTGCCACCCTGGGGCGTCAGTGGGGAAGCCAAGGAAGACACAGGGAGCAGCACGAGGGGACAGCTTGTCCGCAGACAAGTCGCGGACAAACGCCCGAGATCCCCAGACACGGAACACAGACGCATCGCCAACCTTCCCCGTCCACAGCAAGGCTGGGGACATCGCTGGCCGAGAGACCCGGGGGTGAAGGTTGAGCTGATGCGCCGCGTACCTCACCGCAAACGGCCACAGAAAATGGGGGGCAGCCGCATGCATCATGGACGTACGAGCGACATCCATGACCATGCCAATGCGGCGCTCAGCAATCCCATTTTGCTGTGGTGAGTCCGGAAGCGTGAAGGTCTGGCGGATCCCCCGTGCACGACAGTAGTCTCGCAGAAGGCGAGAAGAGAACTCTCCGCCTCTGTCAGAGTGCAGACGCAGAACAGGAAAGTCCGAGCCGAAGCTCTTCCTGAGCTGGAGACGAGCCTCGCGGATCCAGTCGATCAGCACCTCAGTGACTGCACCCTTGCTGCGCAAGGGGAGGACTGTGGTGTAACGCGAGTAGTCGTCAACCACCAACAGGAAGTAGCGCTCGTACCCCTGCCCACGGACGGGGGCTGGGCCCCACACATCCATGTGAAGCGTCTGCAGGGGAGACTCTGTCGGGGGGAAGTGGGAGGAGTGAGGAGTAGCCCGGAGGCGACCCTCGACACAGGGGACACAGGAAGGTCCTGGCCCGGAGGGGAGAGGAGGGAGAGACTGGGGAAGACCAGAGACAAGGACACGGGAAGCCATGCTCCGAAGACGGGGCAAGGAGGGGTGGCCAAGACGGTGGTGCCACAGGAGAGTCTCGTGAGACAGGAGGCGACAAGAACAGGGGGCAGACTCAGGACCTGACCGGGACGCAGCAGCAAGTACCTGACTCGACGCAGCCACCTGACCAGACGCAGGGACAGGAGGAGACTCAACGGTCAGGGTGTAGAGACTCGACCCCGGCCGACGTGAGAACGTGGCCAGGTGTCGGCCTGTGCGAGCCTCCGTGCAGTGGGTCACCCTCTGACGCGCAGGAGTGAACTGGTGAACACCCCCATCCTGCAGGTCCGCTCCACTCACCAAGTTCGTAGAGAACGAGGGAAGGTACAGACCCGACAGGGTGCCCGAAGGGGCAGCCGGACACGGGAGGACAGTGGAGAAGTGAGACAGGACAGGACCCCCAGAGGGGTCAGCAAGGGAGACCGCAACCGGCCTGGCGAGCGGCGAAAGGGTAGTGCGGTCTCGAAAGAAGGAGCGCGAAGCTCCGGAGTCAAGTGTGAAAGTGAGGGAGGACGAGGACGACTCAGTACCTGAGAGCGCAGTCTCACCAGTACCTGAGAGCGCAGACGCACTGGCACCTAGAGCAGCAGCCTCACAAGCACCTAGTGCAGCAGTACCAATGCCCGGGTCGGGCTGAAAACACCGGTAACCCTCATTCTCCTCACTATAATCCACAACATACATAGCAGTAAGGATAGCATCAAAATCAAGATCAAAGATCGCTACACCAGCCCTGAGAAGCTCATCCCAGCGAGGGATCTCACTAGCCCCAGGGAACTGCTGACGCCAAGCGTCCGTCAGGCGGCCAAAGCAGCGCTGGGTGGCGTGGGCACCCCCACACTGCTCACCCGCGCGGTCGCCGGAACGAAGAACGTAGGTGCAGGGACCAGTACCCCCACCCCTCTGACGCCCAGCGTACCACTCACGAAGCTGCTGAGGCGAAGGGATGTCCCGCGAGCGCTGCTGCTGCTGCCGGTGCGAGCGCTGGCCACCACCACCGCCGCTACGCTGCTGGGTACCACCCCGACCAGCTCCACCTCCTCCACCACTACTGCCTCCTCCGCTGCCGCCTCCACTGCCTCCACCTCCGCCGCCTCCACCTCCGCCGCTGCCTCCACCACCACCGCTGGCACCACCACCACCGTCTCCGCCGCCGCTGCCGCCACCACCACCACCACCCCCGCCACTAGCCCCGCCGCCACCCCCACTCCCTCCGCCGCCACCGCCGCCACCGCCACCGCCCCCTCCAGCTCCACCCGCGCCCTTGCCCCCCTTGCCCTTGCTGGAGCGACGTCTCCCACTAGGGGCAGACGCCGCGCCGACCGACTCAAGACCAAGCAGGTCGGCAGCAGCAGCAGAGGCAACAGAGGGCAGCAAGGGGGAAGGAGAGCACCCCTCAAAGATGGGGGTGCGAGGGTCACCACGAGAAGCACCTACAGCGACTATGCTCTTCTCCGCTGCAAGGAGGGCCTTCTCGAGGAGGTCGACGGTGAGAGTGGTGGGACAGACTGCGAGAAAGTGGTCCCTGACGACGCGAAGGGAGTCAGGGAGGCGTGCGACTACGTAGTAGAGAGCGATGTACATGGGGGGGGGGTTCTTAGCGCAGAACTCAGCAGGAAGGGCGGCGCGGTAGCGAGTGTCACTAGTGCGGAGGTGCGTAATGAGGTCAGCGACAGTGGGAAAGGCAGAGAGGTCAGGAAAGAGGTAGGGAAGCATGAGACGGCTCAGTGCAGCAGTGGCAGGGGAGGAGTAGCGCGCAACTACAGCGTCGTACAAGGTCTGAGCACTCTTGTACTGACTAAAGTGCGCACGCTCAGGGGTAGGGAGGTGGCGACGCACAGCAAGACGTGCAGCAGCATCGCGGGTGGCCCACTTAGAGCGGACAGCGGGATCAGCATCAGCAGCAGGGGCAGGAGAGGCGCCAGAGGTGAGGTCAAAGAGAGAAAGGTCGTCAGCCCTGTCGCACTGTAAGAACAGCTGCAGGTCGTCTAACCAGACCTCAAAATCAATGGCGCGACCCTCAGCGTCAAAAGCTAGGACACTAGGGGTAGCCATGGTGACGACAGCGACGCAGTGCAAGCAGTAGGGAAAGAGCTCGCAGTGTCAGTGGGACAGTGCTCACCAGGCAGGGCAGGTCGTGCAGTCAGCAGAAAGGCGGCTCAGCGACCGGGCGGCTCGGGTGCACAGCTGCTCGGCTCCCGGGCGGCTCGGCGGCTGGGCGGCTCGGGCGCAGGGCGGCTCGGCTCCCGGGCGGCTCGGCGGCTGGGCAGCTAGGGTGCAGGGCGGCTCGGCTCCCGGGCGGCTCGGCGGCTGGGCGGCTCGGGTGCAGGGCGGCTCGGCTCCCGGGCGGCTCGGCGGCAGGGCGGCTCGGGTCCCTGGCGGCTCGGCTGTTGGGGCGGCTCGGCCGGGAGATGCAGCGTCGGGCCGGCAGGTGCAGCGTCGGGCCGGCAGGTGCAGCGGCGGGCCGGCAGGTGCAAGTGGCGGGCCGTAAGAGGCGGCGGGCCGATGGGTGCAGCGGCGGGCCGGTAGGTGCAGCGGCGAGCCGGCAGGAGCAGCGGCGGGCCGGCAGGGTGCAGCGGCGGGCCGGCAGGAGCAGCGACGGGCCGGCAGGGTGCAGCGGCGGGCCGTAGAGTGCAGCGGCGGGGCCGTCGGCAGTAGAGGCGGAGCCGCGTCAGAGGAGGCGGCTTGGCCGCGTCAGGGGAGGCGGCGGGGCCGCGTCAATGGAGGCGGCGGGGCCGCGTCAGGGGAGGCGGCGGAGTCGCGTCAGGGGAGGCGGCGGGGCCTCGGCAAGGGAGGCGGCGGGGCCGCGTCAGGGGAGGCGGCGGGGCCGCGTCAAGGGAGGCGGCGGGGCCGCGTCAAGGGAGGCGGCAGGGCCGCGTCAGGGGAGGCGGCGGGGCCGCGTCAGGGGAAGCGGCGAGGCCGCGTCAAGGGAGGCGGCGGGGCCGCGTCAAGGGAGGCGGCGGGGCCGCGTTAAAGGAGGCGGCGGGGCCACGTCAGGGGAGGCGGCAAAGCCGCGTCAGAGGAGGCGGCGGGGCCGCGAGTGAAAAGGCGACCCGAGGGGTCGCTAAAAAAAAGGGCGCGCCTCGGGGCGCGCGTCGGTGGGCCCAGACAACGGTCCTAAGGTAGGACCCGCTCTGATACCATGTGAAAGTAGGAAAACAGGAATGAGTGAACTATGAATGAAAGCAGTACAAATATGAAACCCTAACTGGGTTGTACCCCCTATGGGATACCCCACTACAGCCTACACAGCAGTATAAGCTATAGATATGTTCTGACAGTCCCCGTTATAATATTTTCTCACTATTATATTTTTCGGTTATCCTATTCTCCCTTTTCTCCTCTTTATTTTGGTCTTTATCTCATCTCAATCGGCCTACTATTCTATTTTCTAGAGCCTTCTATTTATTTCTCTTATTTCCTACTTTTCCCACCGACATACCTATTATACGGCACCGACAGCGCCGACAGTGGTGTATACAGTGTAATGTGGGCGTAATCCCAAGTGCCATTAGACTTGCGTGCTTATGCGCACTTGTGATTGTAGTATCGGGAAGGGTGTGTTCCCGAAGGTTCGTTTTATCTCGTTTATCCTTGTACTTTCCGAGTATAAATAGGCCTTGTATTCAGTTTCAGTGACAAGTTTCGATTGAGAATTCGATCCTGTGACAGGTTTGCTCCTTCTACAGCCGACCCGTCGCTGTTTCTGCGCACCGACACTTCTTTGCCGCCGTTCTACATCCTCGTGTACGTCGACGACTTGGTCTTTGCCACAGGTGTCACTGCTGGACTCGCCTACGTGAAGTCTGAGTTGTAGAAGAGACACACGTGCACTGACCTGGGTGAACTGCGCAGCTACCTTGGCTTGCAGATCACTCGGGACAGAGCACGCCGCACCATTACCTTGACTCAATCACACATGGTGCAGCAGGTCCTTCAGCGCTTCGGCTTCACGTACTCCTCGCCTCACGCCACTCCTCTACCTACTCGCCACTCGCTCTCAGCTCTTCCTTTGGATGAGTCCGTAGAGTTGAGTAGCCCGTACCCAGAGCTAGTTGGCTGCCTCATGTACCTGATGACCTGCACTCGACCTGACCTTGCATACCCTCTTAGCGTTCTCGTACGCTATGTTGCTCCTGGGAGACACAGACCAGAGCGCATGGCTGCAGCGAAGAGGGTGTTGCGCTACTTGTGCAGTACGTTGGGCATGGGGCTTGTGCTTGGAGGGCAGAGTCCAGTGGTCCTCACTGGGCACGCAGACGCTTCTTGGGCTGACGACCATGCTACGCAACGCTCGTCACAGGGTTACACCTTCAGCCTTGGTTCCGGCTCTGTTTCGTGGCGGGCTACCCGCTCGTCTTCTGTTCTCAGCTTCAGTTGTGAGGCTGAGATCTACGTCGGGGCCATGGCTGCACAGGAGCTTCGCTAGCTCACCTACCTGCTGACTGACCTCGGAGAGCCGCCTCGTTCTCCTCCAGTGCTGTACGTAGACAACAAGGCCATGCTGGCCTTGTGTCAAGAGCAGAGACTGGAGCACAGAACGAAGCACATTGCTCTCCGCTACTTCCTTGCTCGTGAGCTACAGCAGCGTGGTCAGCTGCGTCTTGCGTAGGTGGCCTCTGAGGCCAACACTGCTAATATCTTCACCAAGGCGCTTGCGCCTTGTGATCATCAGCGCTTCTGTACTCAGCTGGGTCTTGTGCCTGTCTTGCCTCACTTGCTCACCTCTTGACCTTGCTTGTACTGTTACATATATATATATATATATATATACATATATATATTACAACATGCATGAGCTAGCGAGCCAGAGCGAAGCGAATGAGACGAGCGAAGCAAGCGATACGGCTCGCATCATACGCCCAGCAGGAAAGCGACACGCCTTCGGTGTTTTTTGGACAAACATGTTGGCGTGAAAGCGATGGTGACAGGTGTCGCCAGAACCCCTCCCTCACCTTTTCCACAGTATTGTCGCTCGGTACTAGTATTAGCGCCGACAACGGCGGCGGCATCACTGTTGAATGGCCGTTGCTTGCTCGTGAGATAAGCACGTGTGCACTGTCTTTGCTGGCAAGCAATACGTGCTAAGACTATCGTGCCTCCGAAGCTCCAAGTTCCTCCTTTTTAGGCGAGTCACCTTGTGGCCGCGTTAGCATATCGCGGAGCCTTGTTTTTCGAGTCCGACTCTAAAGGCCCCTTACACTCTTTCGTAACGACGACGGCAACGTGGTAGCATCACGGAGTGTCAGGCTCACGTTCAAGCTCACGTTCATGCACGCGCTCTACTATGGCTTTGGCTGTGGTCTTGTCATCGCCTTTTGGACTAACTCATTTGTTCTCGCCGCGTCTCCGCGCGCCGCTTTGTGGCTCGGCGGCGCCTCTTGTTGGAAACCAGATGCCCCTCGCTGTTTGCGTTCTGCTCGTTGTGCTCGTCCTTCCAGCAGGTTCGTTCCTTTTTTCCCATGCTCGCTTGCTGCTCGTGTTGATGTTGACTGCGCTCTAAACAGACATCGAGTGGTCGCATCTCTAAGCTTTATTATTAAACACCGCATAAACTGCTTCCTGATACAATCCGCCCCTCGTCCTGTACTTCCCCGTTCTCCTCCCACCCACCCACCCCCTCATCTCCCATTAAAACACACACTTCTTTACACTCGAGTGCACAAGCTCGAACAGTAAAATCCATCAACTGATACGCGCATCGCACTGCGTTTACGACAGTAACATGTGATTCCATTTTCCTTCATTCCCCCTTCGTGCACAAGTGTGACTGCTCCAGTAGCCAGTCCTCCCCCTCCGCCCGGCCCTGACGGCCCACCCCCTCCTGCGCCCTCTAGCTGCGTCATGCAGCGGCGCATATGCCCGTGGGTGTGTGACAATAACGAGAGTGATCCTCCCTGCCTGTTGAGGAAGGTCTGCCCCAAAGGCCATGTTTGCATTCCGTTTGTGAGAAGCTGTAAGGGGTACAAGTGCTTCAAGGTGTTTTCTGTCGGCCATAGAGGATGATGTGCTCGCTGAAGAGTAGATTAGATAAGCCAGTATCTGGTTCTTTTTGTATGTTTCTTGCACTTCTACATGCGCTTGTTACATGGTCCAAATCCACCCTCCCCCTCTCCTCCCCCCTTGTTCCCCCCTCCCTATTCCCCTCCAATCATACTTACCGTTACATTAATATTTTATTTACTTCTATTAGGTATAC
Organism: Closterium sp. NIES-65; assembly: GCA_948144175.1. NCBI lineage: Eukaryota > Viridiplantae > Streptophyta > Zygnematophyceae > Desmidiales > Closteriaceae > Closterium > Closterium sp. NIES-65. Next base: position 193,405 of record CANXME010002194.1, read on the forward strand.
AAAACTCATATGGTACCCTGAAGCATGGCCAAAACAAATGCTATTTAGCATCGAAGTGTTCAAAAGTCTAAGTCTAGGGGTGGCGGCGCTGCTACTACTACCACTACTGCTGCAACTACTACTGGCGGCGGCCAGATGCAGCTCCAGCGACGCCCACGCGCGTCTCTCACGCCCCACCAGCTTCGTGAGTGGTACGCTCAAAGTAGAGGGTCTCTCAGTTCTGTTCGCTGCTCTTACGTGATTTGCACTGGTGCTCGGATTGGTCAGCCTTGTGAGACACCTAGTCACACACAGTCCCGCTGCTTCGCCCGTCTGAGCGACGCCTGGCGTACCGAGTTTGGCGACGAGGCTGAGCTCCCCGACTGGGTGGAGTTGCTTAGGCAGAGGGTCAATATATTTGCTCTTGACTATGATGCTATTCTCACTGCCATGTATGCATTGCCTACTAGTGCTCACCGTGCCGGTCACCTGTGCATACCGCCTGACCCGGGTATAGAGCTTGCTGCTCTAGCTGCTGGTGAGGCTGCTGCTCTGGGTGCTAGTGAGTCTCCTGCTCCAAGTACAGGTGCGGCTGCTGCTCTAGGTGCTAGTGAGTCTACTTTCTCAGGTGCGGGTGAGTCTGCTCTCTCACGTACCGCGGCGGCTCTGGCCTCTCACACCTTCACTCTTGACTCGGGGGCTTCCCGCTCCTTCTTTTGAGACCGCACCACACTCATGCCGCTTGGTCAGCCAGTTGCATGTGAGAATCAGCGAACAGGAAAAGTGAATGAACTAGCAGTGAAATGAGTACAAGTAGGAAACCCTAGAATTGTGTACCCCCTATAGGCTAACCCACTGTAGCCTACACAAGCAGAACATATATAATGTTTGACACACCCCCATAGGCAAAGTGGGGGAGAACAAGGGGTCACAAGACCAGTCAAGCAAAGCAAAGCAAGCTCAGGGTGGATCACAAAGTCACCACACAGTCCGAGCACAAGAGCAGGGCCAGAGGCCAGTTCACATGCAGGAGTACAGACATATATATAAAACTAGACAAGCAAGAGCAGGTATATATATATGTCACAGTACAAGTGAAGTCAAGAGGAGAGCAAGTGAGGCAAGACAGGCACAAGACCCAGCTGGGTGCAAAAGCGCTGATGGTCACAAGGCGCGAGTGCCTTGGTGAACACATCAGCAGTGTTGGCCTCAGAGGCCACGTACGCAAGTCGCAACTGACCACGCTGCTGCAGCTCACGAGCAAGGAAGTAGCGGAGAGCAATGTGCTTCGTTCTGTGCTCCAAGCGCTGCTCTCGACACAAGGCCAACATGGCCTTGTTGTCTACGTACAGCACTGGAGGAGAACGAGGTGGCTCTCCAAGGTCAGTCAGCAGGTAGGTGAGCCAGCAAAGCTCCTGTGCAGCCATGGCCCCGGCGTAGATCTCAGCCTCACAACTGGAGCCGAGAACCGAAGACGAGCGAGTAGACCGCCACGAGACAGAGCCGGAACCAAGGCTGAAGGTGTAACCCTGTGACGACCGCTGCGTAGCCTGGTCGTCAGCCCAAGAAGCGTCCGCGTGGTCGGTAAGGACCACTGGACTCCGCCCTCCAAGCACTAGCCCCATGCCCGACGTACTGCACAGGTAGCGCAATACCCTCTTCGCTGCAGCCATGTGCTCTGGTCTGTGTCTCCCAGGAGCAACATAGCGTGCAAGAATGCTCAGAGGGTATGCAAGGTCAGGTCGTGTGCAGGTCATCAGGTACATGAGGCAGCCAACAAGCTCTGCATACGGACCACTCGACTCTACGGACTCATCCGAAGGCAGAGCTGAGAGTGAGTGGCGAGTAGGCAGAGGAGTGGCCTGAGGCGAGGAGTACGTGAAGCCAAAGCGCTGAAGGACCTGCAGCACCATATGTGACTGAGTCAAGGTAATGGTGCGGCGTGCTCTGTCCCGAGTGATCTGCAAGCCAAGGTAGCTGCGCAGTTCACCCAGGTCTGTGCACGTGTGTCTCTTCAGCAGTTCGGACTTCACGTAGGCGAGTCCAGCAGTGTCCGCTGTGGCAAAGACCAAGTCGTCGACGTACACGAGGATGTAGAACGGCGGCAGTGAAGTGTCGGTGCGCAAAAACAGCGACGGGTCAGCAGTAGAAGGAGCAAACCCAAGAGCCGCAAGCGTAGTCCTCAGTGTGTCGTGCCACTCACGCGGTGCCTGGCGGAGACCGTAGACTGGCCGTCGGAGGCTCCACTGGGTGCCAGGAGGGAAAGTCCCAGTGAAGCCAGGTGGACGGCGCAGCCAGATCTCCTCGTGCAGGCTACCCTGCAGGAACGCAGTGCTGAAGTCGAGAGAGTGAAGCTCGTAGTCGCGCTGAGCGGCTATGTGCAGCAGCACCCGAAGAGTGGTCATCTTCGGGGTGGGAGAGAAGGTCTGAAAGTAGTCAACTCCCTGCCGCTGACTAAAGCCACGAGCAACGTACCGTGCCTTGAAGACATGTGGAGAGCCCGGCGGCCGCTTCACCCTGAAGATCCACATGCCACTGACGATGTTCGCCCCAGGAGGGGGAACCGCGTCAACGTAGGTGCCTGTGGACTTCCAGGAAGCCATCTCTGCATCCATAGCTGCCTGCCACTGAGAGGAGTAGGGACCCTCTACGGCCTCCGCGTAAGAACGCGGAGTCGGGATGTCTAGTGCATCCGGGTCTCCCTCAGGGGCAAGCAGTACAGACGCGAGATGAGGTGAAGCAGCCGCTAGACACTGTAACTCCTCCTGCCTGTCCTCTAGGACGTCCGTGCCAAGAGCACACTCACCCCCGACGGACAGAGGACAGACAGACGCAGACTCAGCAACAAGACTAGCAGCGTAGTCGAGACGACAGCGAGCAGCAAAGTCAACGAGCTCAGCGACTAGAGCAGACGCAGCAGTGGACTCAAAAGAGGGGTCAGTGACGACAGTAGCAAGCAGACGCGTGACAGTAGGACTGGCAGCGCAAAGAGAGTCCGACTCAGGGTCGGCAAGCGCAGGAAGAGAGGACTCAGGAGGAGAAGGCAAAGGGGCACGCAGAGGAGCAGTGGACGGACGCAGAGACATCCGGTGCGTGCCAGGGACAGGAGGAGGACGCTGACGTGAACCGCGACCACTAGCGCGAGCAGCACGAACAGGCGACGCGGGACGAGACGCAGGCTCACGACGCTCAGCAAGACCTCCAGTAGGACCAGTGTAAGGAGAGGGAGCAGGCAGAGGAGAGGAAGGCTCCAACAGTGACTGCGACTGGACAGGCTGTGGACACTCTACCGAAGGAGAAAGACCAAGAACCTGCTGTAGGAGCGGAACGAAGTACGGCCGAGGCCGCGCGGCAGCTCCAGACTCAGCAGGGACTGCACCAGCACCCTCAGCGACAGCACCAGCGCCACCAACACCTCCAGCGGCAGGACCTCCAGCAGCACCAGCAGCAGAACCACCGCCAGGACAGACAGCAGTAGTCTCAGCACCAACACCCTCAGCAGCTCCAGCTCCAGTAGGACCCGCAGGCCCAGCAGCTCCGGGACCGGCAGCACCAGCACCCTCGACGGTCGACGAAGCTCCAGCTCCAGCAGCACTCCTCCAGCGGCGAGCAAACCACTCGCGCAGCTCCTGTGGAGAGAGGGGCTCCCGGCGAGACGCAGCAGCAGGAGAAACCTCAGGCTCAGCAGCTCCAGACTCAGCACCCCCAGGCACAGCAGCTCCAGACGTAGCACCCCCAGGCTCAGCAGCTCCAGACTCAGCACCTCCAGGCTCAGCAGCTCCAGACTCAGCACCCTCAGCAGGAGAAGAAGCTCCCGCTCCAGCAGCACGCCTCCAGCGGCGAGCAAACCACTCGCGCAGCTCCTGTGGAGAGAGCGGCTCCCGCCCAGCAGTCGCAGGCTCCGCACCTCCAGGCTCAGCACCCCAAGGCTCAGCAGCTCCTGACGTAGCACCCCCCGGCTCAGCACCCCCAGCAGCAGCACCCCTAAGCTCAGCACCCCCCGGCCTCGCACCCCCTGGCTCAGCACCCCCAGCAGCAGCACCCCCAAGCTCAGCACCCGCAGGCGTAGCACCCCCAGACTCTGCACCCGCAGCAGGACCAGACTCAGCAGCAACCTCGACTGGCTCGACTATGTCTACCTGGGACACACCTGAAGGGGCAGGAACCTGAGGGGGGAGGGGGTCTACCGGGGGGGGAACTGGCACCAGGAAGTCCGGTGGGGGGGGGGAGGGAAGGAGTACGGTAGGGGAAGAGGCGGTAGAAGGGGACTGACTTGTCGAACGTGACGTCCTGGGAGGACAGAACACGACGAGAGGAGGGGTGGTAGAACTGCCACCCTGGTGCGTCAGGGGGGAAGCCAAGGAAGACACAGGGAGCAGCACGGGGGGACAGCTTGTCCGCAGACAAGTCGCGGACAAACGCCCGAGATCCCCAGACACGGAACGCAGACGCATCGCCGACCTTCCCCGTCCACAGTAACACTGGGGACATCGCGGGCCGAGAGACCCTGGGGTGAAGGTTGAGCTGATGCGCCGCGTACCGAACCGCAAACGGCCACAGAAAATGGGGGGCAGCCGCATGCATCATGGACGTACGAGCGACATCCATGACCATGCCAATGCGGCGCTCAGCAATCCCATTTTGCTGTGGAGAGTCCGGAAGCGTAAAGGTCTGGCGGATCCCCTGTGCACGACAGTAGTCTCGCAGAATGCGAGAGGAGAACTCCCCACCTCGGTCAGAGTGCAGACGCAGAACAGGAAAGTCCGAGCCGAAGCTCCTCCTGAGCTGGAGACGAGCCTCGCGGATCCAGTCGATCAGCACCTCAGTGACAGCACCCTTGCTGCGCAAGGGGAAGACTGAGGTGTAACGCGAGTAGTCGTCAACCACCAACAGGAAGTAGCGCTCGTGACCCTGCCCACGGACGGGGGCCGGGCCCCACACGTCCATGTGAAGCGTCTGCAGAGGAGCCTCTGTCGGGGGAAACTGGGAGGAGTGAGGAGCAGCCCTGAGGCGCCCCTCGATACAGGGGACATAGGAAGGTCCTGGTCCCGAAGGAAGGGGAGGGAGAGACTGGGGAAGACCAGAGACAAGGACACGGGAAGCCATGCCCCGAAGACGGGGCAAGGAGGGGTGGCCTAGACGGTGGTGCCACAGAAGAGTCTCGTGAGACAGGAGGCGACACGAACAGGGGGCAGACTCAGGACCAGACCTGGACGCAGCAGCAAACACCTGACCCGACGCTGCTACCTGACCGGACGCGTGGACAGGAGGAGACTCAGTGGTCAGGGTGTAGAGGCTCGACCCCGGCCGACGCGAGAACGTGGCCAGGTGCCGGCCTGTGCGTGCGTCCGTGCAGTGGGTCACCCGCTGACTCGCAGGAGTGAACTGGTGAACCCCCGCATCCTGCAGGTCTGCACCACTCACCAAGTTCGTCGAGAACGAGGGGAGGTACAGGCCACACAGGGTGCCCGAGGGGGCAGCCGGACACGGGAGGACAGTGGAGAAGTGGGCGAGGACAGGACCCCCAGAGGGGTCAGCCAGGGAGACAGCAACCGGCCGACCAAGCGGCGTGAGTGTGGTGCGGTCTCGAAAGAAGGAGCGAGAAGCCCCAGAGTCAAGTGTAAAGGTGAGGGAGGCCGAAGCCAACGCGGTACCTGAGAGCGCAGCCTCACCCGCACCTGAGGAAGCAGACTCACTAGCACCTAGAGCAGCAGCCGCACCTGTACCTGGAGCAGGAGACTCACTAGCACCCAGAGCAGCAGCCTCACCAGTAGCTAGAGCAGCAGGTCCTATACCTGGGTCAGGCGGGACGCACAGGTGACCGGCACGGTCAGCACTAGTAGGCAATGCATACATGGCAGTGAGAATAGCATCATAGTCAAGAGCATATATATCTACCCTCTGCCTAAGCAACTCCACCCAGTCGGGAAGCTCAGCCTCGTCGCCAAACACGGTACGCCAGGCGTCGCTCAGACGGGCGAAGCAGCGGGACTGTGTATGACTACGTGTCCCACAAGGCTGACTAGTCCGAGTACCAGTGCGAATCACGTAAGAGCAGCGAACAGCACTGAGAGACCCTCCACTCTGAGCATACCACTCACGAAGCTGGCGAGGCGTGAGAGACACGCGAGAGGGTCGCGGGAGCTGCATCTGGCCGCCACCACGAGTAGAAGCAGCAGGAGTGGAAGTAGGAGTAGCGTCGCCACCCCTACAGCCCCAACCAGCGTACCACTCACGCAGCTGCTGGGGCGTGAGGGACTCACGCAGGCGTCGCTGGGGCTGCATCTGGCTCCGCAAGTAGAAGCAGGAGCACGACTAGCAGCAGGAAGGCAGGCAGCCAGGCAAGCCAAAAGGCAGGCAGGCAGGCAAGCAGGCGACGCGCAGCGTGCTAGTAGGGCAAGAGCTCACCAGTGGTGGGAAGAGTAGGCTCGGCGATTCAGCGGCTCGGCAGCTCGGCGGCTCGGCGGCTCGGGCGACTCGGGCGGCTCGGCGGCAAGGCGGCTCGGCAGCAACTGCAGCTCAGCAGCTCGGTGACTCGGCGGCTCGGCGGCAGGGCGGCTCGGCAGCAACTGCAGCTCAGCAGCTCAGCGACCCGGCGGCTCGGCGGCAGGGCGGCTCGGCTGCTGGGCGGCTCGGGTGCAGGGCGGCTCGGCGGTGGGGCGGCTCGGCTGCTGCAGGTGAGCGATGAAGGAGGAGGAGAAGCAGGGGAGGCCACACACCTGCCACCCCTCTGCTGGCCTCTCCCGTCGCCTGTCGAGGCGACCTGAGGGGGCCGCGGGGTGGGTGGTGGGGGCCGGTAGGTGCAGCGGCGGGGCCAGTATGTGCAGTTGCGGGGCCGGTAGAAGGGGACGGCAGCCTGGGCGGTCGTGGGCGGCTCACGTTGGGCGGGTGCACAGGCGGCTCGGCGGGCGGCGTACAGGCAGCTCACGGGCTGCTGCGACGGGCGGCTCGCGGGCGTCGGGCGCTAGGGCGCTGGGGCGACGACGGGCGGCGCTCAGGCGTCAGGTCGGGCGGTCGTCAGAGCGCTAGGGCGGGCGGCGCTCAGGCGTCAGGGCGGGCGGCCGTCAGGGCGCTAGGGCGGGCGGCGCTCAGGCGTCAGGGTGGGCGGCCGTCAGGGCGCAAGGGCGGGCGGCGCTCGGGCGCTAGGGCGAGCTGCGCTCGGGCGCTAGGGCGGGCGGCGCTCGGGTGCTAGGGCGGGCGGCCGACAGGGCGCTAGGGCGGGCGGCCGTCAGGGCGCTAGGGCGAGCGGCGCACGGGCGCTAGGGCGGGCGGCGCTCGGGCGCTAGGGCGGGCGGCGCTCGGGCGCTAGGGCGGGCGGCCGTCAGGGCGCTAGGGCGGGCGGCCGTCAGGGCGCTAGGGCGAGCGGCGCACGGGCGCTAGGGCGGGCGGCGCTCGGGCGCTAGGGCGGGCGGCGCTCGGGCGCTAGGGCGGGCGGCCGTCAGGGCGCTAGGGCGGGCGGCCGTCAGGGCACTAGGGCGGGCGGCCGTCAGGGCGCAAGGGCGGCGGCGCTCGGGCGCTAGGGCGGGCGGCCTTCAGAGCACTAGGGCAGATCGAAAAAAAAGAAGTACTAGGGCCCGGAGCGCGCTCCGGGCAGGAAAAAAAAGTTAAGAGGTAGCGGTGGTGGGCCCTACGAACAGTTCCCACAGGGGAACCTGCTCTGATACCATGTGAGAATCAGCGAACAGGAAAAGTGAATGAACTAGCAGTGAAATGAGTACAAGTAGGAAACCCTAGAATTGTGTACCCCCTATAGGCTAACCCACTGTAGCCTACACAAGCAGAACATATATAATGTTTGACATTGCAGTCTCTCTGGCAGACCCCTCTGGAGGTCCTGTCCTTGCTCGCTTCTCCACTGTCCTCCCGTGTCCGGCGGCCCCCTGTGGCACCCTGTCTGGTCTTTACCTCCCCTCGTTCTCTACGAACTTGGTGAGTGGTGCTGACCTACAGGATGCGGGGGTTCACCAGTTCACTCCTGCGAGTCAGCGGGTGACCCACTGCACGGACGCTCGGACAGGCCTACACCTGGCCACGTTTACACGTCGGCCCGGGTCGAGCCTGTACACACTGACCACTGCGTCTCCTCCAGTCACTGCGTCTGGTCAGGTAGCTGAGTCGGGTCAGGTGTTTGCTGCAGCGTCCAGGTCTGGTCCTGAGTCTGCTCCCTGCTCGTGTCGTCTCCTGTCTCACGAGACTCTCCTCTGGCACCACCGCCTTGGTTACCCCTCCCTGCTTCGTCTCCGAAGCATGGCCTCCCGTGTCCTTGTCTCTGGTCTTCCCCGGTCCCTCCCTCCCCTTCCTCCGGGGCCTGGCCCTACCTGCGTCCCCTGTGTCGAGGGGCGCCAGCGGGCTGCCCCTCACTCCTCTCAGTTTCCTCCGACAAAGGCCCCGCTGCAGACTCTTCACATGGACGTGTGGGGCCCGGCCCGCGTCTGTGGACAGGGTCACGAGCGCTACTTCCTGCTGGTGGTTGACGACTACTCGCGTTACACCACAGTCTTCCCCTTGCGCAGCAAGGGTGATGTCACTGAGGTGTTGATTGACTCGATCCGCGCAGCTCGTCTCCAGCTCAGGCAGAGCTTCGGCTTGGACTTTCCTGTTCTGCGTCTGCACTCTGACAGAGGCGGAGAGTTCTCCTCTGGCCTTCTGCGAGCCTACTGTCGTGCACGAGGCATCCGCCAGACCTACACGCATCCGGACTCTCCACAGCAAAATGGGATTGTGAGCGCCGCATTGGCATGGTCATGGACGTCGCCCATACGTCCATGATGCATGCGGCTGCCCCCCAATTTCTGTGGCCGTTAGCGGTCCGGTACGTGGCGCATCAGATCAACCTTCAGCCCACGGTCTCCATGCCGGAGACCTCCCCAGCATTGCTGTGGACGGGGAAGGTTGGCGATGCGTCAGCGTTCCGTGTCTGAGGATCTCGGGCGTTTGTCCGCGACTTGTCTGCGGACAAGCTGTCCCCACGTGCTGCTCCCTGCGTCTTCCTGGGTTTCCCCCCTGACGCGCCTGGGTGGCAGTTCTACCACCCCACCTCTCGCCGTGTTCTGACCTCCTAGGACGTCAAGTTCGAGGAGTTGGTCCCCTACTACCGTCTCTTTCCCTACCGCACTCCGTCCCTCCCCCCGCCACCGCTCTTCCTTGTGCCAGGTCCCCCCCCGGTAGACCCCCTCCCCCCTCAGGGTCTTGCCCCTTCAGGTGTGTCCCAGGTAGACGCTGAGCCTCAGGGAGCTGGGCGTGCTCGTGTGGCGTCTGGCGGTGCTGTGCCTGGCGGTTCTCCGGGTGCTTCGTCTCGCCGGGAGCCACTCTCTCCACAAGAGCTGCGTGAGTGGTTTGCCCGGCGCTGGAGGCGAGCTGCTGGAGCTGGAGGTGCTGCGGGTACTAGAGGTTCTGCTGCTGCTGAGGGTGCTGGTGCCGCGGGTCCCGGAGGTGCTCGTACTGGGAGTACTGGAGCTGCTGGGCCTGAGGATACTTCTGGAGCTGGAGCTGCTGCGGGTGTTGGCGCGGAGGCTATTGCCGTCGGTCCTGGAGGCGGTCCTACTGGGGGTGCTACTGGTGCTACTGGAGGTACTCGAGCTGGAGGTGCTGTTGGTGCTGGTGCTGCCGCTGGGGGTACTGGTGCAATCCCTACTGTGTCTGGAGTCGCTGCGCAGCCTCGGCTGTACTTCGTTCCGCTCCTTCAGCAGGTTCTTGGTCTCCCGCCTTCTACTGGTCCTCCTCCTCCCTTAGAGTGTCCACAGCCTGTCCCGTCACAGTTACAATTACAGCCGTCCTCCCCACTGCCTGTTCCGTCTCCCTACACTGGTCCTACTGGAGGTTTTGCTGAGCGTTGTGACCCTGCGTCTCGCCCTGCGTTGCCTGTCCGTGCTGCTCGCACTAGTGGTCGCGGTTCGGGTCAGCGTCCTCCTCCTGTCCCTGGCACGCACCGGAAGTCTCTGCTTCCGTCCACTGCTCCTCTGCGTGCCCCTTTACCTTCTCCTCTTGAGTCTTCTCTTCCTGCTCTTGCCGACCCGGAGTCAAACTCTCTTTGTGCTGCCAGTCCTACTGTCACGCGTCTCCTTGCGACTGTTGTCACTGACCCTTCCTTTGAGTCCACTGCTGCGTCTGCCCTAGTTGCTGAGCTCGTTGACTTGGCTGCTCGCTGTCGCCTAGACTACGCCGCCAGTCTTGTTGCTGAGTCTGAGTCTGTCTGTCCTCCGTCCGTCGGGGGTGAGTGTGCCCTTGGCACGGACGTCCTTAAGGACAGGTAGGAGGATTTCCAGTGCCTGGCCGCTGCTTCACCTCATCTCGTGTCCGTACTGCTTACCCCTGAGGGAGACCCGGAGGCACTTGACATCCTGACTGCGCGCTCTTACGCGGAGGCGATAGAGGGTCCCTACTCCTCTCAGTGGCAGGCAGCTATGGACGTAGAGATGGCTTCTTGGAAGTCCACAGGCACCTACGTTGACGAGGTTCCCCCGCCTGGGGCGAACATCGTCAGCGTCAGTGCTGTACGTAGACAACAAGGCCATGCTGGCCTTGTGTCGGGAGCAGCGACTGGAGCACAGAACGAAGCACATTGCTCTCCGCTACTTTCTTGCTCGTGAGCTGTAGCAACGTGGTCAGCTGCGTCTTGCGTACGTGGCCTCTGAGGCCAACACTGCTGATATCTTCACCAAGGCGCTTGCGCCTTGTGATCATCAGCGCTTCGGTACTCAGCTGGGTCTTGTGCCTGCCTTGCCTCACTTGCTCACCTCTTGACCTTGTTTGTACTGTTACTTATATATATACTCCTGCTCTTGCTTGTCTAGCCTTTTATATATATATGTACTCCTGCATGTGAACTGGCCTTGTGGCCTTGAACTTGTGCTCGGAATGTGTGGTGACTTAGTGATCTACCCTGAGCTTGCTTTGCTTTGCCTGACTGGTCTTGTGACCCCTTGTTCTCCCCCACTTTGCCTATGGGGGTGTGTCAGAACATCATAGCTTATGCTTTTGTGTAGGCTATAGTGGGGTAGCCCATAAGGGGTACAACCCAATTAGGGTTAGTACTTGTACCCAACTCTTTCATAGTTCATCCATTCTCGTTCATTTTCACATCTGAGTCCCCGTACCGCCTTCAATGTGGCTGTTGCACGCGTGAAACAGCTTCTGGTTTACTCGTTATATCCCCTTGGACCGTAACTAAACCCTTTCCCTTCGGCAGTTTCTTGATTCGAAGCCTTGGTTCTCGTCATTGGCCGAGTGATAACGGTTGATTTCGCTTATGCGACGGGATGGTGCTCTCTGTTACAGTCAGTTACTGCACAGGCTTTGTCTACAGTAAAAAATTTGTTACTATGGCGGTAATGGTTCTGCCAATCTCCCGCCGCTGCTGATCCCGCAAGCATGGAGCTAGGGTAGTCATGCTGTCGATCCCCCCCCGTCGCTTCTTCCGTCGTTATGCGGAACAGTGCTTGCTGCCTTTAACTAGCAGCAGCGAATTTGGTCAGCCAAAAGGCTTATCCGAATAAGCCACTGCTGCGGCTTTTTGCGGCTGAACGGCAGCTCAGCCAATCGGCGATGGCCTGGCGAAGACTCGTCGGAGTAACTGTCTGGTTTTTCACGAGTATGCGAACGTCGCGAACGGATTCTGCTGGCATTGTTGCTGCTGAGCATGGCGCTTTGTGACGGTACGCGCCGGGCCGTCAATCCCTTGACGAGACCCTCGCTTAATAACGTCGCGAACGGATTGTGGCATTGTTGCTGCCGGAGCGTCATGTTATGCGACGGCACGCGCCGGGCCGTCAATTGCTTGACGAGACCCACGCCTAATCAAACTATGAGGCGCCTCTAAATTTAGGGCCGTCAATCCCTTGACGAGACGGGCCTCTCCAAATCGCGTCGCGTTGCCGAATTTCCGAGTCTGCCTTCTTTCCGCACCAGGCGTTGCCACTGGCGGGTATTGTCGGGTGGTGGCGATGCGATGATAAAAAAGCGAGTCGTTGCTTGGTGATGTTTCATTGTGCGTCACTCCTCGTTGGTATCATTGACTGTGGCAATTGTCGTCCGGAGCAGCACTTAGCCTCATTTTTTGAGTCTCAAGTCTCATCGCATCTCGAGTTTCGAGCCTCAAGTGCGTCCCAACACCATAGCCAGAGAACCACCACAAGCGTTGAGTCAGAATCACCACGCGCTACTTGTCAGAATATTATTCTTATGTTCTAGCCTGTAGTGGGGTGCTCTATAGCGAGTACAACCCTTCTAGGGTTTGCTATTTGTATCCCCATTTCTGCTAGTTCATCCCTCTTTCTTCCTTCTAATTTTGTCATGCTATCAGAGCAGGTCGATCCCCTTGGATCGATCCTGTGGGTGGGTTACCACCTCGCTTCCGCTGCTACCTTTCTCCTCCCGCCGTGCGCCCCGAGGCGCGCGGCGGTTTTCTGCCCGCCGTGCGCCCCGAGGCGCGCGGCGGCTCATTGCCCGCTGTGCGCCCCGAGGCGCGCGGCGGGCTTCTCCCCTACGTCGCGGCCGCGCCCCGATCGTCGCGGCCCCGCCCCTCGACGCGGCCCCGCTCTACGTCGCGGCCCCGCCCTGGCCCGTCGCCGCCCGTGCGCCTGCCCGGCTCGGCCCCGCCCTTCGTCGCGGCCCCGCCCCGGCCCGTCGCCGCCCGTGCGCCCGCCCGGCTCGGCCCCGCCCTTCGTCGCGGCCCCGCCCCGGCCCGTCGCCGCCCGTGCGCCTGCCTGGCTCGGCCCCGCCCTACCTTCGCGGCCCCGCCCTACGTCGCGGCCCCGCCCTATGTCGCGGCCCCGCCCCTCGTCGCGGCCCCGTCCCCCCCCCCCCCCCCCCCCCCTTTCTCCCCTCCCCCCCATTTCCCGTCGCCCGTCGCGGCTCCTTCGGGGGCCGCAAGCGGCCCCCTCAGGTCGCCACGACAGACGACGGGAGGGGCGAGCTGTGGGGTGGCGGGTATGGGGGTGCTCGGTGTGCCTTCCTCCCTTTCTCCTCCTCCTCCTTCGTCTCCCACTGCTGCAGCTGTCGCTGAGGGGGGTGGTTGTGTGGGAGACTGGGTTTAGGGTTTAAGGGGGGTGCGTGGGAGTGGAGCTAGCGGTGTAGCAGTGGGTGTGTATGAGGGGGGTGGGACTGTGTGTGGGAGGTTGAGCGGAGGTTGCCAGTTTGTCGTCCGCAGCACCTGTAGTCCGGGGCGCTGTCCCGGTAGCCCAGTGAGCTTGTCGCTGAGCCGGTCGCCTGTGGGTCCGTTGCCCGTCTGCCGCCACTTGAGCCGCGGGGCCTGTTACTCCCGTAGTCCGGGGCGCTGTCCCGGTAGCCACTGTGCTCGCCACTCCTGTTGCCCGTGTGTCTGCAGCTTCAGCCGCCGCCTTCTATCTCCTCTCCTCTCACTCTCCCTCCTCCTCCTCACTTGCCCGTTGTGACCACTGCTAGCTTTGCTCATAATTGTTAACTTTGAACTATTTCTTCTTGACCTTGTGCTCAGAATGCGTGGTGACATTGTGATCCACCCTGAGCTTGTACTGTTTTGCCTGCTCTGCTGATTACACCCCACTTTGGCTATGGGGGTGTGTCAGAATATTATTCTTATGTTCTAGCCTGTAGTGGGGTGCTCTATAGCGAGTACAACCCTTCTAGGGTTTGCTATTTGTATCCCCATTTCTGCTAGTTCATCCCTCTTTCTTCCTTCTAATTTTGTCACTACTAGCGCCCATCGAACACGGCGAGGGCAAGAGACGTCGACCGCAACAGTGTGACTCTTCCAAAGGCAATGGCTGCAATGATGGCGAGAGGATGCAAAGGAATATCTGAAGTTCTTGTTCTTTATGGCGTCTTCTTGCTCGTTCTCGTCCTCCCAACAGGTTAGTTCTGGTGTAACATTCTCACCGTTTCTTATTTGGTATATTATATATAATCGTTGTCCATCCGAAAATTGACGGGTTTGAAAACTAACTTTTCAGGCCCGAAAACTAACTGGAGCAGAAGTTACTGGCCAACTTGGTTTTTGACGCGACTCACTGAAGGTCGCAAGCTGCGATTTCCCAAATTCTGGGAACCAATCGAGGTAAAATCGAATTAGGCTCGGCAACGCATTTGATTCGTTTACGCCAGGGGCTCGCGCGTCGAGATTGAGCGTCGAAATTTCCCGCTCATCTCATCAGCTAATGGCATTGTTCCGCGTCTTGTTTTTGGATTGGTTTCTAATTCTGACAACCGCGCAATCTCACTCTATATTGTACATAAGGCTTCGGATGGTTTTGTTTTCAGTTTGTTAAACATGCAATGCACTTTCAGGAATTTGTGATTATACTGTTTGATTAATTTATATAACACTGTATATGCTTCGTTAAAGTTACAATTTGAAAACGGCGTTATATAATATTCACAATCCATTATTGTAGCACCCAATATTGCATATTATTCGTAGTACACTTTTGATAGCACTATAATAGAGAAGCTTTTTATTATGGATATACTAATTTGTTTTTTATTTAATATGAACACAACAAAATGCTAACAGTACATTACTGCATAAATAATGTTTTCAGGATCAGCTAAACCTGACACTACCAACGAGCACGTGACACATCACTCAGGCCATCCGCGCTAATAAACACAACAATGCTAGAGGAAAAGGCCCATGCATTTGCGGCCTCGTTCCACCACGGTCCGTCGGCGTCCGTGCGTGACACAATGGCAGCCCTTGCCCAGTTGCGCAAATTGGAGTAATACAACTCCATTTGGTTGCGGTTCTTTTTGGAGCCTCGGGATTTATCCTGGTTGTTGTTGAGCACTCGGTGTTCAACCTGCACTTGAAAGAAAACAAGTGCCAGCAAGGGGGAGAGGGACGACGGGAAAGGGATAGATAAGGTGGGAGGGGAGTGGGGGGAGGAGAGGAATGTGGGGATGGGCTGATGGGTTGATGGGCTCCCTCTACCGTGCTCCGTGAAAAAGCCTCTGGTTGCGGCACGAAGGCGTGACACCGAGAACTCAGGGAGATGGGCTGGTAGGTGGGAGAACGTGGGGAAGCGAGGGGAGGGGAGTATGGGGAAGGGGGAGTATGGCCAGGGCGGAAGTGATGCATGTTTGCAAGTCTCCCCCCTGGTTGCAGCACAGCACAGAGGTTGTGCGTGTTTTCAGCAGTCCCGAAGCTCCGTAGAGGGTCCCTGCTAGGTCAACACACCCAGCACCACAAGGGCTGCAGAAGCAACAGTAGAAGAAACAGCAGCAGTAGCAGCAGCAGTAACAGCAAGGAAAAGCAGCCAGGCTGCCTGAAAGTCCCAGGCAGGTTCCTTCCCAGAATGCCCACACGACCTGCAGAGGACATCAAGGGGCGAGGGAGGGGGGGAAGGAACGAGGCGGAGGACTGGATGAGTGGGGAGAGGGCGCGGGGGCTGCAAACCAGTGAGCATCAGCAGCACAAGCAACGAAATCGGCAGCAACAGCAGGCCAGCAGTAGCAAGCAGAGACAGCTGAGCAGCAGCAGCAACAGCAGCAGCAGTGATAAGCAGCAGCAGTAGCAAGCAAGCAGTGACGGCAGCAGCAGTAGCAAGCAAGCAGTGACGGCCGCCTTGACTGCACGTCTTGCATTCTCCTCCTCCATCCGCTTCCGGAACCTGTCAATAAGATCTGTGGAAAACCCTCTGGTTGCGGTGCGAAGGCGTGACAATGAGAGCTCGGGGAGATGGGCTGATTAGTGGGGGAGGAAGGGGAGGGGTAGATGGAGAGGAAGGTAAATATTCAGAACGCCTCGTCCGACTAGTTGCTGCCCAAAGTGTGACACCGAGAGCTTGTCAGATGGGCTGATAGGGTTGAAGGGCATAGGCAAAGTGAGGTGGGGGGAACACGGAATTGGAGGAAGTGGGGAGAGGGGAGAGGGGGAAGAGAAGTAGTGGGGGTGGTGGGGGTGAGGGCAGAGGGCATATGACATGGGAGAGTCACAAATGCTTCACTTTCCTATCAGCACTACCCTTTTCTCATGAAGCCTGATCACAACCTACCACCTCCTCACTGTCCACTTACCCCATGTAGCCAAAAAGCCAAAAGCTTCAGCGGGAGGACTATTTGGCTTGTTGTAGGCCGAGTGAAGGACGCCGTGACTGCATCCACGAAGACTTCACTACTAAACGGCAATTTCCCATTCTCCTCCTTATGCCATGAGGTCATGGAGAACGTTGCCGTGCCTGCCATAGGTGTGCCAACCAGAAAAAAGGATGCGGGGTGCATAGGGCGGGGATGAAACGTGTGTACCGGCTGGTCGAACACGTGAAGTTGGCATGAGGTCATGTGTGCAGGACGAATACATGGGGGAAAGTTTTCTGAAGATTGGCATAGGGCATTGGTTGGAGAATAGATGGCGATGCCTTCAGAAGTGCAAACGATGTACAGTGTTGCAAGCCATAAGACAAGATTGGGCAGGTAGGGGCAGGGGGGAGGGGCAGGGGGGAGAGGGGATGGGGAGATACGCCACCATCATGTGTAAGATCGGTAGAAAACTTCACATGGTGCCAAGGGAAGAATAAGTGTACAGGGAGTACAGAAACACACATGGAAGGCATGAGCTACAAACACAACCCAAAGAAATTCCATACGTACTTGCACTGAATTGTGCAAGGAAAGCCTCACGAGTAAGGCTTCCCTTCTCCTCCCGTCCTGGTGTAGGCCGGTTGACCAGAAGATCGAAGCTTTCGTACACGCTCCGCCGGCCCTTGGTAAGCACCTGGTTTCGCCACTTTGCGACACGGGCGCGTAGGGCCTTTCGAAAGTTCTTGTCAAGTTCGAACACCAAGGCCAGGTGTGTCCGCTGCTGATCAGTTGTCCACTCGAGGGCCGTAAACACTGCATCCAGCAACTTCTCATTTGAAGGCCACATGTTGAAGTCAGCGTGGTTTGTTTGGAAGAACAAGATGTCGCACGCCTTCTTCATGTAGTCCTGGCAAGGGGAAACGGGAAGGAGTAATGGCAAGGGTGATCGATGGAAAGTTATAGCTTAAGGTTGAAAAACAGTTAGCATGGCAGTAAGTGACAAGACATGCAGCCATAATCAAACCACTCCAACAATGTAGCAACACAAAGAACGTGGCAGGACAATTTGAACGATAAAGGGGAGAACTGCATGAAACTTACTGTGATGGAAGCGTCATCATCAGGAATGGCGTTGAATGCCCGTATTACACTGGCAGCCCAGGACCTCTGGTTCGGAGTGAGTGTCTCGAAATCCACAACTCCGCCATGACGGTACTCTCGCGCAACCTCTCTCTGAAACGCACGCTGCGACCTCGGCCACGATCTCCGTCGTTGAGGCATAACAGCAGGGGCTGCAACGCTGTTATCCCTCACATGTGAGAGCCCATGACGTTGCTCTGCCCCACCGCCATTGTTAGTATTGCGGCGCTGCAGCTGCGCTTTCAACTCCAAAATCTCCCTTGCCAACTCACGGTTGCGCGCACATTCTGCGTCGTAGAGAGCTCGTGGCACCGTGTCTGTGGCTGGATGGCTCACACGAGCATCACGAGCTCTCTGGGCAGATTGCAAGGGAGAGGCATGCGCTTGTTGTGGTGCAGCAATTGGGGTAGAAGATGGCACATGAGCAGCGGCGGGTATGTGGGTGGGTCCAACGGATGGCATAGGGGCTGGATGGTGCGATGATGAGGGCAACGGGGAAGCGGAGAAATGTTGGAAAGCTGTGGGCAACGAGGATGAGGGTGGCTGGCCACTTGATGGCTGCTGGGAAGAGCTGGGTGGGGCAGAGGAATTGGGTGGCTGTAGGTTAGGCTCTAAGCCGGCATCCGCTTCGGTGTTGCTGTTGCGCGCAAGAGGTGCTGGAGTGTCGATAAAATCACCACTGTCCCAGTCACTCTCTTCTGATTCCGAATCACAGAAAGAATCCCCTTCGGATAACTCATCATCATCAAATGAAACAGGTCCTTCTTGGCAATTTACACCCACAGTGTGATTGTCGTTGACTGCCTCCACATGCATCCCAGGGATGCGAAGCAGGCCTGTAGCAGCACTGGACGAGCCTTGCATAAAGCTTGGCAAAGGCTGGAAAGGTAAGGGCTGGGATGGCAAGGCCTGAGAATGCACGGGCTGAGAAGGCAAGGCCTGAGAATGCACGGGCTGAGAAGGCAAGGCCTGAGAATGCACGGGCTGAGAAGGCAAGGCCTGAGAATGCACGGGCTGAGAAGGCAAGGCCTGAGAATGCACGGGCTGAGAAGGCAAGGCCTGAGAATGCACGGGCTGAGAAGGCAAGGCCTGAGAATGCACGGGCTGAGAAGGCAAGGCCTGAGAATGCACGGGCTGAGAAGGCAAGGCCTGAGAATGCACGGGCTGAGAAGGCAAGGCCTGAGAATGCACGGGCTGAGAAGGCAAGGCCTGAGAATGCACGGGCTGAGAAGGCAAGGCCTGAGAATGCACGGGCTGAGAAGGCAAGGCCTGAGAATGCACGGGCTGAGAATGCAAGGCCTGAGAATGCACGGGCTGAGAAGGCAAGGCCTGAGAATGCACGGGCTGAGAAGGCAAGGCCTGAGAATGCACGGGCTGGGATGGCAAGGCCTGAGAATGCACGGGCTGAGAAGGCAAGGCCTGAGAATGCACGGGCTGAGAAGGCAAGGCCTGAGAATGCACGGGCTGAGAAGGCAAGGCCTGAGAATGCACGGGCTGAGAAGGCAAGGCCTGAGAATGCACGGGCTGAGAATGCAAGGCCTGAGAATGCACGGGCTGAGAATGCAAGGCCTGAGAATGCACGGGCTGAGAAGGCAAGGCCTGAGAATGCACGGGCTGAGAAGGCAAGGCCTGAGAATGCACGGGCAGAGAAGGCAAGGCCTGAGAATGCACGGGCTGAGAAGGCAAGGCCTGAGAATGCACGGGCTGAGAAGGCAAGGCCTGAGAATGCACGGGCTGAGAAGGCAAGGCCTGAGAATGCACGGGCTGAGAAGGCAAGGCCTGAGAATGCACGGGCTGAGAATGCAAGGCCTGAGAATGCACGGGCTGAGAATGCAAGGCCTGAGAATGCACGGGCTGAGAAGGCAAGGCCTGAGAATGCACGGGCTGAGAAGGCAAGGCCTGAGAATGCACGGGCTGAGAATGCAAGGCCTGAGAATGCACGGGCTGAGAATGCAAGGCCTGAGAATGCACGGGCTGAGAAGGCAAGGCCTGAGAATGCACGGGCTGAGAGGGCAAGGCCTGAGAATGCACGGGCTGAGAAGGCAAGGCCTGAGAATGCACGGGCTGAGAAGGCAAGGCCTGAGAATGCACGGGCTGAGAAGGCAAGGCCTGAGAATGCACGGGCTGAGAAGGCAAGGCCTGAGAATGCACGGGCTGAGAAGGCAAGGCCTGAGAATGCACGGGCTGAGAAGGCAAGGCCTGAGAATGCACGGGCTGAGAAGGCAAGGCCTGAGAATGCACGGGCTGAGAAGGCAAGGCCTGAGAATGCACGGGCTGAGAAGGCAAGGCCTGAGAATGCACGGGCTGAGAAGGCAAGGCCTGAGAATGCACGGGCTGAGAAGGCAAGGCCTGAGAATGCACGGGCTGAGAAGGCAAGGCCTGAGAATGCACGGGCTGAGAAGGCAAGGCCTGAGAATGCACGGGCTGAGAAGGCAAGGCCTGAGAATGCACGGGCTGAGAAGGCAAGGCCTGAGAATGCACGGGCTGAGAATGCAAGGCCTGAGAATGCACGGGCTGAGAATGCAAGGCCTGAGAATGCACGGGCTGAGAAGGCAAGGCCTGAGAATGCACGGGCTGAGAAGGCAAGGCCTGAGAATGCACGGGCTGGGATGGCAAGGCCTGAGAATGCACGGGCTGAGAAGGCAAGGCCTGAGAATGCACGGGCTGAGAAGGCAAGGCCTGAGAATGCACGGGCTGAGAAGGCAAGGCCTGAGAATGCACGGGCTGAGAAGGCAAGGCCTGAGAATGCACGGGCTGAGAAGGCAAGGCCTGAGAATGCACGGGCTGAGAAGGCAAGGCCTGAGAATGCACGGGCTGAGAAGGCAAGGCCTGAGAATGCACGGGCTGAGAAGGCAAGGCCTGAGAATGCACGGGCTGAGAAGGCAAGGCCTGAGAATGCACGGGCTGAGAAGGCAAGGCCTGAGAATGCACGGGCTGAGAATGCAAGGCCTGAGAATGCACGGGCTGAGAATGCAAGGCCTGAGAATGCACGGGCTGAGAAGGCAAGGCCTGAGAATGCACGGGCTGAGAAGGCAAGGCCTGAGAATGCACGGGCTGAGAAGGCAAGGCCTGAGAATGCACGGGCTGAGAAGGCAAGGCCTGAGAATGCACGGGCTGAGAAGGCAAGGCCTGAGAATGCACGGGCTGAGAAGGCAAGGCCTGAGAATGCACGGGCTGAGAAGGCAAGGCCTGAGAATGCACGGGCTGAGAAGGCAAGGCCTGAGAATGCACGGGCTGAGAATGCAAGGCCTGAGAATGCACGGGCTGAGAATGCAAGGCCTGAGAATGCACGGGCTGAGAAGGCAAGGCCTGAGAATGCACGGGCTGAGAAGGCAAGGCCTGAGAATGCACGGGCTGAGAATGCAAGGCCTGAGAATGCACGGGCTGAGAATGCAAGGCCTGAGAATGCACGGGCTGAGAAGGCAAGGCCTGAGAATGCACGGGCTGAGAGGGCAAGGCCTGAGAATGCACGGGCTGAGAAGGCAAGGCCTGAGAATGCACGGGCTGAGAAGGCAAGGCCTGAGAATGCACGGGCTGAGAAGGCAAGGCCTGAGAATGCACGGGCTGAGAAGGCAAGGCCTGAGAATGCACGGGCTGAGAAGGCAAGGCCTGAGAATGCACGGGCTGAGAAGGCAAGGCCTGAGAATGCACGGGCTGAGAATGCACGGGATGAGAAGGCAAGGCCTGCGAAGGCAACTGATGGGAAGCTTGGGATTGGGAAATCAAGAGCTGCGAAGATAAGAGCGGGGAACGTGAGGGCTGCGAGGATACGGGCTGGGAAGGCATGTGCGGGGAAGGTAAGGCTGACGGTGACGACATGGCTTCGATTCCGTTTTGAAGGACGGAATTTGGACTATGGGGTAAGGTACCGTTTGGATTAGCAGGGTCGACCGATGCTGGATTAGGATCTTCGGTGGTCACATTGTGCGCGACATCCCCACCTTCGACATGGCCAAGATGGTTGCTCCCAGTATCAGCGCATGCATTGACCGTCTCATTCACTAGTGCAGAGGTTTTCCGTTTTGGCGGCGGGATCGGGCGCTGGACGGGTGCAGACCGAGATAGAGTTGTCAACGAGCGGAACCTATGTTCTGTTAACATATGATATACACGCAAAAGAATATGCAAGTGATGCGGAATGAAGACATGCTTGTCACTACTAACTGAAACTCAGGGTCGATGGTTCTGTGGGAAGCAAGCCAAACAGAAACAGGCTGACATAAGAATTAGGCGGCGCAGCTTGATGGGATAATGCGAGGATATAACAACGGTGTTGAAGTTGCAAAGAACCGTGCGCCCGGCATAACAAACGTAGGACTAACAAAGAGAGGTTTGTACAGCTACTATATGACTTCGCAAGTGTATCTCCCGCCATGCGTTTTGAGGTACACAAACCACCAGGCAATCTAGCACTAGAATATGCAATGTCGGCAGACCTGTCGTAGTAACACACGAACCTGGTGCTGTTCAATGCTCACCATCGTCGACGGGGGTGGGAGAAGAGGAGCCAACGTTAGGGTTTGACTTCCCCGACGCCTTCTTCCCGGACGCCTTCTTTCGCGACCCCTTCTTCCCCGGCGCCTCCAAGCCCGACGCCTCCAATCCCGACGCCTCCTTCCCTCCTTTTTTGCGTTTTTCACCACGCGTTCGTGGCGCACGAGCCGTTGGAGCGGTGTGGCTTGTTGGTCTATCTGCCGCAACATAATTCCCATCAGCGAAGGCAGCGACTACGGACATGGCTACGTTATCACCTGACTCACTACAGGTGACAAAGGCTCGGGAAAAGGGCGTGCAATGTGTCCTACGATGTATGTGCTCTGGAACAATGGAAGTGTTTTCGTTGGAAACACTGTGGCTACGCGCAATCGATGGTTGCCTGACGATCCAAAACGGTTGCCGTGGCTTGATGGTGACGACAACACAAAATTACGAAAGCTACAAACACACTAAGGAAAGTGGAGCAGAGATGTCTGTATACCCAGCTGAGGATGCAATGCAACGTGCAGCGAGGAAAAAATGGGTTTGTACGGGGAACAAGGTAGCTGCGCTAGGGGAGGGCGCACTGGAGTTGGGAAAAAAAGGGACGCACCAGATCTCACAATCGCTTCTTAACTACTGATCGACGACACAGATTGCCAGGAAAGCCACGGCAGAATGTGCGTCATCTCGTGCAAACCGCGAAACCGTTGGATAGTTATGCCAAACGTATTCTTACGGCTAAAACTTACGTGGTTGGGGCTGTTGATGATGTTGGGAGCACTGGACGTTTCAGATCCATCGACACTTCCTAATCGTACAAAATGATTGGCTGTAGAAGGTTTTCCACGTGCAGCACATTAGCCCAGCAGAAGGTGTCTCATCACGTGCAGCTCGCGTAGCCGATGATACCATACTGCCAGCCATAATCGTACGGCCAGCCCTTAGTCGAAAATATACCAGACATAGCGTGTTTCTCTACACAGAACGGCGCTCCTTAGCGATAATTTCAAACACTTACGCTTCTTCAAAATCAAACTTGTACCCTTTTGAAAATCAACATACTGTAGAAACCTCACTACCCGTCACCCCGCATACATCGTAGTACTCTGCTAGGCGGAAATTCCAATCCCGTGGACACCTAGTGATACTCGTATTGATCATGGTTTTTGCCATCGCACTCGATAAGCGGATCAGTCATTGCTTTCTTCAACAGTGCTCACATGGCAATGATGCTGGCGATGGTGGGGTCAGAATTGTGCATGTGGTATGCAGCCACCACGCTTGCTAAGAGGTCCGGGATGGATGTGCCCGTCATCAGCTGCATTATGGCTACAACAAACGAGCTTACTCCTGCAACGGTGGGATGGGATGGACAGGGTGAGGAGCATGTGCATCTAAACAATAGAGAAATATGCAATGAGACCTGCCACCGGTAGCATTGTGTCAACTGCCAAGTAGTGGAATGCCACGCATAAGAGGCAGGCTTGGTGCGTAAGATGCAAGCAATACCTCCACCATTACTTAGTGTGTGAGGTCCATGTACAACACCCTATTATGGGAGATAGATGTAGAACTTGCCATACCAACAAGACTAGATAAATTCTGTAACCATACGGTACACTGCACAGGCTTGGCCTACAGCGGTGAGTGGCATGACATATGTTTCCATTAACCCTAAATAGCGCAACCCAAGAGATGTCAGATTCACACATCAAGAGATTTTTGATGCACCTGCCCACAAACAGGAAGAAAGGGTATGAAATGACAAGAGGGTTCAGTGTAAGCGTGTGGGAGGACAAGGGGAAAGGAAGGTGACGACTAGAGGAAAGGGAGGAAAGGATTATGGGAGAAAACAGTGGGTGGACAAGAAAAAAGGGAGAGAAGAACAATGGGGAAAGGGAGTGAACGACAAAGGGGACAGAGAGTGATGCACAAGGGTGAAACATAGGGAAGGACAACGGGAGATAGAGGGACCGCCAATCATAAAGTAGGTAACGGACAAGAGTAGATGAGGAATGGGCAGTCAGGAAACGCAGGGTATGGCATAGGGGAGATGGAGGAATGTTCCATGGAGCCATGGGGTTGGAAGATGAGGAGCAGTTGGTTGGGAGATGAGGAGCAGTTGGTTGGGGGATGAGGAGCAGTTGGTTGGGGGATGAGGAGCAGTTGGTTGGGGGATGAGGAACAGTTGGTTGGGAGATGAGGAGCAGTTGGTTGGGAGATGAGGAGCAGTTGGTTGGGAGATGAGGAGCAGGGGAAAGAGGGAAGAGGGGAAAGGAGGGGAGGAAAGGCTCTGGCGAGGCGAGGGGACTTACGGCTTATCTGAGGTGCATGCCGTGCTAGTAGGTGACCTTACCCGTGGCTGTGAACGGCAGGGCAGCAGGCTCGGTGACAGGGTCGGCAAGAGGGTCGGTGAACGCCCTCAAACCTCCCCCTCTCACCCACCCGTCTCACCTCCCCCTCTCACCTCCCCCTCTCACCTCCCCCTCTCACCTCACCCTCTCACCCTTCCCTCTCACCTCCCACTCAGCTGGCCACAGGAGCTGTCGGCTTCTTCTGGCCGCCCAGCCCCAGTGCCCCGCCCACGGTGCGCCGCCCGGGAAGGGCTGGGAGGAGGCACTCGTTGAGGCGGCAGTGGCGAGCGACTTTTGAGTCAACTCAAAAGCTACCTCGTACCAGACCATACACAAGTGCATCCATACCTCAGCATGGTGGAGGGTGCACAGTTGATTGCAAGGGAAGGATCAGCTAATCACAAAAGGCGGGTGTGGTCCATGCACTCCATTTCAAGTGTGAGATATCCACGACTTGCTGTCAAAGGCAACAATCGTTTGCAGAGCTGCACTAGCAGGGCATGTGTTTCTTGATGCAGGCATGTGCATATGAGATTGCATGCACAAACATGCAAACACTGACGCACGGCGGATGCAAATACAGGTATGTGCCACAAAGGCTGCACATGTGCATCTAAACAAGCAACTTATGGTAGGGAGAATAATCACACAGGTTTCATGGCAAATGACATACATGTAACCGCCCTTGGAAGACGCGTCAGCGATCACAGCTCCCGTCACTCACCTCAGCCAGCCTGGCCTCGAATGAAATTGCAGCGGAGGAGGATGAGGACAAGTAGGAACGTGATGACGACGATGGCGATGATGAGGAAAGGGTCACGGGGAAGGTGGGGCACGTACTGACGTTTGACCCCAAGCAACCAGTGGAGAGGCATGCAAGAGAGAGCCTAAAGAGAAAAGACAAGCAGCACTGTTACTGGAGAGGAATTCAGAAGAGTGTAAAGAGAAGGAGCGGGAGTGAAATGGAGAGAGAAGCAGCGTACGCACCAGTGGCACAGCGAGCAGACTTCACTGATGAGGCAATCGCCTTTGACCTGCCCACGTGGGAGGGTCATGCAAGGGGGCGCAATGAGGCGCGGCAGTGGGCAAGTCAAGGAGGGGAGGAGTGCGTGGTTGGGAGAGTGAGTGAGTGTGAGCGAGAATGTGTATCTGTGTGTGTCCTTTGCACTCCCCCTCGCTGCCCTTGCCCCACTCACACCTGTGTGCCCAGCTCACCCCTGTGTGCCCAACTCACCCCTGTGTGCCCAACTCACCCCTTGCCCTTCACGAGAGTGTCCACGGCCGTTCCTTTGCAGTCCGGTGCAGCAAAGAACTGAATCTCCTTGCATGCTGCCTTCCCCGCCTGCTGCCATGCCACCTGCACCTTCTTCTTCCCGCGCCCCGCCCCGCCCCGAATGGCGACACAGCGGGAGGAGGTGAAGGCAAAGGAGCGCCCCTGCACCTTCATCCTCGTACCCACCACCGCCACTCGGGTGCCACGAGTGCTGCCTTTGCCACGGGTGTTGCCTTTGCCAGGGGTGCTGACATTGCCACGGGTATTGCCTTTGCCACGGGTATTGCCTTTGCCACGGGTGCTGCCTTTGCCACGGGTGCTGCCTTTGCCTGGGGTGTTGCCTTTGCCACGGGTGTTGCCTTTGCCTGGAGTGCCTCCTTTGCCACGGGTGTTGCCTTTGCCTGGGGTGCCTCCTTTGCCACGGGTGTTGCCTTTGCCTGGGATGCTGCCTTTGCCATCGGTGCTGTCTTCGCCGACGGTGTTCTCCTCACCAGGGGTGTTATCTTCGCCAGGGGTGCTGTCTTTGTCAGGGGTGTTGCCTCCCTTGTTCCCCGCCTCCTTCGCAGCCTCCCCGCCCGCCTCCTTCACTGCCTCGCCGCCCACCTCCTTCACTGCCTTGCCGCCCGCCTCCTTCACTGACTCGCTGCCCGCCTCCTTCACTGCCTCGCCGCCCGCCTCCTTCACTGCCTCGCCGCCCGCCTCCTTCACTGCCTCGCCGCCCGCCTCCTTCACTGAATCGCCGTCCGCCTCCTTCGCAGCCTCCCCGCCCGCCTCCTTCACTGCCTCGCCGCCCGCCTCCTTCACTGCCTCGCCGCCCGCCTCCTTCACTGCCTCGCCGCCCGCCTCCTTCACTGCCTCGCCGCCCGCCTCCTTCACTGCCTCGCCGCCCGCCTCCTTCACTGCCTCGCCGCCCGCCTCCTTCACTGCCTCGCCGCCCGCCTCCTTCACTGCCTCACCGCCCGTCTCCTTCACTGCCTCGCCGCCCGCCTCCTTCACTGCCTCGCCGCCCGCCTCCTTCACTGCCTCGCCGCCCGCCTCCTTCACTGCCTCGCCGCCCGCCTCCTTCACTGCCTCGCCGCCCGCCTCCTTCACTGCCTCGCCGCCCGCCTCCTTCACTGCCTCACCGCCCGCCTCCTTAACTGCCTCGCCGCCCGCCTCCTTCACTGCCTCGCCGCCCGCCTCCTTAACTGCCTCGCCGCCCGCCTCCTTCACTGCCTCGCCGCCCGCCTCCTTCACTGCCTCGCCGCCCGCCTCCGTTGCTTTCTCAGATATGATATTGCTGGCCGCGTGTGCTGCCTGCTTGTTGCTGTCAGGCAAGACATTGCTGGCCGCTTCTGTTGCTTCGTTGGTGCTCGTGTTGGCTAATGGATCGCTGCCCATGACTAGGTGAGCTGCGAGGGGGGTACAGAAGAGGAACAAAAGAAAAGAGGGTGCGCTTGTTTGCACTTTTGAGAGTGTGCGAGCAGGGGTCTCTGGGTGTGAACTGACTGCCATGTGCTGAAAGCATCAAAGGTGTGGTACTCGCCGCACAAAGACGCATCGCACGGGGGCGGGCGCATGGCGCGTTGACGAAGCATGGAAGGAAAAGAGCCTCTTTTTCTCAGAACAGGAGGGGCAGAAGGCGTGTTGAGAACACGCGTGGGATGAGAAAAGCAGGAGGCGCAGGGGCAAGGCGTACCGGTGAAGAGCGCGACGAGGAAGACGCGAATCACGACCGTCGCACTCCCCATATTCCGCATCCTCTGTGGAGTCCCCATCAGCCGCGCAGCATGCACGTACGATCACGGAGAGCGAGGGGAGAGGGCAGTGGAGTGACGTGCTACAAGCGCGCTGACGGTGGGAGAGCGAAAGGAGAGGAGCTTCGTTTGGAAGCTCGGCTTCAAAGCTTCGCCGTTTGAAGGGGAGCGGCTGCGATGGACTCTGCTGCTCATCGCTGCTGCTCTCGTCTCCGTTTATACCTGATCGCCTCTCCAACCTCGCCTCACCCATCACTCGCATCGCGTCACACCCTCCGAACCTCTTGTGGTGCATGGGAAATATCCGAGCCTGAACCTCCGCGGTCAAGCAGCGTGAGGAACGCTGCGACGAGGCACGCTGCGACGAGGCTTAGTGGAATGGCAGAGGCGATGAGGTGAGTAGCCTTCTCTGCTGCACGCAAGTGTCGCCAGTCTAGCGACGAGGTACTACTAAAATGGAAATGCTCCAATTCGAAAACTCTCCCGTTTCGCTCTTCAGCTCACAGCCGCCAGCGCACTTCTACTGCCACGGCACACCCCCACCTCCCCTTCTCCCGCACCCACCTTCCCCAGCGCGACCCGATTCCGACCCGCTCCGGCCTGACGCGGCGCTGCAGCGGGCATCTCTGGGTGGCGACGCGGTAACCGCATCACCGCCCAGTGCGCCCAGAGCGCCGCCCGCGTAACAGCCCCTCACCGCCATCGTCGCTATGGGAGGATGGAGGACGAGAGAGCGGGAAACTTTTCGCTCAGCTGCCTCATGACAGTAACTCCGAAAAATGGAAATCGCTTAATACAACTGCTCGTCTCAGCGTGGGCGATGGAAGGTACGGTATGAGTGAAGACCCGTGTGCGCGGGAAACAGATGGATGGGGAATTGAAAGGTACAGAAACACTGATTGGACAGGATGGGAGAAGAACGCCGCGGGTACTAACATAGCGCTGCTTGCGAGAGGCGAAATGGCGTCAATGAACACGCGCTCATAAAGATATCGGGGGTGTCAGCGATAAATCTATGGGTGTTTGCCCTGCGTAGCTTTGAATCGCCGAAGTCGAAATCTAGCTTGTACTAGCGAGTGAATTCTCAGTGTGAGCTTAGTCTCAAAAACCAGATTCAGATTCAGTTTGGACTAGCGAGCCCATCCTGAGTTGAGTGGAACTTTGAGAGTTTGTGAGCTTTGTTCGCCACGTCATGCTGTGCGACACTTTTCGCCGGTCGGCTTCCCAAATCCAACCCACTCGTTTTTTAATTTCCAGTGTGAATCGGGTAACATTCCAGGCTATCGAAAAAGTTTACTACTGGAGCGGCGAACTTTGTTCCGCGACTAGAGCTCATAGATACGGTTCCCCCGTTCCCAGATCTGGCTCTGAGGTATCACCCGCTACCAGATCTTCCCAGTCTTGACTCTTACAGCAATCTCTCACACCGTTGGTGTCACCGTGGGCGATATTCTGAGGCAGCTGTTGCAACTGGGGGTCGCGGCTAATGAGCATGGGAGCACAACTAGATCCATGGAATTATTGACGAGAGGACGGGCTTAAGATCTGGAAAACAATGAGATCTTAAGGCATTTAATACGCGGATAGGGCGACAGGAGGCATATGCAGGCGGCGCCGAGATCGATATCGTAAAGTGCATTCAGTGGAGGGAATCAGCAGGATACCGCGGCGGAAGTGAGGTGCATCTGTAGGAGCGAACGGGTAAATCTTGACGGCGGAACTGAGGCGCACCGGGGGGAGGAAGGAGGCGGGATCCCGCGGGGTAACTGAGGCGCGCTGGGGGAGGAAGGATGCGGGATCCCGCGGGGTAACTGAGGCGCGCCGGGGGAGGAATGAGGCGGGATCCCGCGGGGTAACTGAGGCGCCCCGGGGGAGGAAGGAGGCGGGATTCCGCGGGGTAACTGAGGCGCGCGCCGGGGGAGGAAGGAGGCGGGATCCCGCGGGGCAATATTTGCTGATGGCTGAAGTGAGGCGCATCGGGGGGAGGAGAGGAGCGGGATCCGACGGCTGAAGTGAGACGCATCGGGGGGAGGAGAGGAGCGGGATTCGAAGTATCCTTGCACAATGTAAGGTGGCGGGGCGAGGCACGGTCTGTGGGAGTGAGTGCTGGTGTGGAGTGGTTTGTGGGAGGGGGAATGTGGGTGAATTGGGGTCGTGTATGGGGTTGGATATCGTGCTTGAGGGGGGTGTTTGCAGCACCATCCAAGCCCTTCGTGCCTTTCTTCTTCACCAGACCCCCTAATTTCCCGTCCCAACTCGGGGTCCATCGTAACATGCACTGATATTCCTATCCCTTTCAATTTCCTTTACTCATCCTGTTTTATGTGCTCCTGCGTACTCCTTCCTAATCCTCCTCCCCCCTCCCCTTCCGATTCCTTCGCCTCTCACTCTCTCACCACCCTCCTCCCGTGCCCTTTTCATTTATACCTATCAGGGCCTTAACCGTTCTAAACTTGCTGGTGAGGGCAAGAACCGGGTGGGAGAAGGCGAGAGGGAGCGGGAAGGGAAGGGGAGAGAGGAACAGGGATAGTGGGTCATTAAGAGAGTGGAACACGTCCGATAGAGGGGGCTGCTGATGATAACTGGGGGAAAGGGGAGGTTGGGAAGGGTGGAAATTAGAACAGATGCATAAGAGGGGTGGAACTCTGATGTTGATAATTTGTTTATTTAAACTGCACATCACGCGCTATGCATTCCACTTCTCCAATTCTACACTACGCCACTCCTCCAGTGCCACCATTCCCCCATCCATTCCTCGAGTTCCCAATTCCCCCAGTCCCATACTCCCCAATACCCCGACTATCCCATTACCCCCATTACCCCATTTTTTTACTCTTTATGGCCCCATTGCTTCGTCCCCCCCACCGTTCTCTCATTTCCCCAATTACCCAATCCCCAAGTGCTACGTACCCTCATTACGTCGTGCCCCCGCTTCCCCAATCCCCCATTGCTTCATTTCCCTATTCCCTCAACCCAGCGTGCGACTGCCAGCTGATCAACCTAAGTGGATCGGCAGATTGAGACTGTGGGAGGGTGGCATATCGGACGTGGAGTTGGTAGTCGGTCGCGTTTAGGTGAGTGGTCTTAGCCCTTGCCGCACAACATCTGCGTCAGATTTTCTGGAGCTTACCTATTCCGTAGTGGTACATGTTTCTCCTGTACTTTGTTTGCAGAAACCTGTCGGATATGGATTTCTATGCCTGCAGGTTTTGTAGGCTTCGCTTCAGTAGTGTAAACGCTGTATCCAATCACGAAAGAACTCACGACGATGATCCACTTCCAGAATATCGTAGGAGCCCTAGTATCCTAGTTCCAACATATTCAGGTGTAGATTGGAGCACCCTACCCAGCCCCGACGATCCAGTAGATGTGTCCATACACGAGACTGTTGAAAGCGGGCTGGAGGATGGGCTGCCAGATGCAGAATTCTTCCCCGCCGCAGCTTTCTTTGCTGACAATGAGGAAGAAGAAGCAACTTTTGATACCCGTTTTGAGGTGTTTAGATTCATTGCGCACTGCAACCGTGGGGCTGGGCTTAGTGCACCTGATGTTGTAGAGTTTTTCCGCCTACTCAACCACCCTAAGTTTGATAGGCAAGCAATAGCTGACTGGGCTGGGAAGGCGGCCGTTGACAAATTCGCCGAGGAAGAGCTCGGGATTGAGAAGATTAAGTTCAAAACGGCTGTGATCAGGGTGGCGGGATGGCCTAAGTCTTTCACCGTCAAGTTCCTTGATGGGGTTGAGGTAAGTTGACAGTTCTTCTAAACCATGTCTCCTCCGTCATAGGAAGATCACTATCATACCTTCGCTAACACGCAGGCATTGAGGCGCATGTGGGCGGATCCTCGAAACGCCCCTGGGTTTGTACATCGTGCGGCAGAGAAGCTGGATGTCAACAACAAGAGAGTGTACGCTGAGGCTCACACGGCATCATTCTGGATTGATGCTCAGGTATGCATCTTGCATGCCGATATATCGGTTAACATGCCCATAACTTGTACGATCAGGCTATAGCATGGAACTGCCCATGGTTACGTGGCATCTCAGCAACTACGTTAGCGCGCTGCCTAAATTTCATCCCTGGTTGCATTTCCAAAGCGCACTTACAACATATAGTGCTAGTGTTGTCAATGGTGTGTGGCCCACTACGCCATCACACTTCAATGTACTTGGCAATCAGTGTGATAATCTTGAAATGTGTTTGGCAGGATGGGCTTGGTCCGCGGGAGTGCATCTGTCCACTCATTCTCTCAAGTGATGAGACTCATTTGAGTGGTAATGAGAGGTGCAGAGCCTGGCCTGTATACTTGTCCTTTGCCAATCTACCACTTAGCACCAGGTGGCAGGAACATGGTCATGCCCTGATTGCTCTCCTACCGTTGCCGGATCCTGAAATGGAGCCAAGTCAAAAGACAGAGCTCTTCCAGAAATGCTGCGAAGTTGTGCTCAAGTCTCTTGACGCAGCATGCAAAGAGTAAGTTGTTGCTCTATTCTTGGTAACTCCGATACTTCGAACAGCTAGTAACAGGATGTGAAAGCCGTGTTGCATACACCATCTTGATCCATTTAACCCTTTCCATTGTAGATCGATTCCTCTACTTGATCCAACCGGTGAGGCGTACACCGTGTGGCCCAAGATGTTCGTGTATGTGGCGGACTATCCTGAAACGTGCAAAGTCACTTGCACGTTGCAACACGCATCAGCTCGTCCATGCTCCATATGCAAGATCACCATTAGGGACCTTGACAACATGTTAGTGGGTGCTCCGGCACGCAACGTGGAGGATCAACAACGATACTCTAGAGATGAGACCCTTGCAAAGGAGTATTCCACCCACATGACTAAGGTATGAGATTGTGTAAACAACACAGCTCGTATGCATGGTTGACTGTTGACATACACTTACATTTACTGCTGAGTCCACAAACCCTCTGGTATTTGTCAGTGCTTCTTGTGGCACTTCGGGCGTGAAGAGGACCGAGCCAAACCCTGGGGAAACCCTTTCAACACCATCATGCCCGACATCCTTCATGTCATTCTCATTGGGATTTGGCTTTACGTGTTGGAGTGTTTACTACGCAAGAACAAGCACCACAAGACCATGAACTTGTACGTCTCAATTGGTTTTAGGATATGCCTCCGGTTGTTGGAGTTCCCATCACCTCGATGACCATGCTTAAAGAAATCTGATATGCTATGCTTCTCCAGGCGGCATGGGGAAGAGTACAGGAGGACCTTGTTGGCAGGTCTAAAAATCCCGCCACCTGGCCATTATTTCAGTTCTGGAGCTAACTACTCTGCCGCAGAGCACGCCGCCATGATGAGGGTTGGTACCATAAGCATCTGCTCTGCACTATGGCCAATATATCTCTGAGTTGCTGCGCTTTTATATCTCTGGCGTTTGGTCCCAGATAATATTGCCATTACCCCTCGTTGACTTGACAAAAGGGCCTGTGTGTCACATTGTAGGTCACGCTGTTCATCATGGAGGGCTTGATTACAGACGCAGCTTTTTATGTGCTACGTTATTTCGTAGCATGGTTCGACAAATACTTCCGTGCCAAAGAGTATACCGAGAAGGACCTTGATGACTATCTGATCGACACTGAAGAGTAAGGCTTCTGACACGGGTTTCATTTTATACATTGTTTTGCATCGCCCAGTTCCAAGTGCCTGGTCTATTCTAATCCTCAACCCTCCCATACACCCTATCCAGACTTGTGCGCCTGCTGAAAACACAATTCCCCCGAAAGGGCCGTGGGTGGAAGCTTGTCAAAATCCACCTTCTCTCTCATTTCCCCGATGCAATTCGGCGAGGTGGTGCACCTGGAGAATACAGCACCAGCCTGTATGAACATGCGCATACCACATCTTGCAAGCAACCGTTTAGAGCATCTAACTATCGGCAGTATGATGAAGCTATCCTGCGCAGTGCTCGTATGCGGGAGGCACTCCGCAACATGCCCTCTGCCATTGAGGGACCGCGATCCTATGAAACTGCACTTGTGCAGGTACGCATGTTCGATTTTGGGAACAAACATGCTGAGCCGAGTATATGAGAAGTGAATTTGGGGTGCATTCTGTTAGCATGCTGCTGATGGGTAAATTTTGCTTACATGCTAGCATATAGATACAATTTTGATAGCACTCCTGCCATATGGTGAATTCTGTTAGCATGTGGCCATATGTTGAATTCCGTTAGCATGCTACTATAAAATGAATGTTGATGGCATGCAGATATGGGGTGAAGGTTGTTAGCATAACCCTATGGGGCGAATTTTGTTTGCGTGCTGCTATGGGGTGAATTCAGTTTGCGTGCTGCTATGGGGTGAATTCACTTTACTTGCTGCTATGTGGTGAATTCCATTAGCATGCTGCTATGGGGTGAATGTTGGTGGCATGCTGCTATGGGGTGATTTGAGTTTGCATGCTGCTATGGGGTGATTGGAGTTTGCATGCTGCTATGGGGTGATTGGAGTTTGCATGCTGCTATGGGGTGATTTGAATTTGCATGCTGCTATGGGGTGATTTGAGTTTGCATGCTGCTATGGGGTGATTGGAGTTTGCATGCTGCTATGGGGTGATTGGAGTTTGCATGCTGCTATGGGGTGATTTGAGTTTGAATGCTGCTTTGGGGTGATTTGAATTTGCATGCTGCTATGGGGTGAATTCAATTTGCGTGCTGCTATGGGGTGTATTCAATTTGCTTGCTGCTATGTGGTGAATTCAATTTGCGTGCTGCTATGGGGTGAATTCAGTTTGCGTGCTGCTATGGGGTGAATTCAATTTGCTTGCTGCTATGTGGTGAATTCCATTAGCATGCTGCTATGGGGTGAATGTTGGTGGCATGCTGCTATGGGGTGATTGGAGTTTGCATGCTGCTATGGGGTGATTTGAATTTGCATGCTGCTATGGGGTGATTGGAGTTTGCATGCTGCTATGGGGTGATTGGAGTTTGCATGCTGCTATGGGGTGATTTGAGTTTGCATGCTGCTATGGGGTGATTTGAATTTGCATGCTGCTATGGGGTGATTTGAGTTTGCATGCTGCTATGGGGTGATTTGAATTTGCATGCTGCTATGGGGTGATTTGAGTTTGCATGCTGCTATGGGGTGATTTGAGTTTGCATGCTGCTATGGGGTGATTTGAGTTTGCATGCTGGTATGGGGTGATTTGAGTTTGCATGCTGCTATGGGGTGATTTGAGTTTGCATGCTGCTATGGGGTGATTTGAATTTGCATGCTGCTATGGGGTGATTTGAGTTTGCATGCTGCTATGGGGTGATTTGAGTTTGCATGCGGCTATGGGGTGATTTGAGTTTGCATGCTGCTATGGGGTGATTTGAATTTGCATGCTGCTATGGGGTGAATGTTGATGGCATGCTGCTATGAGGTGAATTTTGGTTGCGTGCTGCTATGGGTTAAATTCAGCTTACTTGCTGCTATTGTGTGAATTCTGTTCGCATGGTGCTATGGGCTGAATGTTGTTTACATGCTGCTATGGATTGAATGTTGTGAGGATGCTGCTATGGGTTGAATATTGCTAGCATAGCATGGTGATACGGGTTGAGTTTTGGTAGGATGCTGCTATGGCAGCATGGTGCTATAGGATTAATCCCTCTCTCTCTCTCTCTCTCTCTCTCTGTCTCTCTCTCTCTCTCTCTCTCTCTCTCTCTCTCTCTGTCTCTCTCTCTCTCTCTCTCGCTCTCTCTCTCTCTCTCTCTCTCTCTCTCTCTCTCTCTATCTCTCTCTCTCTCTCCCCATCTCTCTCTCGACTCCCATGTGGACACAACAGGCTGATAGAGTTCGCGCCCCTGTGATGAGTGCGAGCCATAAGATCATTGAGGCACCATTTGGTCTTCCTGGCAAGCGAGGACATGAGCTATGGCAGAGCTATGTCGCGTGCCATCCCGAAGGGATGGCGAGGTTTCAGCAAATTCTGGCTGAAGCTGGTCATTCCGTTCAAGACCTGCATGTAAGCCAAAACATCTGATTGTGTGCTGGTTGTCTACGTTACTCATCTCCAATTCCTTCAGCCCTCACAAATGCTGGTCAATTTGTGTATTACGTGTGCCGGTAAGGACAAAAGCCGATAATTGTAGCTAATTGTAGCGCAATCATGTGGTACATGTTCCCCCTCCTAAACAGGTACATACTGCAGTGGCGTTGCCATCCACGCCCGAGAGAGAGTGCCACTATGCACGGGCAAATCCAAGCTTCCATGGCATGCCTGCATTTTCACATGCAGCGATGCTGGGGAATACTATTGGTACAGATGGAAGTCGGACCCGTGTGCTATGGTATGTGAAGGTGCTACTGTTTTTTCACTTGAAGGGGGGGCAATCCAGCGCTGGGGCGAATGGCTTGGCATATGTGCAATTCTATGATCCGAATGGTTGCGACGACAAAACTTGCTGCGAATCGCTCGTCGATGCTCCACTCACCCAACGGTACTATGTGGTGGACGTCCGATCTCTCGTGCGAACGATTCATGTCGTGCAATCGTACCATCGGCGGTGGCTTTACTATCTTAACCATTTTGTGACCAAATAATTATGCGACTATGATTTACAGGCACATGAACCATGGCGCTGTATTATGTAGATGCGCCGACGAACCATACATGATATTGTAGAATGTTGTGAGAAACTTTTATTGACAGCACAATTGCAAAACTAAAAACTTTGTCTATTTAAAAAATGCTGTCAGATTATGATGCAATTGTTACATATCACCTCTCCATCTTGAGCTGCATTTGTATATACTTGTTTAGTTGAACGAAGTGTTTTACCTACCTCACTTTCCAGAACAGCTTAGTGAAATACTCCAATGCACAAATCGAATTCTGTTTTTAACGCATTTCCATGCAAAAATCGCATCCCTGTGGGAGATAAACAGTATCCAGCCAATTCACGAACTGACGTAAATGGTCGCAGAGCAAATGCGACGCGCGCGCCCAGGAACACTGCAAGCAGATTGGCGCCAAGCCTGAACCTGAGGTACCCCAAACCAGAAACGAAGCAGGGTTCCAAATGAAGGTTTGGTTTAACTCATATTGGAACCGCGTCTAGCACAATTGCCTGGCGAAAGTTACTTCAGTGAAGTAACAAAAAAAAAGTAACTTTTTCGAAGGCATCAAATTTGGGATGTCCTCACTAATTGTTGTCTTGCACCTCCCCCCGTTGCAACCTAAACCCTTTCCACGTGGTGTGGCAGCAGTGGTGGCTCAAACTGCCTCCCCACCTCCTCCTCCGGGTGTTTCCTCCCCACCGCCTCCTCCGGGTGTTTCCTCCACACCGCCTCCTCCGGGTTTTTCCTCCCCACCGCCTCCTCCGGGTGTTTCTTCCCCACCGCCTCCTCCGGGTGTTTCCTCCCCACCTCCTCCTCTGGGTGTTTCCTCCACACCTCCTCCTCCTGGTATTTCCACCGCACCTCCTCCGCCAGGTGTTTCCGCCGCACCTCCTCCGCCAGGTGTTTCCGCCGCACCTCCTCCTCCGGGTGTTTCCGCAGCACCTCCTCCTCCGGCTGTAGCCTCCCCACCTCCCCCTCCTGCCCCTGCCACTTCATCGCCCCCACCTCCCCCTCCTTCCCCTCCTCCCCCTTCTCCACCTCCCCCCTCTCCCCCTCCTCCCTCGCCTCCTCCTCCCTCTCCTCCCCCTCCCTCTCCTCCTCCTCCCTCTACCACCCCTCCTTCCTCTCCGCCCGCTTCTCTCCCTCCTCCCCCTCCCGCCCCTGCCGCAACATCGCCCCCACCTCCTGACTGCATCCCCAAACGCCGCCCTTGCCCCTGGATATGTGACAATAACGGGGTGAACCAGCCGTACCGGTTCAATAAAGTGTGTGAGGATGACGAGGTGTGCATTCCCTACGTCAGCAGCTGCGAAGGTTACAAGTGCCTGAAGCTGTTTAACAAAGGGCGCCGGTGAGCGCTTGACGTATCCTTAGGATAAAGGTTTTGAAGATGAGTTGTGCCGCTCTTTAAGGCGCCTCAAAGATGAGTTGTGCAGAGCAGCAGGCAAGTGGGTTGCTGGTGCACCAAGGATCTCCCTCAAGGGCATTAGTGAATTCACCAGGTTCATGAGAGAAATTGGTGTGAAAAGGACAACAGGGCGTGCACAGGGGTAGAAGCACAAGTGCGGTGTTGCTTTAGTGCAAGGGTAGAGCACCGCAAGTTGTTTTTTCTTTCTTCTCTTACGGTTCAGCAGAGTTTGCCCATGCTTCGTTTTGTTTTCTTCTGAAGTTCCATGTTTTGCTAGTAGCTGCACTGTACATGAGAAGAATCTATTCTCTGACCCTTTGAAACTTAACTCGAGTTTCACTTTCCACCAAAGAGAGTGTGACTTGTCAAACTATAATGCCTCTTATGTTGTGTAGGCTGTAGTGGGGTAGCCTATATGGGGTACAACCCAATTAGGGTTATACTTGTACACAGTTTGATGTCAATGCAATCATTCCTGCTCGTTAGTTTCTGACATGGTTTCATAGCAGTAGGTCCGTAGGACCTTTTTTTGGGTTGCGAAGCAACCTATTACGATCGTTATGTACAATTTTTTTTTCAATCCTCCATACTTCAAAAAATAAAGGATGGAAAAAATATAGTGAACGGTACTAGCTAAGTGACTGACTGTTATGTATTTGCCGCGTTAATTTACCACGTGCTGAACCACATTCCTTCTCATTTCCTAGTTTGTTTTGACTGAACCTATATTTCATGAGTTGCCAAAATGATGTACTGTGAACGCGTAACTGTTTATTTCGTGATGCATATGTCTGATGCTGTTATGCGTGAAGTAAATGCAAATGCATAAGTATAATGCATATACTACCGGTAGTGAAATTAATGCATAGCATGATGGAAATGCGTAACAGTTAATTGACGCAGACCCTATGCTACCGCGTCCCCTGCCTAGCATGGGGGGGAGCTCAATAGCATAGTTTCTGAATCATCCAACTGTTACATGAAACAACACAATCTGTGTGATCTAAAAAAAGGGTCAATTCTATCATATCCAGTTCGAATGGACACACTCACTGAGTGCGCAAAGAACCTTCTCGGAAATGATAGTTTGATCCCAATTTTTAAAACCCACAGACATGTGTTATTTATGCAATGAAAACATGAATGAAAACGCATACACACACAACACAACGCATACCCACACAATTTAAAAAGACATTTAGCATACTAATACCTTTCATCTGTCTCACACTCGTTGTTCTCACTCTCGCGTAAGTTTGTACTCGTTTTCATGGTCTGTTCAAATGTCTAATAATTAACCCATTAACTCTTTAAACTCCTCTGAGCATCTTCCCCGCTGTTCCAAATCGCTCACAGCTTCACCATCGCTGCACAAAAAAGAGGGGGCAATTTCCAAGTGTAAGAAAAAATTGATATACGTCAATCAAATTACTACTACAATGAGCACATGTAAATAACCACAATAAGAAGGGTGCTCACGTCCTGTCTCTTTTTGGCGGGTGTTGACGAAATCGGTGTGCTCGATGTGTCAAAGTTCGTCGGAGCGTCGCTCGCCTGCGTGATCGTCCAGATCTCCAAGATGGTCTTGCTCACGCCTGCTCCTTCAGGACGAAAGTGGACCTTCAATAACAATGAACAGTACATGTAGAATAATTTGAGTTAGAGAGCTATCAGTAACCACCAAAAATGCATATTGATGTGCACATTTAATAAGTATACAAAAATCTTAGTAAATGTTAAAAACTAACAACTAAATTCACATACCTTCACATGCCAATGGCCTCGAAGCGTGTCCAACACGCTTTGCCGCTCGCCCATTGTCATGGAGTGGAAATCCGAAACCTGAAAACTTGGGAACAGTCGTCCCAAAAGTTCCGGCTGAATCTCCAAACCCTTCGCCTGCGTCGTGAACGAATCTGAAAATGAAACATAAGAGAACTTAGTCAATGTACAGTACCTAAATTTTGTGGAAAATATAGCAAGCGCCACAATGAAAATGCTAGACATGATGCTTACCACTCTCGTGAACAACAAGAGTTGCTGTCACGTTATCGAACGCGCGGACTGATGTCGCTCTGTGGACGCGACATCTGTGAACCTCCGAAGCCGCGGA
This sequence comes from Closterium sp. NIES-65, assembly GCA_948144175.1. NCBI lineage: Eukaryota > Viridiplantae > Streptophyta > Zygnematophyceae > Desmidiales > Closteriaceae > Closterium > Closterium sp. NIES-65. Next base: position 232,451 of record CANXME010002194.1, read on the forward strand.
GGTGAAAACAGGCATTCCACAAATGGAATCTCCTACTCCAGCAGCGCAGACAACTCGACTACTGTGCACTGGGTCTCTGAGGTCTGCTGCAAGTGTTGCTATCTTCTCTTCGTTTGTTACCATCACCAATGTGTCCACATGGGACATCCTGATCATTCAAACAAAAAAAAAGGCTATTGAATATCATGTTTGCTAGTAACGGCTTACTTGCGCAAATTTAGATAACTTACAAGCTCACAAGACCGACGTCTTGTAGCTCGGTGACTGGTGCATCCGTTGTGACGGATGGTGGAACAGGATCGAGAATGACAATGTCCGAAGGCACAGTCGTCGTGAAAACAGCAGACTTGAGATACACGTTGCTGACGAAGGCAGGAACATCGCTAGCATCCGGGTGATCAGCAAAATATCTCTCACAGCTGGAGTTGAACCTGATGGCGACATCCCCGAGCGCTATCAAAACGCTCTTCATCGTTGAGTCATGGATGCCAGGTGTGAACTTTGGAAGCGCGCGGTTTGACTCGAAAGACGAGATCTTGAGCCTGACAGAAATGCAAGGGATCTGGAAATAAAGGAGGTGAATGGTACAACTGAAGTGAAAACATAGAATACATGCAGAGAGACATACCATGATTGTTAATTACAATGTATGGCATGAATGATTTGAGATAGAACGAAAGACAGAAATGTGTATCACAAATTACAAAAGTAGGTGACAATTACAATACAACAATCACATGAAGAAAGATGTAACAAACATCGTCGCAATTCTTACCCTAGACTTATCCTCGCCCCCGTAGAAGCTCAAAAGCGTGGGAGTGGGCAAGTTTCCCACGTTCAGCCGAGGAGGCCCGCTGACCTCGATTAGGTGTGAGCACCGATGCGTCCAGTTGAGTTGCGTGCGAAGCCCTCCAACCAGAATCCTGTACGTATTCAGTGCATAGATTGTAAAACTAAAACGTGTAGAATCACATAGACAAGTCCAAACAAAACTTACCAAGTGGGGGGTGCGCAAGCACCGACGGTGCGATGGACTTCATAGACTTTCCCGATGGAAAGCCTCATCAAAAATTCATTCATAGCTTCCACATCACATCGACCAGGCCCCCTGGATTGTGGCCACATCACCACCTCTGCCACAGTGAGATCCTCATCAACGACGTAAATCTTTCCGGGTAGAAATTTCGCAACATTCTTCCCGAAACCATTCTTCTTGCCTATCACCATGACTTTCACATGAAAATCGACTCGGGGACGTCCTGCTTGAACCTTAGCATCAACCCATTTGAGTTTAACCTCTACAGATTCCTGCATATGAAACAAGTTTAACAAGTGAGAATAGCACTAACGAGATATAAAACCACGATAACCACAATGATAACACAGTATATATAACGTATAAAGAAACTCACCTCCCCTGAGTCGTGCGGAAATGGCAGAGGATCTGTCGTAAGCACATGTATATAACAAAACAATACGTGTATTGAAAATGTTGAGCACAATGTACAGTATGATGCGAAAGAATAAACCGATGATCAATCATTGATGCATGCATGTAACATGTAAGATGATGAATATGATGTATGATCTGATACAGATGATATATCGCCATGATGTTATTCAACAACAGCGTACACAGGAAAATGATCAGAAAAATATGTTTCACCAACATATACTTTTAGACGTGTTTTGAAACAATTGCTCCAAATATGATCGATAAGTGTAGCATTCACCGTCGTAGGATCAACAATGAATTGCGTAAAACCATGGAGTTCAAAAAAACACCGATATTTGGGATGCGTACCAGCATTCATATCGACATTGAAATCGCCCAAAAAAATCATGTTACGATTTGTATGCTTAGCGATGATCGATGTGATCATATCAAAAAGAACGTTATGATTACGTTGATTGGTTGGATTACGATAGCAACCCGTAATAACTACATCTTCATCATTGACGTTGATGATAAATGTTAATAATTCGACTTTTGAATTTTCTACATACTGTACGTTTCTGATTGGAATATGATGATATAAAACAATCCCCCCAGATGGGCAATCAAAACGAACAATATTAAATATGTCGTTTGTCAAATTTGGTAACTGATCATTTTCGCCCAAGTGTGTCTCGAATAGAATCATAAAATCAAATCCACCAAGATTGTTGATATTAACATCTCTGTAATGTCCTCGAAAACTTCTTACATTTTGAAATGCGAACTTAATCAATGATGATTGTTGAATGATCTCACCAATCGGTATTGGATCCAAAATAAGGGGTCTCTTACGTAGACGGCACATTTCCGCTACTACACGAGAATCGGTTTTAATGCATGCTTCTGAAAAGCTTCGAAGGAACAATCGAGAAGGACTGCGAAATCGACTCAAAGCAACATATGCTCCTTGAGGAAAAACTTTGGATTCAAAATGTATGACTCCACTTTCAAAAGTAGCACCTTGGCTTCGGTGAAAGCTTATCGCATTACTTGGTCGTAATGGAAACTGCATTCGAGAAATCATGTCATAGCGAGAATTTACCGAGAATGTCTTCTCTATTCGTTGAATAGGCGTCCAAGATGGTTTTACCCCCAGAGTCTTAGAAAACAACGGTCGAGATTTTCTACGCATATTACTGCCAACAGCTTCATCATCAAATTGGACCCATATCACTTCCACCGTATTGTGTGCATTCAATGAAAAACGAACTACAATGCCAGGTGTGCCATTAGCAAGCCCGTCTGACGTATCCACATTACAAACCATGTGCACACGCGAGCTGATAAAAAGCTCAAGAACCGAACATAACCCATGTGATGAAGTTGTCGCAAACCCATCTGGGGTAATCGGTTTATCTTTCCTGGATTGGTCATTCCCGAACAACGCACAATCCAACGCTGGGACTGCGTATTTCTCTTCCAACGAAGATGAGAAAACAGCGTGGTTAAACGAGTCGATGGCTTTATTAGTGCAACATAAATGTTGCAAGCTTGTCTCTACTGAAGGAATATCAACTTGCCGGTCATGTAATAACAGTATGTCCATAGGAGTTTGGGCCCCTTCGCGCAAACGGTTTAACAATTCAGCAAATCTTCCCTCTTCGCGTTGCCGCATGATCGTCGTAAGTTCTACAAGTTGTACACGTCTCCAAATATTCAAATCACATATTGAAGATTGATTTGTATGATCGTCGAAACAATGTATATCACGCACTGGAGGTAGTTGGAAAAAATCTCCAACAAAGACCATGTGCAAACCCCCGAAAGGAACGTTCGCGTTATTTGTAAGCTCACGAAGCCTAAAATCTATCCATTCGAAGGTGTTTTTCCCAACCATTGATATTTCGTCGACAATAACAACTTTTACGTCTCCAAGTCTCGATCTTAAAGTATTTAACCTGTCCGAAGTTAATTTCTTTATACGACGATTCTGCACGACTGGAATCATTAAAGCATTATGAATTGTATAACCCTTAATCTGAAAGGCTGCAACTCCTGAGGGAGCTATTTTTAACACTTTGATCGTATTGAAATTTGTATGGATCTGCGCATGAAATATTCGAATTAGTCGATCGTGAACCGTTCTAATCAAAACGGACTTTCCGACGCCAGCACCCCCGCTAACGAATATGGACAAAGGTCCATATTGAAATGAACGACGCACTCCATGTACGATGTGATCGGCAACTGCACGTTGTTCTGCATTCAACATGCGTTCCATCGATAGATAATCGCTTTCGTTTGCAGCCACCGAATGAAAAATATCGGTAGATCGGACAAATTTGTCCAACCCAAGTTCGACGCCGATATCAACGTCTTCATTTGGTAACGTTTCGTTATCGGGATCGTCGACGTCGTCATCCACACCAATAGCGTTCTCCAGTGCACGTATCCACGTATCTCCATTCATCGAATATTCATTCCTCTTGGTAAAAATAATATCATTGTTTGCCGCATAGATTCGGACAACGTCATTAGATTCACAAGCTTCTTGACGAAAAGGAACGAACAATAATATTTGTTCACGCATATAGTTATCGTTATCGATATCACTATGGTAGTTGACGTATCGAATAATCTTCTTTCTTGCTCGCTTGCGATAGAACCGTCTCTTGGAAAAAATATCAGGACCGATACGAGTTTTATCACTTGTTTCTTCATATACAGATGAGAAATCTGCGAAACAAATAGCCTCCATAGCTGTTGGTCGATTCATATATCGATCCAATAAGGCATATGGTGTGAAGATGTCTGTCGATTGAGGATCCAAGCCTTCCAATTCTGCCTTTGTCTTCAATAATAACAATCGTTTGTGTGGATGATTTGTATTAATAAATACAAAACCACGAGTAGTTTTTTTGTAAGGAAGACTCAAAATAAGATAAATAGCTTCTTGTGCGCTAATTTCTTGAGTGTTTAATATGTAATTTCCAAGGTCTCGAAGAACGTGTAAAACACCCGTACCTTGCACCGCTGCAAATCTTTTTGCATTCTCAATAATCTTACTTATACCTTTACCCGATTTCGTCATATATGCAGCAATATACGTTGCCACACTATATGGGTCGATACACAATTGAATATCCATATTTCCTCTCCAAACAGAAAGAATTGGTTTATTGAAATTGTTGACGTAACAATCCCGTACATCTCTGGCATGAAAAAGTGTTCGTTTCTTTAGGCCTACACGCAGACAACTAATATAATCGTCGTATGTTAGGCGCACAGTCTCTAGAAACAATGCAAAGGTTAACTTAGAGGTTTCAATTAAGTGATTTTTATTAAGAACGTTTAGAAATTCATCTACGGTTTTCCTACTCGACCTATGTTTTTCCATATCCACATCCGCGCATTTTTTATCAAATGGCATCAAAACCAGTGTGTTTGGAAGTGGATACTTAGGAATACCAAAACGGCATTTACGCGAGGTCCGGTTTTTCTTTATTCTGCACGTTCTCGTATGACTAGAAGTTTGCACTTTCAATAGATCGCTTGTTTTTGGATCCCCAGCAAGTTCTTGTGCGTGACACGATATATGCTTATCGGCAAATGCAAGTATCCTTTCTAAAGGAATAGTGCCATCGCAAGCTAGAAACTCACTCCATATTAAACAATGAGTATGAGGGGCACCTCGATGTTGAAACTCGTCGAGAGCAAAATAGTCTACGACTCCTCCTAAAATTCCTGTCTTTTTTGTTAGAATCTCTCGGAACAATGCATTTTTTCGTTCAACGTAATATCGCGCGCTAACTACAGGGTATGTACGTACGAGCAAAGCTATGGTCTCAAAATCCAAAGGTGGAATTATGTTGGTGTTTGAAAGATTAGCTAAATTTCCCGTATTCTTGTTATGCTCCAATAAAATAACGTGCAGGTCGATCCATTTTGTATCGGCCATTGAGATTGTCAAAAAGAATGTTGGCGGACCTAACTGACGTATCATTGCAAACAAATCTTTTCTACAGTTTTCTAGGTACTGCGGTGACATGCGAAGGCTTTTGAATTCGTTGAACAACGTATCTTTTTTTTGTAATAATTTACGTGTATCAATATTCAGCATATCCTTAGCCGAATATTGACCAACATGCTCGATCATTTCTCGTCGCACACGTGTGCCAACTACGTTGTCCATCTGAATTAGTTCTAGCTTAAACATTTTGAAGAAAATGTTCTGCGGACATGAAGAAAAACGCGCATCTTTATGAAGGAGTTCCCATTTTGCGATATCTCGATACTTTAAAGAAGCTAAATCGATATTTGGCAATCGAGATTCTCCGCAAAATAGGGTAGGAAATGCTAACTCTTCAACGTATTTGTCCATTAGAATTGGCAACGGTCGCGACCTTTCTCCAGGCGCCATTTCAACAACGAACTGCTCCAAATTTTGATATAATGGCTCATTACAAACAATAGTATCCAAAACTCCGACGTTTAAATCGGCTTCGTCTAAACTTCCACTTCCTCATCGTCCAATTCAGTCGTACCTTCGTTCGTTTGTGTCAGAACTTATAGCTTACTTGTTTCTGTAGGCTATAGTGGGGTATCCCATAGGGGGTACAACCCAATTAGGGTTTCCTATTTGTACTCACTTCGTTCATAGTCATTTCACTTCTCGTTCGTACTTTCTCATGGAATCAGAGCAGGTCCCTTCCTAGGGCCTGTTCCTAGGGCCCACCGAAGCGCGCCCCGAGGCGCGCAATTTTTTTTTTTTAGCGACCCTCCGAGTCGCCCCTCCCGTCGTGCTCCCGCTTAGGCCCCTCGTCGGCCCCCGCTTAGGCCCCTCGTCGGCCCCGCTTAGGCCCCTCGTCGGCCCCGCTTAGGCCCCTCGTCGGCCCCGCTTAGGCCCCTCGTCGGCCCCTGCTTAGGCCCCTCGTTGGCCCCGCGTACCCCTCGTCGGCCCCGCGTAGGCCCCGCGTACCCCTCGTCGGCCCCACGTAGGCCCCGCGTAGGCCTCGCGTACCCCTCGTCGGCCCCGCGTAGGCCCCGCGTACCCCTCCTCGACCCCGCGTACCCCTCGTCGGCCCCGCGTAGGCCCCGCCCAGGCCCCGTCTCGGCCCCGTGTCGGCCCCGCGTAGGCTCCGTCGGCCCCGCTTAGGCCCCTCTTCGGCCCCGCGCCGGCCCCACCTACGCCCTGTCGGCCCCGCGCTGGCCCCGCTTAGGCCCGCCACCGGCCCCTGCTACAGCCCGCCGCGTCGGCCCCGCCTACAGCCCGCCGGCCCGCCTAGGCCCCACTTCGGCCCCTCGTCGGCCCCTCTACAGCCCGCACCGGCCCCTGCTACAGCCCGCCACCGGCCCTGCTACAGCCGCCACCGGCCCCTGCTACAGCCCGCCACCGGCCCTGCTACAGCCCACCACCGGCCCTGCTACAGCCGCCACCGGCCCCTGCTACAGCCCGCCGCCGGCCCTGCTACAGCCCGCCGCCGGCCCTGCTACAGCCCGCCACCGGCCCTGCTACAGCCCACCACCGGCCCTGCTGCAGCCCGCCGTGCTGCACGTGAGCAGCCTCAGCAGCCCGCGCCGCCCGTGAGCCCCTACGCCACCCGAGCCGCGCGAGACGCCCGAGCCGCTCGAGCCGCCCGAGCCGCCCGAGCCGCCCGAGCCGCCCGAGCCGCCTGAGCCACGCGAGCCACCTGAGGAGCCGTGCTGCTGTCCCTGAGCTGTGTTCCTCTGCTGCTGACCTACCCGACTCTTCCAGCCCGGTGAGACTTTCAGCTGCTGCCATGGCCACCCCCAATGTTCTTACTTTTGACGCTGAGGGGAGGGCCATTGACTTTGCCGTCTGGATTGAAGACCTGCAGCTGTACTTACTGTGTGATGCGATAGATGAGGTCTCTCTCTTTGACTTTGTCTCTGGAGCTGTCCCTGCCCCGCCTGCTGATGCTGACTCTGCCGTTCGCTCCAAGTGGGCGACCCGCGATGCTGCTGCACGTCTTGCTGTGCGTCGCCACCTCCCTTCCTCTGAGCGTGCCCACTTCAGTCAGTGCAAGACCGCTCAGGCCTTGTACGACGCTGTAGTTGCACGCTACTCCTCCCCTTCCTCCGCTACCCTTAGCCGCCTCATGCTACCGTTTCTCTTCCCTGACCTCGCTTCCTTTCCCACTGTCGCTGACCTCGTTACCCACCTCCGCGCTAGTGACGCTCGCTACCGCGCTGCCCTTCCTGCTGAGTTTCGCGCCGCAAACCCTCCTCCCATGTATATCACTCTCTACTTTCTCGTCACCCGTCTTCCTGAGTCCCTTCGTGTCGTTAGGGACCAGTTTCTCTCTGTCTGTCCCACCACCCTCACTGTCGACCTCCTTGAGGAGTCCCTGCTAGCGGCTGAGAAGAGTATAGTCGCTGTAGGGGCCTCTAGGGGTGACCCTCGCACCCCCATCTTTGAGGGGTGTTCTCCTTCCCCCCTGCTGCCCTCTGTCGCCTCTGCCGCTACGGCCGACCTCGCTGGTTTTGAGTCGGTCGGTGCGGCGTCTGCCCCCAGCGGCAGACGCCGCTCTGGCAAGGGCAAGGGGGGCAAGGGAGCGGGTGGATCTAGAGGAGGCAGTGGCGGAGGAGGTGGGGGTGGCGGGGGGAGTGGGGGTGGCGGTGGAGGTGGTGGCGGGAGTGGAGGTACTAGTGGCGGCGGTGGAGGCGGAGGTGGCGGCGGAGGTGGTAGCGGAGGAGGCGGTGGGAGCGGTGGGAGCGACGGTCCTGGTGGGGGAGGTGGCGGTGGAGACGGGGGTGGCGGTGGAGGCGGGGGTGGTGGTGGAGGCGGGGGTCGGAGTGGCTCGTCCCAGCGGAGCAGCTCTGGGGGTGGTCAGCGCCAGCAGCAGCAGCAGCAGCAGCAGCAGCCGCAGCAGCAGCAGCGCTCTCGCACCGTCCCCGGCCCTCAGCAGCTCCGTGAGTGGTACTTGCAGCGTCAGCGCGGTGGTGCTCTTGGTCCCTGCCCCTACGTTCTTCGCACCGGTGACCGTGCGGGGGAGAGGTGTGGAGGCGCCCACACAGCCCGTCGCTGCTTTGGCCGCCTGACCGACGCCTGGCGTCAGCAGTTTCCGGAGGCCGCTGAGATCCCCCGCTGGGGAGAGCTGTCTAGGGCTGGAGTAGCTATTTATGATCTTGACTTTGATGCTATTCTCTCTGCTATGTATGCTGTGACTGGTAGTGATGAGGATGACTGTTACCGGTGTTTCCCGCCCGACCCGGGCATTGGTACTGCCGCGTCAGGTCCTAGTGAGGCTGCTGCTCTAGGTGCCAGTGCGTCTGTGCTCTCAGGTGCTGGTGAGTCTGCCCTCTCAGGTACTGTGTCGGCTTCGGCCTCTCACACCTTCACCCTTGACTCTGGAGCGTCTCGCTCCTTCTTTAGGGACCGCACCACTCTCACGCCGCTGAGTCGGCCGGTTGCAGTGTCCTTGGCTGACCCCTCTGGGGGGCCGGTCCTGGCTCGCTTCTCCACTGTCCTCCCGTGTCCGGCGGCCCCCTCTGGCACCCTGACTGGTCTCTACCTCCCCTCGTTCTCGACGAACTTGGTGAGTGGTGCTGACCTTCAGGATGCGGGTGTCCACCAGTTCACCCCTGCTCGTCAGCGGGTGACCCACTGCACGGAGGAGGATACAGGTCGCCACCTGGCTACGTTTACACGTCGGCCAGGGTCGAGCCTGTACACACTGACCACTGCTTCTCCTCCAGGTGCTGAGCCTGGTAGGGTCCCTTCGTCTGGTCAGGTGTTTGCTGCAGCGTCCAGGTCTGGTCCTGAGTCTGCCCCCTGCTCGTGTCGTCGTCTGTCTCACGAGACCCTCCTCTGGCACCACCGCCTTGGCCACCCCTCCCTGCTTCGGCTCAGAGGCATGGCCTCGCGAGTCCTTGTGTCTGGTCTTCCCCGGTCTCTCCCTCCCCTTCCTCCGGGCCCTGGCCCCACCTGTGTCCCCTGTGTAGAGGGGCGCCAGCGTGCTGCCCCTCACTCCTCCCAGTTTCCTCCCACAGAGGCCCCGTTGCAGATGCTTCACATGGACGTGTGGGGCCCAGCCCGCGTCCGTGGACAGGGTCAGGAGCGCTACTTCCTGCTGGTGGTTGACGACTACTCGCGTTACACCACAGTCTTCCCCTTGCGCAGCAAGGGTGAGGTCACTGAGGTGCTGATCGACTGGATCCGCGCAGCTCGTCTCCAGCTTCGGAGGAGCTTTGGCTCTGACTTCCCTGTTTTGCTTCTGCACTCGGACAGAGGTGGAGAGTTCTCCTCCGGCCTCCTGAGTGCCTACTGTCGTGTGCGAGGCATCCGTCAGACCTTCACGCTTCCGGACTCACCGCAGCAAAATGGGATTGCTGAGCGCCGCATTGGCATGGTCATGGACGTCGCTCGTACGTCCATGATGCATGCAGCTGCTCCCCATTTTCTGTGGCCGTTTGCGGTCAGGTACGCTGCGCACCAGATCAACCTCCACCCCAAGGTCTCTCGACCGGAGACCTCCCCAGCCCTGCTGTGGACGGGGAAGGTTGGCGATGCGTCGGCGTTCCGGGTCTGGGGATCTCGGGCGTTTGTTCGCGACCTGTCTGCGGACAAGCTGTCCCCTCGTGCTTCTCCCTGCGTCTTCCTGGGGTTCCCCCCCGACGCCCCTGGGTGGCAGTTTTACCACCCCACCTCTCGACGTGTTCTGTCCTCCCAGGACGTCACGTTCGACGAGTCGGTACCCTACTACCGCCTCTTCCCCTACCGCACTCCGTCCCTCCCCCCACCCCCGCTCTTCTTGGTACCAGGTCCCCCCCCGGTAGCCCCCCTCCCCCCTCAGGGTCCTGCCCCTTCAGGTGTGTCCCAGGTAGACGCGGTCGAGCCTGTCGAGGTCACTGGTGACTCTGGTGCTGCTGCGGGAGCTGAGCCTGGGGGTGCGGAGTCTGGGGGTGCTGAGCCTGGAGGTGCCGAGTCTGGGGGTGCTGAGCCTGGGGGTGCTGAGCCTGGGGGTGCTGTGCCTGGGGGTGCTGAGCCTGGAGGTGCCGAGTCTGGGGGTGCTGTGCCTGGGGGTGCTGGGCCTGGGGGTGCTGAGCCTGGGGGTGCCGTCCCTGGGGGTGCTGTGTCTAGGGGTGCTGAGCCTGGAGGTGCTTTGCCTGGGGGTGCTTCGTCTCGCCGGGAGCCACTCTCCCCACAGGAGCTGCGTGAGTGGTTTGCCGGGCGCTGGAGGCGTGCTGCTGGTGCTGGTGGTTCTTCGACTGCAGGGGGCACTGCTGCTGCGCGCCCCGCCGGCGCTCGTACTGTGGGTGCTGGAGCTGCTGAGTCTGAGAGTTCTCCTGGAGCTGGTCCTGCTGAGGGTGTTGGCGCTGAGCCTGCCGTTGGCGGCTCGACTGACAGTGCTCCTGGTGCTGCGGCTGGAGGTTCTGGAGCTTCTGGTGGTGCTGCTGGAGGTGCTGCTGGAGTGGGTGCTCCTGCCGGGGCTGCTGGTGCTGTTCCTGCTGTTTCTAGCGTCGCCGCGCGGCCCCGACCGTACTTCGTTCCGCTCCTGCAGCAGGTTCTTGGTCTTACACCTCCTCCTCCTCCCTTAGAGGGTCCGCAGCCTGTCCGGTCACAGCCACAGCTACAGCCTGCCTCCCCTTTGCCTGCTCCTTCTCCCTACGCTGGTCCGACTCGAGGTCTTACTGAGCGTCGTGAGCCTGCATCTCGTCCTGTGTCGCCTGTTCGTACTGAGCGCGCTAGTGGTCGCGGGTCGCGTCAGCGTCCTCCTCCTGTCCCTGGCACGCACCGGATGTCACTGCGTCCGTCCACTGCTCCTCTGCGTGCCCCTTTGCCTTCTCCTCCTGCTTCCTCTCTTCCTGCTCTTGCCGACCCGGAGTCGGACGCTCTTCGTGTTGCCAGTCCTACTGTCACGCGTCTCCTGGCTACTGCTGTCACTGACCCCTCCTTCGAGTCGTCTGCTGCGTCTGCCCTTGTCACTGAGCTTGTCGACTTTGCTGCGCGCTGTCGTCTAGACTACGCTGCTCGTCTTGTCACTGAGTCTGAGTCCGCCTGTCCTCCGTCCGTCGGGGGTGAGTGTGCCCTTGGCACGGACGTCCTTGAGGACAGGCAGGAGGAGTTCCAGTGTCTGGCCGCCGCTTCACCTCGTCTCGCGTCTGTACTGCTAGCCCCTGAGGGAGACCCGGATGCACCAGACATCCCGACTCCGCGCTCTTACGCGGAGGCGATAGAGGGTCCCTACTCCTCTCAGTGGCAGGCAGCTATGGATGCAGAGATGGCTTCCTGGAAGTCCACAGGCACCTACGTTGACGCTGTTCCCCCTCCTGGGGCGAACATCGTCAGTGGCATGTGGATTTTCAGGGTGAAGCGGCCGCCGGGTTCTCCGCCTGTCTTCAAGGCGCGTTACGTGGCTCGTGGCTTCAGTCAGCGGCAGGGGGTTGACTACTTTCAGACCTTCTCCCCCACCCCGAAGATGACCACTCTTCGGTTTCTGCTACACGTTGCTGCTCACCGTGACTACGAGCTGCACTCTCTCGACTTCAGCACAGCTTTCTTGCAGGGCAGCCTGCACGAGGAGATCTGGCTGCGTCGCCCACCTGGCTTCACTGGGTCTTTCCCTCCTGGTACCCAGTGGAGTCTCCGGCGTCCAGTCTACGGTCTCCGCCAGGCGCCACGTGAGTGGCACGACACACTGAGGACTACGCTCGCGGCACTTGGGTTTGCTCCTTCCACTGCCGACCCGTCGCTGTTTCTGCGCACCGACACCTCTCTGCCGCCGTTCTACATCCTCGTGTACGTCGACGACTTGGTCTTTGCCACAGCTGACACTGCTGGACTCGCCTACGTGAAGTCCGAGCTGCAGAAGAGACACACGTGCACTGACCTGGGTGAACTGCGCAGCTACCTTGGCTTGCAGATCACCCGGGACAGAGCACGCCGCACCATTACCCTGACTCAGTCACACATGGTGCAGCAGGTCCTTCAGCGCTTCGGCTTCACGTACTCCTCGCCTCAGGCCACTCCTCTGCCTACTCGCCACTCGCTCTCAGCTCTGCCTTCGGATGAGTCCGTAGAGTCGAGTGGCCCGTTTGCAGAGCTTGTTGGCTGCCTCATGTACCTGATGACCTGCACACGACCTGACCTCGCATACCCTCTTAGCATTCTCGCACGCTTTGTTGCTCCTGGGAGACACCGACCAGAGCACATGGCTGCAGCGAAGAGGGTGTTGCACTACTTGTGCAGTACGTCGGGCATGGGGCTAGTGCTTGGAGGGCGCAGTCCAGTGGTCCTCACTGGGCACGCAGACGCTTCTTGGGCTGACGACCAGGCTACGCAGCGGTCGTCACAGGGTTACACCTTCAGCCTTGGTTCCGGCTCTGTCTCGTGGCGGGCTACCCGCTCGTCTTCTGTTCTCGGCTCCAGTTGTGAGGCTGAGATCTACGCTGGGGCTATGGCTGCACAGGAGTTACGCTGGCTCACCTACCTGCTGACCGACCTTGGAGAGCAGCCTCGTTCTCCTCCAGTCCTGTACGTAGACAACAAGGCCATGCTGGCCTTGTGTCGAGAGCAGCGACTGGAGCACAGAACGAAGCACATTGCTCTTCGCTACTTTCTTGCTCGTGAGCTACAGCAGCGTGGACAGCTGCGACTTGCGTACGTGGCCTCTGAGGCCAACACTGCTGATGTCTTCACCAAGGCACTTGCGCCTTGTGATCATCAGCGTTGCTGCACGCAGTTGGGTCTTGTGCCTGTCTTGCCTCACTTGCTCTCCTCTTGACCTTGCTTGTACTTTCGCATATATATACTCTTGCTCTTGTATATCTCTTTATATGATCTTGCATGTGAACTGGCCTTGTGGCCTTTGAACTTGTGCTCGGAATGCGTGGTGACTTTGTGATCCACCCTGAGCTTTGCTTTGTTTTGCTTGACCGGTCTTGTGACCCCTTGTTCTCCCCCACTTTGCCTATGGGGGTGTGTCAGAACTTATAGCTTACTTGTTTCTGTAGGCTATAGTGGGGTATCCCATAGGGGGTACAACCCAATTAGGGTTTCCTATTTGTACTCACTTCGTTCATAGTCATTTCACTTCTCGTTCGTACTTTCTCAGTTTGATCACAGTTGCTGCGTGCTAGAAACTGATTATGAAGATCAATATCATCAATTTCTTGTTGTAACTCGGACATTCTTTCACTATCTAGTCTGATTCCAAATTGTTTAAACAAATCCTTCTTCTCCAAGAACGATAAGGCTCGTAATATCTTGGCAGGCCTCACGTTGTCGTCATACACGTTATGTGCGTTCTGTAATTTGCGTTTAAAACGCACACGAACAGTATGAGTTTCTTGTGGTAGACGAGGTAATGTAGTTACCATGTCAACAACTTTGACTGGAACATTTACTACTCCGCCACGTATCTTGTATTGTTTTCCAACGTGCGTTTGCGTAATGCTCGAAAACACAACGCGCGGTGAAATTAAACGTTCTTCCAAGTCTGACAATCCCGTAAGATCATGAGGTCGTTTCGGTAGCTGTGCTCCTCCTTTCCGAGAAAGCGTGGGCGTTTCTTTGCCCATAATTGCTATTTTGCAACTATTACACACGTTTGTAATAGTAGATGCGCCGTCTTCCACGTTGAACAATTGTCGTCTGAACAATAACCGATCACAACTTTCGCACCCATGTATAGGTCCTTCTCTGGATGCATCTTCAAATCGAGACAAAGCTTCGTCAACGATTTTAGCTTGCTCGTTTGATTCATCGTATCGAACTTCCAGGCCATCAAACAAGTTATCTAATTCCTCATTCCGAATAAGTTTGTCATCCTCATAAAACTCGTCGACATTGAATGACAATGTTTTAGTGCATTTAGGACCGAACGCCAAATGCAAAAAATATTGTCTTGCACGTGCAGCCGATTCTTCAGAATCCCATTTCTCATATATGTAGTTACGTCCGTTCACCATTATACGAAAACCGAATTTCTCGCATCCTTCATGAACTCCGACGTATGACTTTGGAGTAGTAGTTTGTGGGTTTTTCCCACGATCATTGATTGTGTATATCCTGTCAAAAAACGGTATGTCCACGAGCTTCCCATTGTTGATGAGATAACGCCGATCAAACGGAAGCTTTTGACTTGTCTTGAGCCCTCGATACTTCAAAATATAGTATTGCCGTGCCCAGGCAGCATGTCGATTTGTTGGAAATCCGCGAACAGACATTTTTCTATAGTTTACCATTAATCGTACGGTAAAACGAGATCCGTCTTCGATGATGCCTACAAGACCTTCACTGTTTGGAGCAATGTTTGGGATTGAAAAGTGAATATCTCCATTGGAATCAATCCGTTCGTCAGATATGCTGAATCTTACTTCATCGTCTTGATTTTTATCTTCAAAACTATTTGGCATCGTCCTGGTTCCATTGTGTGGAACAATATCGGATGAAGTATGCACACGCTGCGTGCGCGGCGAAACCGACTCAACTCGTACACCGTAGATCCTTGACCGTTCATCTTCATGCGCTTCGTGCATACGAACAGGTTGCCTACTGGTTGTTTGCTCTCTTGATCGATTGTTCAATCGAACGTGTTCGCGTTTCAAGTGAAACGTTCTTGATTCAACTTGATTATCGGAAACGTTTGACAGTTCCACACCTTCTTGCACCATGTCAATACAAGTTGGACGCGTACTATATACTGGAGCAGTAGTTACTGATCCCACTCGTTCGTCATGATTGTTTGACTGTTCCAAAACTTCCGCACTACCGAAAGATTGTGCACTCCTTGCTTGCTCAAGCGAATCATCGCCTAATGACGCATGCTCATGCTGCATGTGGTGCGTTACTGGTTCAACCCGTCTATCAGGTACGCTTGACACTTCAGAAGCAAAGAACGAGATACCCCAGATCTCACCCTCGTTACACTCTTCAAGTAGAGTGTAATGGTTGCTGGATAACAACAAATGAATCTGGTTATGTCGAGATAGGAACTCTAACCCTTCGTATTGCACCCACTCCCGAGAATTAAGCCATACTATGACTGTTTTGTTCATTAACTCACAAAATGCTCTAATTTCACACGTTGAACCCCAAACAGATTGTTCGTTGATATATTGAACATACTGGTCTATCGTCGTTAACGACACATCGTGACACATTGCAACCAAGTTTTGATATCGTGACCAGTTGTCGCAAACATGCTCAAAAATCCTCACTTTTAATAGGTCCCAATAATTATCGTCATTCCATGTTGCGAGTGATAGACATCTATACAAACATGCACCATCGCCTTGCACGAATCGCCTACGAAATACATACCTTCGCCTTAACTCACCGTCAAGCGAAGGTCCCGTGAAAAGCTGTACTGAAGAAGACCCCATAGCTGAACGAAGACAACCGTCCTAAAAAATGCCTTCTGCGTTACCTGCTTACACACACAATTTCGTATTAATGAATAACAAATAACAATCAGATGCAAAGATCAATTGAAACGGGTCGCATTATACAATGATATTACAACTTGAACTTAATAAAAAATCATAAAATCTGATAAAAAGAAGCCAGTGTTTTATTAAAAAATGATATTACTCGTTACAAAATCACACAATTGAATAACGAGAATGAAAACACGGAACAACTCACTTCAGCGCTCTCCGCAATGCTAGAGTAGATCGATGCAATTGACTGTATTGTTGATGGCTCTGCAAGATAATGAACAGAACAGAAACACATTGTTTAAAGAGAAAATATTCAACATTAAACAATAATTACAATATTTAATAATAAACATAGGTAGAAATTTCATTCCATAGTGCAGTGTAACAACAATTATCTAAATATCCACTATGATAATTTACGCATTCTTTGATTAGCAATGGATCCAACCTTCAGTTTAATGAGCTATAATGAAACGAAAATACAAAATTTGAAGAAAAACGTAAAACTACTAAAATAGAAAAATGCATAATCATATGTTCAACACTATTCATACTTGGTATTACGGAACCACATACTTGAATTGCAGAGAGTGGCTCAAAAACAGCTACTCAATGAATTGAGAACCAGAAATTGTCAGAACATCTGGAAAAACAAAAAACAAACAACAAAATATCACATTAGTTGATGCTCTTACATGACAACAGATCGTCATACATGATACAAAATTATTACTACATAGTTGCAGTTACAACTCTCACACTTATAACTGCACACTGGAGTTCGTAAAAAATGGAAAAGGATTATAACATCTACATGTGTAAAATACAATTGTGTAAAAAACAATAGCGTCAATGGATGCTATTGGTGAAATTCTTGTGCAACTAGAAGTTAATAAGGAAAGAGAATTGCAATGAAACCATTCACAAATCATAATGTTCCAAGAGTGCATGTCTATAATAGTAGTTGAAAACATGACAACACAACAAAGATTTCAAGGGGAAAAATGTAGTTAAAAAGGTAAACACACACATTGATACACACACACGTTTTTGAATCCAGCGGGGAAGCTTTCTTCTTGAGCGGCTGAAAGACACACACACGGGATTCGACATGGGGAAGCAATCAAGATAAGGCAATCAAGATAAAAATAACCATAACAAAGAAGCTTTTCAGCAACAGCAACAAAAAAGGGTGAAAGAACAATATTAGAGACACGAAATTGATGTTCTGGACAGTTAGAGTATGTGATCTTACCTATGGACGCACGTACTAAGTAGTTGGCTTGAAGATCTACGGTAGAAGAACAAGAGTTGCAGGAAACTTGTAAGAAGAGTTCTCAGGTAATTGTGAGATGAGTTTGAGA
Source organism: Closterium sp. NIES-65 (assembly GCA_948144175.1). Classification (NCBI taxonomy): domain Eukaryota; kingdom Viridiplantae; phylum Streptophyta; class Zygnematophyceae; order Desmidiales; family Closteriaceae; genus Closterium; species Closterium sp. NIES-65. Next base: position 249,659 of record CANXME010002194.1, read on the forward strand.
AGTTGAGCAAGCTCAAGGTTGTCTAACCTAATGGAAGAAGAATTGCTTGAGCAGGAAGGAAAAGTTGGGGTTGAAGAAGATTAGCTTGAGGAGGAAGGGAAAGTTGGGGTTGAAGAAGACCAGCTTGAGGAGGAAGGGAAAGATGGGGTTGAAGGGAAAGATGGGGTTGAAGAAGATTAGCTTGAGCAGGAAAGGAAAGATAGGGTGGAAGGAGACTTGTTTGAGCATGAATGGAAAGATGGGGTGCTTTCCTAGAAAACGTTTTTTTTTTCCCTTGTGAAAACTGCCCTTCAGGAGTCCATCATAAAATGTATCATGAAATTTGCTCAGATGTTGATGCACATTCCTTAACTTGAACTATTTTTGTTGCCCAATTGTCACCTTTCCAAAGAGTTGTTTTCATTGGACAGAATCAAATGGTCCTTCCTGATGTTATTCAGCCACTCAGTGGAGAGGTGAGTACAAAATCTGCACATGGGAATAGCTACAATTCTCAGCCACATTCAACTTCATAACAAGTTGGCTTTTGTAGTTTATGGCACTAGAGATAGTATGGCATATGAAACTGAAACAGTTGGAATCGGATCTTTCCGCAATCAGATCGGTCCTGAATTTTACAGTTACTACCGTAGAAAAAGACACCTTGAAACCGCGTCAACAGTGCTGACAGCTGGCAGAAACAAAAACGTCAAGTGGTGTTATTACTTTGAGCACTGTTTTTACAGCTGTCAAACAACTGTCACCCGTTTTGACAGCTGTCAAAATGCTGTGGTGTTTCTTACTATCGAAATAGTTAGAAACAGTTGGGCCGCCTTGCAACCACTAAAGTCGCACGCGATGTAATTGCGGGCTGACGTCAACAGCGTCGCCTGAAATTTCGCGTGCAAGAAATTTCGGACTGACGTCAGCAGCGACGTTCGAATTTCGCGCACGAGAAATTGCAGCTGACGTCAGCTGCGTCGCCCGAGGTTTCGCGCGCAAACAATTGCAGCTGACGTCAGCTGTGTCTCTCGAAATCGAAATCGGGTTAGCAACAGCTAAATCGAGTCTTCACTGCTCGGCTACCAGACAAACGGTCCCAGCTGCACGGAAACTGTACAGCGCGGAATGCATGACGTCAGAAGCGCTGTTCGAAATTTCCGCGCTACTGACGTCAGCAATCTTTCACGCGCGAGACAAAATCGCGTGACGCCAGCAGCGCCGTCAGAAATTTCCGCGCAAATTTCCTTCGACGCTGCTGACGTCAGTCGATGTTTTGCGCGTTAGAAACAGCTGACGTCAGCAATTCGCTCTAATTACAGTCCTGTCAAATCATAACACATAAACAAACGTTTGAAAACTGAAATTGTATGAAACACAACTACCACGTATACACATTATCAAAAAAAATTAGTAGCCTGTCCTCAACTATATCTCAAAACATCTGTATTTCATGATCATTTTAAAACATGGAAATCGCACAATTTACTACAATCCAACAACGACAAACAAATTGAAGTCGTTCAAAAAATCTTACGCATGTTACGAGTGTTGCTTCGCAACCCTAAGACGATTTCGTCGCCTTTTTTTTTTTTCGAGCCCATCATTACCTAGTGACTGACTGCGGTTACCACGTTACCCCACGCCCTGCCCTGCGCTGCGCCGTCAGCGCGCACCCTGCCCTGCCCTGCCTTGCGTCGCGCTGCCTCGCACACGCCATGCCGTGCCTTGCGTCGCACTGCCCCGCGCACGCCCTGCCCTGCCTTGCGTCGCGCTGCCCCGCGCACGCCCTGCCCTGCCCCGCGTCGCGCTGCCCCGCGCACGCCCTACCCCGCTGCCCTGTGCGTCACGCCCTACTGCAGCCCGCACGTCGCGCCCTGCTGCCCTGCGCGTTGCGCCCTATAGCAGCCCGCGCGTCGCGCACTGCTGCCTTGCGCATCCCGCCCTACTGCGGCCCGCACGGCGCGCCCTGCTGCCCTGCGCATCACGCCCTACGGCAGCCCGCGCGTCGCGCTCTGCTGCCCCGCGGGTCGCGCGCTGCTGCCCCGCTCGTCGCGCCCTACGGCAGCCCGCGCGTCGCGCTCTGCAGCCCCGCACGTCGCGCTCTGCTGCAGCCCGCGCGTCGCGCCCTGCTGGAGCCCGTGCGTCGCGCCTTGCTGCCCCGCGCGTCGCGCTCTGCTGCAGCCCGCGCGTCGCGCCCTGCTGCCCGGGCGGCCAAGGCCGAGCCGCGCCGCCCAGCCCGAGCCGCCCTGCCCAACCCCATCCGCCCTACTACTCATGCTACTGCTGCTACTAGTGGAGGTGCCGCTAGGAGTGCTGGAGGTGCTGCAGCTTAGCCTCACCGAGCCGCTCTGCTGCCCTTACTGCTACTGCTGCTACTTGTGCTACTGCCTTCCCTCTGTACTGCCCTGCTGGTCGCACGCCTCCTTGCTTGCCCGCTATGACTTCACTTCGTAGTAGCGGTGGGAGTGGTGACGGCGGTGGTGGCAGCAATGGGAGTGGTGGCGGCCGTGGTACCAGTCACTGTGGAGTGGTTCGGTAGGGAGTTTCTGGCGGTGGCCAGATGCAGCTACAGCAGCGTCCGCGTGAGGCCCTTATGCCCCAGCAGCTTCGTGAGTGGTACACAAGTAGGTGTGGTGGCGGCGGCCGAAGTAGCAGTCGCGGTGGAGCTGTTCAGTGCGGAGTTTCTGGCGGTGGCCAGATGCAGCTGCAGCGGCGTCCGTGTGAGATCCTTACGCCCCAGCAGCTTCGTGAGTGGTACGCTCAGAGTGGGGGGACTTGGAGTACTGTCCGCTGCCCGTACGTCATTCACACAGGTGATCGGGCTGGTCAGACTTGCGGGACTCTTGGTCACACACAGGCTCGCTGCTTCGCATGCCTGAGCGACGCCTGGCGTGCAGTGTTTGGTGACAAGGCTGAGCTCCCCCGCTAGCTAGAGCTACTTAGGAATAAGGTGGATATCTTTGCTCTGGACTATGACACTATCCTCACTACCATGTATGCTTTGACTCTTAGTACTCAGGGTGACTGTTACCTCTGTGTGCCGTCCGACCCTGGTATAGCGGCTACTGCTTTAGGTGCTGGTGAGCCTGCTCTAGGTGCTAGTGAGTCTGCTCTCTCTGTTACTGCGCCTACTGAGGCCTTGCACACCTTCACGCTTAACTCAGGTGCTTCCCGCTGCTTCTTTTGCGATAGCACCACAGTCACACCACTCGCAGCACCGGTTGTAGTCTCTCTGGCTGACCCCTCTGGGAAACCGGTTCTTGCACGTTCTTCCACTGTTCTCTATGAGCTTGGTGAGTAACGCCGTCCTTCAGGATGCTTGGGTTGATACCTTTACCCCCGGAGGACAGCGTGTGTCGATCTGCACGTGTGCACGGACGGGCCGTCACCTGGCCACGTTCACCCGTCGGCCTGGGTCGAGCCTATACACACTGACTACTGCGCCTCCTCAGGTAGCTGCATCTGCGTCTGCGTCCGCGTCCGATCAGCTAGCAGCCTCCTGCTCGTGTCACGCCCTGTCGCACCAGACTCTCTTTTGGCACCATCGCCTTGGTCACCCCTCTCTACCATGCCTCCGTGGCATGCACTCTCGCCTTCTTGTCTCTGATCTTCCCAGGTCTCTGCCTCTCCTCCCACCCTCGCCTACCCCTCCCTGCTTTCCCTGTGTCGAGGGGCGGCAGCGCGCCGCTCCTCACTCCTCCTCGTTTCCCCCGACGACTGCTCCACTCCAGACTCTCCACTTGGACGTGTGGGGCCCAGCCCGCGTCTAGGGACAGGGCCGCAAGCGACTACTTGCGTTACACCACGGTCTTCCCCTTGTGCAGCAAAGGTGAGGTCCTGATGTCTTGATCCCTTGGATCCGCGCTGTCCGTCTCCAGCTCCGCGAGTGGCTCGACACGGACCTTCCTGTCCTGCGTCTGCACTCTGGCAGAGGTGGTGAGTTTTCCTCCGAACTCTTACGGGACTTTTGTCGTGGGGAGGGCATCACCCAGTCGTTCACGCTTCCGGCCTCCCCGCAGCAGAATGGGGTTACTGAGCGCCGCATTGGCCTAGTCATCGCTCGTACCTCCATGATCCATGCGGCTGCCCCCCATTTTCTGTGGCCATTTGCGGTCCGGTACGCTGCGCATCAGCTCCACCTCTGGCCCTGTGTCTCCTTGCCGGAGACCCCGCCTACACTACGTTGGACCGGAGAGGTTGGCGATGCGTCAATATTCCGGGTCTGGGATCTTGTGCCTTTTTTCGCGATACCTCCGCGGACAAGCTGTCCGCCCGCGCCGTTCCCTGTGTCTTCTTAGGCTTTCCCCCTGACGCGCCTAGCTAGCAGTTTTACCACCCCACCTCGCGCCGTGATCTGTCCCCTCAGGATGTCACATTTGACGAATCGGTTCCCTTTTACCGTCTCTTCCCCTACCGCACTGCCCCTACCCCTCCCCCTCCGCTCTTCCTTGCTCCAGGTCCCCCTCAGGTAGACCCCCTCCCCCCTCAGGGTCTTGCTCCTTCAGGTGTGTCTCAGGTAGACCCACTCCCCTTGGTTGAGCCTATCGAGGTCACTAGTGACTTTGGTGCTGCTGGGGGTGCTGAGCCTGCGGGTGCTGAGCCTGAGTGTGCGGAGCCTGGGGGTGCTGAGCCTGTGCGTAAGGAGCCTGGGGGTGCTGAGCCCGCGGTTGCGGAGCCTGAGCGTGAGGAGCCTGGAAATGCTGAGCCTGCGACTGCAGAGCCCGAGGGTGCTGCGTCTGAGCATGCGGAGCCTGGGGGGTGCTGAGCCTGAGCGTGCGGAGCCTGGGGGTGCTGAGCCTTGGGGTCCTGCATCTACACTACGGGAGCCTCTTTCACCACAGCAGTTGCGCGAGTGGTACGCTCGGCGCTGTAGCCTTAGGAGTAGCGTTGCTGGAGCTGGAGGCCCTGGAGCTGCAAGTCCTGAAGGTGCTGGATGTACTGCTGGTACAAGAGGTACTGGAGGTGGTGGAGTTACTAGTCCTGGAGGTCCCACTGGTGCCTCGCCTCAGCGGTCGAGCAAGCGGGAGCCTCTCTTACCACAGCAGTTGCGCGAGTGGTCCGCTCGGCGCTGTAGCCTTCAGTGTGGCACTGCTGGAGCTGGAGGCCCTGGAGCTACTAGTCCTGGAGGTACTGGTGGTGCTGGCACTGCTGGTCCTGGGGGTGCTCATGCTGGTGGCGCTGGAGCTGCCGGAGCTGGTGGTGCTGCTATTACTGGACGTGCTAGAGGTAGTGGAGTTTCTGGAGCTACTGGAGCTGGTGGTGGTGCAACTGCTGCTCGAGGTGCAGGAGCTGCTATTCCTGGAGGTACTTTTACTGGAGGCACTAGAGCTGCTAGAGCTGGTGGTGTTGCGGCTGCTGCTGGAGGTACTGGAGCAGTTGGTCCCGGAGGTGCTCATACTGGAGGTATTGGAGCTGCTAGAGCTAGTGGTGCTGTCGGTATTGGTGGTGCTGGTGGAGCTGGCACTGCTAGTCCTGGAGGTGCTCGTCCTAGAGGTTCTGGAGGTGCTCTTTCGCAGTAGCAGCTACGCGAGTGGTACACTCAGCACTGCCGCCTTTGGAGTGGCGCTGATGGGGCTGGAGGTGCTGCGGCTGGAGGCGCGGGAGCTGGAGGTAATGGAGCGGCCGGAGCTGGTGGTGCTGCGGACTCTGGTGGGGCTAGAGGCTTTGGGGCTATAGGCGTTGGAGCTGGGAGCTAGGGGTGCTGGAGCTGGAGTTTCTGGAGCTGCCGGAGACCCTGGAGCTACTGGTATTAGTACTGGAGGTGCTGTTGCTGGAGGAGCTGGTACTAGTGGTGCTGCACCGCCGCGTCTGTTCTTGGCTCCGCCGTCACCGTCGTCTCTGCCGCCGCGTGGCTCGGTGCTTCGCCACGTTCTTAGTCTCCCGTCTTCTACTGGTCTCCCGTTACAGCCAGGCTCCTCACTGCCCCCTCTCCTTACACTGAGCAGACAGGAGGTCTTACTGAGCGCCATGAGCCTGCTTCTCATCCTGCCTCGCCTGTTTGCACTGGTCGCACTAGTCGTCGTGTTCCTCGTGAGCGTCCTCCTCCTGTCCCTGGCACGCACACTATGACACTTCGTCCTTCCTCTCTTCCACAGCGTGCTCCTCTGCCGTCTCCTTCTGCGTCCTCTCTTCCGCACGTTCCGGACCCTGAGTCATACCTGGTTTGTGCTGCCAGTCCTACTGTTATGCGTCCATAGCCACTGCTGTCACAGACCCTTCGTTTGAGTCTGCTGCGGCGTTTGCCTTAGACTCTGAGCTTGTTGACTTTGCTGCCGCTTATCGTCTCGACTACGCCACTATTCTTGTTGCTGAGTATGAGTCTATTTGTGCTCCGTCCGTCGGGGGTGAGTGTGCTCTTGGCACGGACGTCCTAGAGGACAGGCAGGAGGACTTTGAGTGTCTTGCAGCCGCTGCACCTCATCTCGTGGCCATGCTACTTGCCCGTGAGGGAAAGTATCAGCACCACACATCCCGACCCCGCGCTCTTACGCTGAGGCGATCGCGGGTGAGTACTCCTCCCAATGGCGGACAGCCATGGACACAGAGATGGCATCTTGGAAATCCACAGACACCTACGTAGATCCGGTTCCCCCTCATTGGGTGAGCGTAGTCGCTGGCATGTGGATTTTCAGGGTGAAGCGCCCGTCGGTTTCTCCGCCTGTCTTCAAGGCTTGTTACGATGCATGAGGCTTCAGTCAGCGTCAGGGAGTTGACTTCTTCCAGACCTTCTCCCCTACCCCGAAGATGACCACCCTTCGGGTGTTGCTGCACGTTGCCACTCAGCGTGACTACGAGCTTCACTCCCTTGATTTCAACATAGCTTTCCTACAGGGCAGCCTGCACGAGGAGATCTGGATGTGCCGTCCATCTGGCTTCACTGGGTCATTTCCTGCAGGTACCCACTGGAGCCTCCAACGGCCAGTCTACGGTATTTGCCAAACGCCTCGTGAGTGGCACGACACACTGAGGACTACACTTGCGGCTCTTGGGTTTGCACCTTCCACTGCTGACCCATCGCTGTTTCTGTGCACCGACACTTCATTGCCGCCGTTCTACATCCTCGTGTACGTCGACAACTTGGTCTTTGCCTCTGCTGACACTGAGGCTCTCGCCCTTGTGAAGTCGGAGCTATAGAAGAGACACACGTGCACAGACCTGGGTGAACTGCGCAGCTACCTTGGCCTGCAGATCACTTGAGACAGAGCACGGTGCACCATCACACTAACCCTGTCACACATGGTGCAGCAGGTCCTTCAGTGTTTCGGCTTCAATTTGTCCTCGCCACCGTCCACTCCTCTGGCTACCGGTCACTCGCTCTTAGCTCCACCTTCGGACGAGTCCGTAGAGCCGAGTGGTCCATACCCAGAGCTAGTGAGCTGCCTCATGTACCTGATGACCTGCACTCAACCTGACCTTGCGTACCCTCTTGGCCTTCTAGCATGCTACGTGGCTCCTGGTAGGCACCGAAAGTTGCACTGGGATGCTGCGAAGAGGGTACTGCGTTACTTGTGCAGTACATCGGGCATGGGGCTTGTGCTTGGAGGGCGGGGTCCAGTCGTCCTCACTGGACACTTAGACACTTCGTGGGTTGACGACCTGACTACGCAGCGGTCGTCTGAAGGTTACTCGTTTAGCCTTGGCTCCGGCTCTGTTTCTTGGCGGTCTACCCGCTCGTCATCTGTTCTCAGCTCCAGTTGTGAGGCTGAGATCTACGCCACAGCCATGGCTGCATAGGAGTTACGCTGGCTCACCTACGTGCTGACCGACTTGGGAGAGCAGCCTCGTTCTCCTCTAGTTCTGTACGTAGACAACAAGGCTGCAATTGCCTTGTGTCCGGATCACAGACTGGAACACAGAACAAAGCACATCGCTCTGCGTTACTTCCTTGCTCAAGAGTTGCAGCAGTGTGGTCAGCTTCGTCTTGCTTACGTGGCCACTCAGGCCAACATGTCAGAATGAGGAATGGTGTGTTTCCATTGATGTTGGTTGGGGTACATATGACAAACCCTAACTTCTGTACCCCCTAAGACAAACCTCACTACAGGCTACAACATTTGACACACCCCCATAGCCTAAGTGAGGGGTGTCTAGCAAAATCAAAAAGAGTACGGTCACAAGACCAGTCCAAAAGAAAACAAAGCTCAGGGTGGATCACAACGTCACCACACACTCTGAGCACAAGCAACAGTGGCCACAAGGCCAGTCCAAGAGATCACAAGTATATATAGCAAGTGTACAGACGAAGCAGGCAATAAACTCAAGTCTACACATGACTAGAACCTGTGTCAACAAGGCCTAACTGCACACAACACCTCTGGTGGTCACAAGGCGGAAGCGCCTTGGTGAAGATGTCTGCAGTGTTGGCCTCGGACTCCACGAACTCGAAGCGAGCCTGTCCACGTCTCTGCAACTCTCGCAGAAGAAAGTACCTGACGTGAATGTGCTTCACTCTGCTCTCCAGTCGCGGCTCACGACAGAGGAGGATCGACGCCTTGTTGTTAGTAAACAAGGTCGGTGCAGAGCTCGGCTGCTCACCAAGGTCGGCGAGCAAGAAGGTCAACCACCGCAACTCCTGTGCCGCCATGGCACCAGCGTAAATCTCAGCCTCAGCTGTAGAGGTCGAGACAGAAGAGGAGCGCGTGGAACGCCAGGAAACAGCTCCAGAACCCAAACTGAAACAGTACCCCTGAGTAGACCTGTGAGTCTCAGCGTCGTCAGCGTAAGAGGAGTCACAGTGACCAGTGAGTACGACAGACTGCTGCCCTCCAAGAACTAGCCCCACGCCTGATGTAGTCGCTAGGTACTTCGCCACCCTCACAGCTGCCGTCCAGTGAACAGGACGGTGTCTCCCTGGCGCAACAAAGCGCGCAAGGATGCTGAGAGGGAAGGCGAGGTCCGGGCGAGTACAAGTCATCAGGTACATGAGGCAACCCACAAGCTCTGCGTAGGGACCACTAGGCTCAAACGGCTCGTCAGGAAGGGGACCAGTGAGTCTGTGGTCAACAGCGAGAGGTGTGCGCTGTACGGTGGAGTGCTGAAGCCCGAACCGCTGAAGGACCTGCTACACCATGTGTGACTGTGAGAGTGTAATGGTGCGAGCGGCTCTGTCCCTGGTGATCTGCAGGCCAAGGTAGTGGCGCAGCTCACCAAGATCAGTGCACGTGTGTCTCTTCTGCAGTTCGGACTTCACGTCTGCCAAAGCAACCCTGTCCGGAGTGGCGAAAACGAGGTCGTCGACGTAGACCAGAACAAAGAACGGTGTGGAGCCACGACGAACGAACAGCAACGGGTCGGCAGAAGACGGCTGGAACCCAAGGTCAGAGAGGGTAGAACGCAGAGTGTCGTGCCACTCGCGAGGGGCCTGGCGAAGACCGTAAACAGGTCGCCTCAGCCTCCACTGGGTCCCAGGAGGGAAAGTGCCAGTGAAGGCCGAGGGACGACGCAACCAGACCTCCTCATGTAGGCTGCCCTGAAGGAAAGCAGTGGAGAAGTCGAGAGAGTGTAACTCGTAGTCTCTCTGTGCTGCTACGTGTAGTAACACCCGAAGAGTGGTCATCTTCGGGGTAGGTGCGAAGGTCTGAAAGAAGTCAACTCCCTCGCGCTGACTGAAACCTCTAGCCACGTAGCGCGCCTTGAAGACCGGGGGAGATCCCGGTGGCCGCTTCACCCTGTAGATCCACATGCCGTCGACTACGTTCGCCCCAGGGGGGGGAACCTCATCGACGTAGGTGCCTGTGGATCTGTAGGAGGCCATCTCTGCGTCCATGGCAGCTCTCCACTGAGAGGCCCAAGGCCCTGACACTGCCTCAGCGTAAGTGCGAGGAGTCGGAATGTCAAGGGCGTCGGGGTCACCCTCAGGGGCGAGGAGCATGGCACAGAGATGAGGGGAAGCGGCCGCCAGGAACTCTAGCTCAAACTGCCTGTCCTCTAGGGCGTCACAGCCAAGGGCAGACACACCCCCGACGGCCAGAGGACTGGTAGGAGGAGCAGCCACAAGCGTGGTGGCGTAGTCAAGGCGGCGGGTAGCGGCAAAGTCAGTAACCGCGGCAGTAAGAGCAGACACAGAGGACACAGAGGCACGAGGGTGAGTAACAAGAGAGGCGAGAACACGAGAGAGAACAGGACGGTACGTGCGGTAGTAGTCAGTGACAGGAGCAGGGAGCGACACGGTGAGGGCCGACTCAGGAGGAGACGGAAGCACAGACTGAGACGGACGAGGTGGACTGGAACAAAGTAAGGCAGTACGAAGGTCAGTGAAGGGAACAGGAGACGAGGGACGAGCACGAGGGGAGCGACGAGTAGCCCAAGAACGAGACGGAGGAGGAGAGGACAAAGGCGGAGAACTAGAGAAAACAGCGGGGGAGGAGTCAGGCGGAGGAAACGTGGGACCGTAGACAGGAGGAGAGGCGGAGGAGGGAGGAGAAGGGGAGGGGAGACCAAGGGTCCGAAGACCCGAGACAGGAGGAGGAAGTGGCTGCTGCTGCTGCTGCTGCGACTGCTGCTGCTGCGGACGCGGCTGCTGCTGGGACTGCTGCTCCTGCGGGTCCAGCTGCTGCTGCTGCTCCGCCAGCCGCTGTAACTCCCTCTCCTCTCTCTCCAACTCCAGCTGCTCGTCACGCGCACGGCGAACACGAGCCTGGTGCCTAGTCGGGTAGGGGTGGGGGGGCGGAGTAGTGTCCGAAGCAGCGGCAGCTCCAGAGTCAACCCCCGAAGAACCAGGCGCACCACCCACAGAGGCAGCACTAACACCAGCTCTAGACCCAGGCGCACCAGAACCCGAAGCAGGCGCACCCTCACCCCCAGAGGGAGCACCCCCAGAGTCCGCGCGGCCAGCACCGGCTCCCGGACGACAAGAGTCCTCTGCACCCACCGGGTCAGCTCCAACTCCAGAACCAGAAACTCCAGCTCCAACTCCAGCACCCCCAAAACCAGAAACTCCAGTGCCTACTCTAGCTCCACCTCCTGCTCCAACACCAGCTCCAACTCCAGCACCCCCAGAACCAGAAACCGGTACAGGAACAGGCGCAGCACCAACCTCTCGAGAGCTAGCACCAGCGGCACGCTGCGAGGAGGACTGTGGGGAGGGAGGCTGTACCGGAGGGGCTACCGAAGGAGGAGGGGTAGCCTGGGACACACCTGACGGGGCTGGGCCAGGGGGGGGAGGCTGTACCGGGGGAGCAGGAGGGGGAGCGGCAGTCAGGAAGAGGGGGGGAGGAGGAACCGGGAGACCTCGACTGGGGTACCTGACGTAGTACGAAGTGGACTCCTCGAAACGGACGTCACGGGAGTCAAAGAACCGGTGAGAGGGAGGGTGGTAAAAGGTGAAGTCAGAGGAGTCCTCAAGGAAACCAAGGAAGACACAGGGGACGGCACGAGGCGAGAGCTTGTCCACGGAGGTGTCGCGGACAAGAGCCAAGCACCCCCAGACACGAAACCGCGACGCAACACCAGGGGACCCTGTCCAAAGACTGGTCGGTGAAACCTCTGGTTGAGAGACACGTGGCCAGAGGTTCAGCTGGTGCGCGGCGTACCTGACCGCGTAGGGCCACAGAAAATGGGGGGCACAGGCGTGAGTCAGGGAGGTGCGGGCGATCTCCATGACCAGGCCTATGCGGCGCTCAGCAACCCCATTCTGCTGTGGGGACTCTGGAAGCGTCCAGGACTGACGAATGCCCTGCTCGCGACAGAATCCAGCGAGAATGCCGGAGCGAAACTCACCCCCACGGTCGGAGTGGAGACAGCTGACACGACGACCACGAGTGTCCTCGGTGGTGAGCAACCACCTGATCAGCGTAGAAGTCACCTCAGACTTCTTCGCCAGTGGGAACACTGTGGTGTAGCGGGAGAAGTCGTCAACGACCACCAAAAAGTAACGCTCACGCTCAGGGCCTAGACGAGGGGCGGGGCCCCAGACGTCCAAGTGAAGCGTCTCAAAAGGCTCGGTGGCCGGACGAAGGGAGGAGGAGTGAGGGGTGGCGCGCAGCCTACCCTCGACGCAGGGACGACACGGCGGCGCAAGCGAAGGCGGCAGCGACGGCAAGACACGTGTGAGGCCTAGGACAAGACGCTGACTAGACATAGCGCGCAGACGAGGAAGGGACGGGTGCCCCATCCGGTGGTGCCACAGAACGGTGGGGTGGGCAAGGGACCGGCAGGAGCACGACGCAGCGACTGGAACAGACGTAGGAACCTGACACGACACAGACACCTGGGGGGACGAAGCAACCTGGTGAGACACGGGGACCCGAACGGGGGGGGGAACCGGGGGCAGTGGCAGTAGGGGGGGCTGCTGGTGCGGCCGCTGGTGCTGGTGCTGCTGCTGCTGCTGCTGCTGCTGCGGCTGCTGCTGCTGCTGCGGCTGCTGCTGCGGCGCACGCGGGCCAGTGTGAAGAGTGTAGAGACCCGAGCCCGGCTCAGCAGTAAAGGTAGCAAGAGGCTGGTAAGAGTCTCCGTCAACACACACCGCAGTCTCTCCAGAAGGCTCAAACCACACACCCACGTGCTGACTCACGAGGGGTCGCACGCCCACCAAGTTCCGGGAGAACGAGGGGACGTGAAACCCAGTGAGAGACCCGGAGGGAGCAGCAGGACACGGTAAAGTGGTAGTGTGACGGGCAGTGACTGGTCCCGTAGTGGGATCAGCCAACGCTACAGAAACAGGCGCAGGAAGTGGTGTAAGTGTCGTGCTGTCCCGGAAGAAGCAGTGGGAGGCTCCAGAGTCCAGTGTGAACGACAGCGAAGCGTCCCCTGAGGTAGTCGCTGGTCTAGAGTCTACACAAGTACCTACACTAGCAACAGGCAACTGAGCAAGACTAGCACCTAAGCTAACAACACCAGAGTAAACAGAGTCAGAGACACTAGAGTCAACAACAGCATACATAGCATGAGGAGCACTAATCAGATCAACTAACTGCTCAGCAGACATGCCCCACAGAGCGGAGCCGTAGCGCTGAACCAGAGGAAGCCAGTCAGGAGCAGGACCGCCAACCCCGTAGGTCAACCGGACCGTGTCAGTGAGCTGAGCAAAGCACTGACCAGGGGGGTGAAAGCGGCCACAAGGGTGGCCCCGACGAGGACCTGTCTGAACCTGGTAGGGGCAGGGAGGGTAAGCCGCACCGCGCTGGGGCTGACGCAGCCCCGACCCCGGAGCCAGCTGCTGACGCTGCTGCTGCTGAGGCTGCTGGGAGGAAAGGGGCTGCTGCTGCTGCTGAAGGTGCTGCTGACGCTGAGCCTGGTACCACGCCGCTGCTCCACCTAGCGGGGCCGGCAGTACAGGAGGCGACTGACGAGCTCGGGGGTCGCCGCCACCAGCAGGTGCAGTGGAGTCACCAGCCGCTGCACGAGGGGTCTCTCCAGACGCTGCACTCCCACCACCCCCAGTCGCAACAGCACCCCCACTACCTCCGCTACCTCCGCCTCCACCTCCACCAGAACCACCTTTCTTGCCCCCCCTGCCGCGGGACCGCGACGCAGTCGTAACAGCAGCCGCAGTCGCGTCAGTAGCGGCAGTGGCAAGAGAGGCAGTGAAGGTGGGTAACTGCGGGACTGTGCACCCGTGGAAGAGTGGGGGGGACACAGTACCAGAGGCGGCAGCTACCGAACGAAGGTTGCTCTCGACGTCCTTGAGTGCAGACTCAAGGACCTCGATAGTCAGCTCACTAGGGTGCTTCAGCAGAAGCGCGTCACGAACGGAGGCAAGGCGGTCAGGGAGGCTAGTGGCGATGAAATAGACAGTGATCGCCATGGGGGGAGGAAGCAGTGTAAGCTGTGCCTCAGTGCAAGCAGCGCGGTAACTAGCGTCGAGCGAGCGGAGGTGAGCGATCAAGTCAGCAGAGCGCTCAAACGAGGCAAGATCAGGAAACAGGAACGGGAGGAAAAGACGGCCAAGAGAGACAGTAGCGGGAGTAGAGTAGCGGGCCTTAATCGCAGTGAGGTACGCAGCAGCGGTGCGAACCTGAGTAAAGTGGACCTCCTCGGACTCAGGGAGGAGGCTGCTGAGTGCGATGCAGGCCGCAGCGTCACGCGACGTCCAAGCCGTCCGGTCAGCGCGCTGACGGGCAAAGCGAGCCGTAGCAGCGTCGTCAGGAGCAGGGCCTAAAGCTGTAGGCTCGGGGGGCTCAGGGAGGTCACCAGTAGCGTGTGACCAGAGGGTCTCGCCCCCCTGGACCTGACTCTCTAACAGACGGCGAGCGCGAAGAAGCCAGACGGAAAAGTCAAGGGGTCTACCGTCAGCGTCGAAACGAAGAACTCGCGGAGTCGCCATAGTGAGGACTAAAGCGAACGAACAGGCGAGTAACAACCGGGGGGGAAGAGGACTCAGTCGCAGCGGAAGAGCGGGCTAGAGCGACGGGCCAGGACGTAGGGTAGGGCAACGGGCCAGGGCCTAGGGTAGGGCGACGGGCCAGGGCTTAGGGAGGGCAACGGGCCAGAGCCTAGGGTAGGGCGACGGGCCAGGGCGTAGGGAGGGCGACGGGCCAGGGCCTAGGGTAGGGCGACGGGCCAGGGCCTAGGGTAGGGCGACGGGCCAGGGCCTAGGGTAGGGCGACGGGCCAGGACTTAGGGAGGGCGATGGGCCAGGGCCTAGGGTAGGGCGACGGGCCAGGGCTTAGGGCAGGGCGACGGGCCAGGGCTTAGGGCAGGGCGACGGGCCAGGGCGTAGGGCAGGGCGACGCGACGGGGGAAAGGGCGGGAGCGACGCGACGGGGCAGGGCGACGCGACGGGACAGGGCGACGCCACGGGGCAGGGCGACGGGACGGGGCAGGGCGACGCGACTGGGTAGGGCGACGCGACGGGACAGGGCGACGGGACGGGACAGGGCGACGGGACGGGGTAGGGCGACGCGACGGGACAGGGCGACGGGACGGGGGGGGAACAGGCGGGCACGACGCGACGGGGGGAACGGGCGCGACGCGACGGGGGGAAAGGGCGTGACGGGGGGGGGGAAAGGGCGCGACGCGACGGGGGGGGGGGGGGGGGGGGGCGCTAGGCGACGGGGAGAAAGGGCGCTAAGCGACGGGGGAAAGGGCGCTAGGCTCGGTAACAACGGAACTGGTACGAACGAGAGGTAGGATCAGGCTCGGGAGGTACGAACGGAGAACGGAGGAACGGGATCCCACAGGATCCTAACCTAGCTGATACCATGTCAGAATGAGGAATGGTGTGTTTCCATTGATGTTGGTTGGGGTACATATGACAAACCCTAACTTTTGTACCCCCTAAGACAAAACTCACTACAGGCTACAACATTTGACACAACACTGCTGATATATTCACCAAGGCACTTTTGCCTTGGTGATCATCAGCGCTTTTGTACTATGTTGGACCTTGTGCCTGTTTTGCCTCACTTGCTCACTGCTTGACTTTTCTTGTAGTGTGACCAATAGATATACCTGCATGCTTACTCTTGCTAGGTAGTGATCACTGTACTGTTTGCTGTCTTTTATATAACTCTGCATGGGGACTGACCTTGTGCTCATAGTGTATGGTGACTCTGTGATCCACCATGAGCTTGCTTTGCTTTTCTTGACTGGTCTTGTGACCCCTTGTTCTCTCCCATGTTGCCTATGGGGGTGTGTCAAGCTAAAATGCCTCATATGTTGTGTAGGCTCTAGTGGGGTAGCCTATATGGAGTACAGCCTAATTAGGGTTATACTTGTACACAGTTTGATGTCAATGCAATCATTCTTGCTCGTTAGTTTCTGACATGACTGCACACACTGCCATTTGTCCGATCTTCGCAAAAGGCTGCCAATAGCAGTTGGAAAAGAAATGACTACGCGGAATGTGACCTTGCTCCCTGCTTCCCTTGTCTGTGTTGCGTCTTTGTCGACCTGGTCTGTCATGCACCTCCCCCTCTCCATTCATCTCCATTGCTAAAAAACAAACATGGCTGATTCTTTTATTCCAGGATAGAGAAAGTAGAGATACTAAACTGGACTTCTTGCCCTGTGAGTTATGCAACTGCCTTACAGAAACCAGTAGTACGTATGTGTGTGCGTGTATACAAGCGTATGCATAGCATACTCGCTGCTGCACGCGTCACGCCATGGCGACATGCTGTAAAGGCTTCACGGAAAATGCTAGACGAAACCAGTCAAGATGGGAATGGATTGGCGAAAGAAGGCGTCGCCTAGTGTCACTTGCTCGATGTACAGGTGTCGAGGACAGCCATGCTGCCAAGTGTACAGCTACACCCTCTTTCTCGCTAAACTGACGTACGCTACATTGACATCCGGAGTGAAACATCATGGTTTAGCGCGGCTCAATTTTGGCTGGTTGAAAAAGACACAATCTGCCAGCCAATTACGCGTGGGTCAGTGAAGCGAGAAAGAGGGTGTACTTATGGTGCTTGACGTGATGATATTCTCGAGAGTAGGTTTCGTAAAAGCACGTGTATTGGTTATGAAAGTACAGGTGCCTGTTCTCGCGGTAGTAATGGCTTGTACAAAGTACTGCAAAAACTCAACGTCGAGGGATGTCGGTGAATCTTGACGGTTGGAATCGTTGATCAGAGGGTCCGACATTCAACAACATGCCTTAGACGTTCACTTTGTACAGCTCCGCAGCCGCTGCTGCACGCTACGATGCGAGCTAGTAATTCGAGCTGGTGACCCGCGAATTACGAACGTGAATTGCGACGACCGCGCTGCTAGCCCGACCGGAGCGGGTGACTTTTGAGCCACTAGCTTTCAGCAGAGCGGGTGACTTTTGAGGCGCCTCAAAAGCTTCCAGCAGAGCGGGTGAAGGTTCTTTGGTAGCACCATTGCCGGACAGCAATCTTTGGCAACCTTCTTTCCGTCTTCCCCACGTTTCCTTGGGTAGCATCGCAACGCGAAAGGGACAATCCGATTGCGGAGTCAGCACGACAGTAGCACCAACCAAGGCTGCAGTAGTAGTACAAGCTTCTGTAGCCGTTGACTCAGGCTTTGTACAGCAGAAGTACTAAGAAACCGCCGAGCTCCGAGCTCCTCGCATGCATGCATAATATGATAACAGAATCACCATATTATGCATGCCTCTACAAAATGTCAGAAGGAAAAGGAATGAAAAAACATTTCACGGGGATTGTTTGATGTTTTCCCCTGCCATCAATGCTTGTGGTTTATCATGATGAGTGCTGAACAGTTGAGGTATGTTCGAGGAATCATAACAACGTGTGCATGTGCAAACTTGAGTAGGCTCGGCAAGGAGTGCTTCAGCACATCGCGAACATTGCTCATCCTCACTATAGCAACCAGGAGAACATTTACAATAAGTTACTATAGCGGATCAATGATCACATTCCATGCTCTCAATAGGAGAAAATACAAGCGCTTGTATTTTATCCTATTGAGAGCATGGAATGTGATCATTAAAACAGTTTAAACTAGAAATCACATATTACAGCCTGCCAATTGGGTGCCAATATCCAATCGTGACACTCATGAATTAGGTTTCTGCTAACACTTGTCATGGTTCCTCATGTCTTATATTTGAACTCAACATTACAGCGATGATAGCCATCGTCACAAGACCTAGCCTGCCTTACCAATTTATAAAAAGAAGAAAAAACCTAACATCCTAGATAAATACCCCCGCACAACAAATCCACACACAATATTTGTAACATCCCGATACGAGTAGCTTATTTCGGACCGGAAGCGGGCTCTGCACCGAGCACCAACACATACAGCAGAGATAAGTTAGAAAAATGACTCCTGTGACATGAACCTACCAATCATGTATGCTGTTTATAAGCTCCGCCCTGCACCGCAGGAAGCACCTCTAGAAACCGTGATAAACTCGGCGATAGATTGGCGATTCAACTTCTCGAAAAATAAAACTGTTACATGGCCAATAATATTCACGGACGCTTGACGATAGTCTCGGAAATCGCTGATGTAGAGCCTTGTGATGAGCCCTAGCATTCTGCAAAGAAAGAGGTGCTCACAAGGTCGCATTAGCCAATGCTTACGTACCTGGAACAGAAACTCACAAGAATGGACCGGCACGCGTAGGGTGTGAGAAGGTAGCGTAATAACGGGTTTCATGCAGCCATCACAGCACTAATTGTCCACCACCCCGGACTTTCGATATCCTGCTAAAGAGAAGGTGTAAGAACAGGAAATAGGGACATATGTTAGAAACGGGGCCAATTGGGAGGAACGGATAGACACCAGAAGCCACAGCACCGTGCTAGATAAGCAAGTGAAGAGAATGGAGAATGAGATCGTGCAAGAGAAAAAAAACGCATATTGAGCTATGGGTGGATTTTGACTAGCTGAGGGAGGGAAAAGCATCTCGCACACCAAATGTTGGCGACTGGGTTTGCGAGATCGTCAAAATCTCGTGTGGGTTGGAATGTACCACTGCTAGAGGGTTCAGACAGGCCACAACGAAGCTAGGCGAAAAACGGAAACCCTAATCGGTCTGAGTTTCTGTTCGCGAGGATGTCTAAACCAATCCGCGCTGTCACATCCATTTGTGACACCACACCTTCAGAGTGACGAGTCAGCAACATCTTATCTGGTTCATGACTCGCTATAGGTGCGTTTGCTATAACGCCAGGGAATTTCTGCAGATGCGATTTTAGATCCAGGTTCAAGCAAATTCTGTGGGCTTGATGTTGCGCAAGGAAACCACCCGACATCCAGCAGAACCGAAATGGATTCGCTGTGTGAATCGAAATTGGCACGTGCGGGGCTGGTTCGATTCGAACTGCTAGACGTCGTGGGATACAATGGGGAAGGGGGGACATAGTTTTTGAAAAGTGATCCATGTTTCAGCAATGCGTACCCTCCTCAACAATGTTTCAAGTAACCCTAGTCATTGCTTGTTCAATAGTCTGTGCGCAAAGATCGGGAAAACCCAGTTTTGGGCATGGGCTGTGGTGTCACACATTTTGTAGAGGCATGCGCCACTTGTGCCGTATGTGGCACGCAACCGGCTCTCCACTATACGATACTCCTCTCGCGCATCCACCCTCCCTTTGAAATTTCGCAAGCTTACTCCCCGAGCAGCTCACGCTTGTGACATCTGTCTCCTCCCTCGGGCTTGATTCAAGATCGCTCAGCATGATGGGGAGCACCTTGCTTAAACTCAGAATCTTGCCCTCTTCCATGATTTCCTCTCCTCATCACACCTTGATGCCTCGTCGCGCCTTGTCGGCGGAATTGAAATGCTTCTTGCCTTTGCTTGCTGCACTCTGCTCGTCCTGCTCGGCTCTCCAACAGGTTCGTGCAACTCTCCTTCGCGTTTCTTAATATCGACTGAAGACAAGGCAGACTCTGAATCCTCCTCATCACTGCTTGCGTCCTTCTCGGCCCCCTCATAGGTTCGTGCATCTCTCCCGCCCTTATGCGTTTTAGTTAGACTCGGATCACGCCAGATTTGGACTCCTCACGTGTTTCAATCTGACTCAAAACACGTCAACTCCTTGCTGCGGCTTTCTGCGTTATGCTCATCCTGCTTAGCTCTCCAGCAGCTTCGTGCAACTCTCCTACGCTCATATGTGCTTGCTGCGGCTTGCTGTGTCCTGCTCGCCTCTCCAACAGGTTCGTGCTCCCACCCTTACGCTTTTTTTTAATATCGACTTAAACCCCTCTATTTGTACCCTTTTCTCAATAGTGAAACCTTAAAGGCCAATATGGCGATTCGCGGAAAAGGCCAAGCGATGCGACGCGATAGCTGCAGCATCCCAAAAATCTGAAGGCCGAAATCGGATGGAAAACGAAGGATACCCTGGGGCAACGCTGTGGGGGTTGCCCCGAAGTTCCCCCCAAGACACCTCGAGGTCACCTTGATGGCTCGCGATAGTGGCGATGAGGTTATGCTCGCGTGCTGAATTTCGGGTGGATTTCGTTGACCAATCAGGTGGGGGCTACAATAGAGGTAACCCAGAGGATACCCCCCAGCTTCGGACCGAGCTTCGGCGACAGCTTTGGCAACCAAACTGAGCTGTTGTCGAGGCAATTTCCAACAAGATAACTCCTTTATGTTGCATCTCAATGTTATTTATACTGAGAGCATTTACTACATCGTTTTAGGCTTTCATATTGTAAAGTTCATATTGAAATGTTGTTCGTTATAAACCCCCTTCGTGACATTATAAACCACCTTTTTGTATACCGGCGTAACTGAGGTCAATTGGCTAGTTTATGGGACGTTGCCACCACTTTGCGTAGGGGAAGGACAGTTACCGTATAAACATGCATCATGCACGACATAATTAAGGAGAGTTTAGACGCCACACCTGTGGCGTATTCTAATAAGCGACAGTCGCAACACCTGTCAGATAGGCACGCTAACATGCACGTCAAGGACGGATTTAATCTTATCCTTCCTATCGTAGCCAGCTACAAACGCCCCACAAATATTGTTACAGGTGTAGACCATGCATCCCTAGACTACCACATACACATGGGCTGCCTCAAGGCAACAAGTTATCAAACACCGCCCTTACGCAGGCCATCCGCCCACTTGTTCAACAGCCACACCCCCTCGCGATCGAACGACTGGACGACATGCACAACGCGGCGAAGGTTAGCAATAGGAATGACCACGCAGGCATCCGGATTCCCAAGCTCCTCGAGCTTCACACACCCAGTGAGCTGGTCAACACCAACAGCCTTCCAAGGCTTGATGTACGCCACCGCATGCAGAGGCGCCCCGTGTTGATCCGTGCTCCTGCGGGCTCTCATGAGGAGGCTCAACTGCCCGTAGAGTGCCTCGCCCTCCCTGGCTCCATACTCCACAAAGGAGAAGGCAGGGGAGCCGTGATGTGTCGGTGCTGCGCGCGCATACTTGGCCGATGGCTCGCCAGTGCGGATGTCCTTGGCCGGCAACGCTACAGCCCGATGAACCTGCATGTCCATACACAAGCACGCAATAAGTGAGGTGGTGGGTGTGAGGATTTTGCCTACGTTGCCAGCAGGGTGGTGGCATGGGTTTACGAGACGAGAGGCATCATGGAGTGGATGAGAGGGTGGCCCCAAATAGTTCAGGCTGTTACCATACCCAGCCCGGTAGTGAGAGTTGTGGGAGGTGGGTTGACACGCGGGTGATGCTGGGTTCCCGGGACCGCCACCCTCTGCTAGAGAGACTCACCTCCCACGGCCCACACCATTCTTTTCCCGGCGCCCCTCTCTGTTCGCACCTACCCCCATGCATCACTCACTGAGTGAACGCATCCCAATCCTCTCCTCCGTTTCTCTGCGCCTATCTCCGTCTCCCCCACCTCTTCCCAACAGCACCTCTCATTGGCAACCCCTCCCTATACAAGCAGGGTTTACTCACCACCCGAGCGCCTTTCCGTTCCCAGGACTGTCTGCACCTCTCAACGCCCGCACCCCTCTCTGTCCGCACCTACCGATCTCCACACCTCCATCTGTCCGCACCCCTCACTGTCCGCACAGGTGCCACACCTCCATCTGTCCGCAGGTAGACCTGGACCACACCTCTCGCTGTCCGCACCTCACACTCTCCCCTCTTCTCCACACATCTCCGACTATCCACACCCCTCACTGTCCGCACCTCTCACCATCCTCAGGGGTGACTGTCCATAGCCCTCACAGTCCACAGCTCTCTCTGTCCACACCTATCACTTTCCATTCCTCTCACTATCCACACCTCCCATCCCACTACCCACACCTCTCGCTGTGCACACCTCGCACTGTCCGCACTTCTCACTGTCCGCACCTAGGGCTGACTGCCCATCTCAATGTTCTAGCGTTTTCCACTCACCTCTTCCCTCTGTCTGCACCCCTATCGCCCCACAGCCCTCTCTGTTCTATACTTTTCCGGCCAGCACCTCTCGCAATCCGCACCTGAGTCTCGTCACTCTTGTAACCAGCCCGCCGCATAACACTGCTGTACGCACGGAGGCTACCTCCAACGGCTACACTGTACTGTTGGAGAAGGGTTCTCGCAGTAGTGCCATGGCCATCATCACGCATCGTGGCTGACGTGTTTGTCAACGCCGGGCTGCCCGAGGTCCGAGCCTGTCCAGTGTATTTCGGTGAGCAAAACGGCATTTGGGTCCACGTTGGACGGGTGGATGCATGTGGGATGATGAAGGAACACGGTAACATGCATACATAGATGCGAAATCAACAAGTGCACATTCTGCCAAGGACCTACCGAGACATTTGCCTCTGAAGAAATTGAGCGGGCATACCCGTTTGGCTGCCGTCATGTACTCTCGTGGCCGTTCAGGAACCGCCGGAGGCAGCGACAGCAATGCCGCTTGCGTTGCGTTTCCTTGCAAGATGGCGGTGTCATAGTCGCGCTTGTTGGAACTCCGGAACGGCTGCTTGCATGCCCTGACGTGAGCGTTCTCATACATGGCAGTTGAGTACTCCCGGGGGTGGCCACCACGCCGGATAGCCTCTGGTAGGTGGTTCAAGCCATGGACCTTGATAAGGTTCCAGCCTTCGCCATCCCGCGGGAAGTGGGTCCGCAAGAGATCAACCAGCCTGCAGAAACTAATCATCAGACGCACCCCCGACAGTTCAAGGTTGCTTACTGGACAACAACTTGGCCTTGGCAAGGCTTGTGAGACATAACAGGTGGGGCAGAATGTGATCATACGCGGGGCTACACATGCTATGGGTTGACACACGAACTTACTTAACAGTGTCGCTCTCCATTTTCTTAAGGGACTCCTCAGTATAGAACTCTGCCCGTATGTGATCTTGGTGCCAGTTTACAATGAAGACCAGGGCCTGGAGTCTAGCAGGAGCGATCTTGCCCTCGAGAATGAACGGCAGAATCTGTGAATGGGGAACAATAGGCCACAGAGCAAACATTTAACAACATTGGTGGTTCTGGTCGGCTGTGAAGTGTGGTCCAGCACATGCCCTTCATGCCTACAGTAACGCGCTGCATCGCGGCAGAGAGTGTTTGTCACATAGCAACCCGGGGTGGGACCTGGCATTGTCCTCACGACTCCTTACGGTTAGCATGGCAGCATGTTCGGCTGCGGAGTAGTATGAATTCCTCGAGAAATACAGGCCCGACGGTACAGGGAGGCCTGCCAATGTGGTGTCGTCAAGCATATCCTGGAGTCGACTGTGCACGCAACAACAACAGCAAGGTATGTTTGGGTTTGAAAGAGCAGCAGGGAGAGACGAGATGAGGCAAGGAGAAGGAAGGGTTGAAATGAGGCAGTGATCAGGACGGAGGGATGAAATGAGGGGATGCGCCACAACCCCTGAACACAGTATACTTACTCGTCAAGCTCCAAGGCATTGCTCTCGCTGCCCCTCAGCACATGAACCAGTCTGGCCAGAACCCCGCCATATAGTACATGCAGAAGGTCTGGCATTTGAGCCAGGTATGTGTTCCCCCAGTCCGTCCGCGCATGGTTGAACATCCACAAGAATGTCTGCCAGGGATTGAAAGTTGGAAAAGGATGGGAATGCTTGAGTGAATGTAAGAAAATAAACACGGAAGGGTCATTATATGGGCCAGGCAGACCCATACTGAGTACCATGGCAGTATATGGGCCAGGCTGACCCATACTGAGTACCATGGCAGTATATGGGCCAGGCTGACCCATACTGAGTACCATGGCAGTATATGGGCCAGGCTGACCCATACTGAGTACCATGGCAGTATATGGGCCAGGCTGACCCATACTGAGTACCATGGCAGTATATGGGCCAGGCTGACCCATACTGAGTACCATGGCAGTATATGGGCCAGGCTGACCCATACTGAGTACCATGGCAGTATATGGGCCAGGCTGACCCATACTGAGTACCATGGCAGTATATGGGCCAGGCTGACCCATACTGAGTGCCATGGCAGTATATGGGCCAGGCTGACCCATACTGAGTACCACAGCAGTATATGGGCCAGGCTGACCCATACTGAGTACCATGGCAGTATATGGGCCAGGCTGACCCATACTGAGTGCCATGGCAGTATATGGGCCAGGCTGACCCATACTGAGTACCATGGCAGTATATGGGCCAGGCTGACCCATACTGAGTACCATGGCAGTATATGGGCCAGGCTGACCCATACTGAGTACCATGGCAGTATATGGGCCAGGCTGACCCATACTGAGTACCATGGCAGTATATGGGCCAGGCTGACCCATACTGAGTACCATGGCAGTATATGGGCCAGGCTGACCCATACTGAGTACCATGGCAGTATATGGGCCAGGCTGACCCATACTGAGTACCACAGCAGTATATGGGCCAGGCTGACCCATACTGAGTACCATGGCAGTATATGGGCCAGGCTGACCCATACTGAGTGCCATGGCAGTATATGGGCCAGGCTGACCCATACTGAGTACCATGGCAGTATATGGGCCAGGCTGACCCATACTGAGTACCATGGCAGTATATGGGCCAGGCTGACCCATACTGAGTACCATGGCAGTATATGGGCCAGGCTGACCCATACTGAGTACCATGGCAGTATATGGGCCAGGCTGACCCATACTGAGTACCATGGCAGTATATGGGCCAGGCTGACCCATACTGAGTACCATGGCAGTATATGGGCCAGGCTGACCCATACTGAGTGCCATGGCAGTATATGGGCCAGGCTGCCGTGGTGTTAAGGGTAACGAGGGCCTCTGTTGCACACAATTCATGTCACACATTAGAAACTGAGCAGTAACCGAGGTGCTTACCTCAATAGGGTGCGTAGAGTATTCTTTGAGCTCTGCCGGTTTGCCCATAATCCCTCGTTGCTGATCCACCGTACGCGGCTTGTTCAAACCGTCCTGGATCACCCACAGAAAGTCCTTGTCCACATAGCAGACAGAACAAGGCTTATCCGAGCCCAGCTGCAGCGTGCAGCTTACTTTGGATATCTCGGGATAATCCCCGATGTACGCAAAAAGCATGGCGAATGCCGTGTGGACAGCTCCAAATGGATCTATAAGCGGGAATCCCCTGCATAAGAGGGGTGAAACGAGGCAAGGAACAGTAAGGACGGCTGAAATAAGGACTGGTGCAGCCGGGAGGGATGAAAGGAGACAATGAGCATGAAGGAGGGACGAAATGAGGCAAGGAGCAGGAAGGAGGGATGAAATGAGGCAAGGAGCAACAGGGAGGGATGAAACGAGGCAAGGAGCAACAGGGAGGGATGAAACGAGGCAAGGAGCAACAGGGAGGGATGAAACGAGGCAAGGAGCAACAGGGAGGGATGAAACGAGGCAAGGAGCAACAGGGAGGGATGAAACGAGGCAAGGAGCAACAGGGAGGGATGAAACGAGGCAAGGAGCAACAAGGAGGGATGAAACGAGGCAAGGAGCAACAGGGAGGGATGAAACGAGGCAAGGAGCAACAGGGAGGGATGAAACGAGGCAAGGAGCAACAGGGAGGGATGAAACGAGGCAAGGAGCAACAGGGAGGGATGAAACGAGGCAAGGAGCAACAGGGAGGGATGAAACGAGGCAAGGAGCAACAGGGAGGGATGAAACGAGGCAAGGAGAAACATGGAGGGATGAAACGAGGCAAGGAGCAACAGGGAGGGATGAAACGAGGCAAGAAGATGGAGGGAGGGACGAAACGAGGCAGAGAGCAACAGGGAGGGATGAAATGATGCAAGGCGCAGCAGTGTGGGATCAGACGGGGCAAGGAGCAGCAGGGAGGAATGAAACGAGGCAAGGAGAAGGATTGTCGGGATGAAACGAGGCAAGGAGCAGCTGGAAGTAGGGATGAAATGGAGCACGTACTTCTCTTGTAGCTTGAACACCTCATCCAGGACGACATGCATAGCCTTCTGAAAAAGCTGCACTTTCTGCACAGGCGTCATCTTTTGGTTGGGCATCGGAAGCAGGGCAATTAAGATCCTGCCGGTCTCTCGCCACCGAAGGGAGTAGGGGATGTTCGTGACCGATAGATACACGGGCCAGACTCTGATGCGCCCATGTCCACTAAGTGTCGTGACATCCGATGCCAGAATGATGGGGCATACCACCTCCCCGTTCTTCAATAAACTCTGTAGGGTAGGGTGTTATGAAGGAAAAGGGGAGGTTTAAGGGCTGTGCTGCAAACGGCAGAAGGGAGTTTGAGGTGAGTCGCTGTCATGCAAAAATCACAAGAGAGAGGGGAGGTGAGTCACTGTGTTGGCCGAAGCAGAAGGGAAGGAGAAGGTGAGTGAGTGGGTGACTTGCATGGGTTAGAAGGTAGGGGGGATGTGTGTCTCTGCACTGCACAAGATGGCAGGGTATGGGTGAGACACAGTCCTGCATGAATCAGGGGGGTAGGGGGAGGTGAGTCGCTGTCATGCTAAAACTGAAGCTGAAGGGGGATGTGTGTATCTGTCATTCACAAATCACAACGGCTAGAGATGCGTGAGTCTCCGTCGTGCAAGAATCAAAGGGGAAAGGGGAGGTGAGTCTCTGTGTTGGCCGAAGCACAAGGGATGTGGGAGGTGAGTTGCTGACATGCCAAGGTTAGTACGGAAGGGGTATCTGTGTCTCTGTGTTGGCCGAAGAGGAAGGGAAGAGGGAGGTTTAGGAGCTGTCCTGCTGAAATTCCCAAACTTATGTGCAGATATACCTGCGCCATGCGCCACATGGATCCCGTCTTGGGATCCGTGTACTTGTAGCCAGTCCCGACCTCTGTGCCGTCCTCAGGGCGGAGCACGAATCCAGGCTTGTTGTCAGGATGTCCCCATATCTCCTGGATAGCCTGCAGTGGAACATGCACACGTGAAGAGCTAAGACATTGATTGTCTGATCGGCACAATCTACGGATACTTACCGTAAAGGGCTGGTCCGGCGATGAGAACATTGGTAGAGCGTGTGGTGTTGCTTGAAGCTACAGTCACGCAAATGCGTGGTGGTGAGCGGGAGTAAAGGGAGGAGCAGGATGGAAAGTATTGAGGGAGGGAGGATGGTAGCAGGAGTCTCACATACCTCGATAATGCTCGTGTGCTGCACCACAAACAGCTCTGCCCAATCTGGGACAGAAATAGTAGACCTCTCGTACTTCCGCCGTCCTAGTAACAGCCTCAGCCCGTATTTTTCGAGCGCCCGCTTGGAGCGCCAGTGCCGTATCGCTGACTGCATGAACCCGTGAGAATTCAGAATCTTCAGCAACAGGGCCGTGTCCTTCGCTGAGAGCCCGCGACCATTGTTTGCGCTCGTCACAAGCCTCCAAATCGCGTACATGGTGTCGAAGGCGACGCCGTTGCGGCCTTGGTTGCGTGTCGGATCCCTTGAGTCGACGGATTCAGCACTGTCCCCTTCAGATCCGCCCCGAGCGCTCGCCGACGCCGTGTTTCCTGAAGCCGCGGCCCCTCCATGGTCCGATGGGTCGGCGACGGCATGATCCGGTTCCGCTGTATCGTGGCCGCTATGCTGTGGGCTCATGTGCACGTTAGCGTCTACAGATGATGGTGTGGCTGAGTTAACAACCGGATCGGGCTGGTAGTAACGCCCGCATGGCTCGCCGTCGTCAATAGATCGCCGGCGCTCTTCCAAACACGCATGGTCAGTGCGTTGATGCCCTCCCCGCTTTGACCGGTCTGAAAAGTAGTCTCCACACCACTCGCACCTCCAACGTACCTCTTGCATGTTCATACGGGCTCCAGGTACTCGGCGTTATGGGCATACGGACAGAATTCTAGGACTGCGAAACTAATATGAAAAGTGCTGGCCGTCTCTGCGTTTCGTTTTTCTACCGCTGCCCTCAACTCGACCGAGTTGATGCACGCTTGATGCTTGCCCATAACTCCAATACTAGGGATCCGGTTTCGTCGGGTTCGGTTTGACAGGCAGACTTCTCGCATTTCTCGGGTCGTGAAGCGTATTTCACGGAACATCATGACACGCTAGCCGTTTTTAGTCCTTGATCGACGGGAAAGGATTACTTAGTCGCGCGGAATGTCATGAGTCAATGTGCTTGAAAAGGTGTGCTACACGGTGATTGTCGAGTCTGTACGGTGCGAATGAGGTAGGGCGTGGTTAGTGCGGTTTCGCACTTACACAGAGGCTTGGCCGGAGCTTCTCGATCTTCCCGAGCACTAGGATGATGAACAAAAGCGCTAAGAAATTCGCTAGTCGTGTGAGACTAGATGGGTTTCCTAAAAAAGGCTTGAAAAGTCTGTAGTGTTTGTGCGGGTGTTTCGTCGAGAATCATACTCGGTTATCGAAACACATTTTATCGGTGTGCGGACTTACGTGCGCTAAACCTGCGCTGCGGTCCCATCACACCATCATGATGTGGTAACACATCACATTTGACGAGTCGCAGGTCTTGATGTGGGATCGATGCACGCTTCGCCACGGGAGCGCACATCACATTTGGCAAATGTGTCACGCAGCTCGTCAACACTCCACTGCACAGCAAGCTTGCTCTGTCCTCACTAGCAGATAATCTCTGACTCGTATCAAGCATAACAATTTGGCGTCGTCATGGCTACTTCCAATCAGCGTAGCTACCCCGGGAAATGCTCCGTCGAGTTCCTACTCAAGAGTCAGCCTGTGGTCTGTCCGGCTGCTATGCAACTTACGTATACCGAGTGGGTGCTGCTGGATGACTTCCCGTGTGAGAAGCCGACGCCCATGGGTTTGATGAACGGCATTAGGCACCTGGCTTATAACGACAGCTGCAGCGCGGCGCACAATCGCAAGAAAGCCATCATCGAATACCGGGCTTCTCGACGGATGAAGGCGAAATCGCAGCTGTCGTGGTTTGAGATGATGCTGATAAACACCACCTTCCGCGACGATGGTGATAGTAAGGCGTTCCGAGCTGAGTGTGACAAGTTCATCGCGGCCATAGTGGACCACACCAAGATTAATACATTAGCACAAGGGTGGGATGAGCTTCACCGTCCTTGCTTCAAGTTGGATTACCGCAAGTGGCTCATGGCTTGGGCACACGGAAGGGGATTCGTGGTACGTGCGTAGCTTGACCAATTTGCTCAATGCTGGCAACACGTGACTCTCTGAGTGACTCGTCTCGGCTCGTGCAGGTCGAAGGAGGACCTTATGACCGGGTTGATTCTCCCGACGTCATGGTCGTCTTTGGGAAAGATGGCCGTCCGCTGCCTGAGGCTTTGATTATGTCCGACAAAAAGGGATGGGTTGGTGGCGACGCTGATGGCATCTCTGTCGGCAACTTGGCACATGCTCTTGGCATGGTCACCGTCCATGAGAAACTCAAGACCGCAGGTTGTGAGCTTCGACGCGTTGACAAGGACGGACGAGAATGGCGTCAGGTTGATCGTATGGTCCCGAGCTTGACGATTCCCCGTATGAAGAGGCAGAACTACGTCCCGCGGGGTTACTACTCTGCGGGATTTCCTGACGAGACTACGAAGACGGCTGGTGCGGCTCCGAAAAAGGGTCGTAAGGCTGCAACGGCCCCTTCCGCGGCTGACGACAACAAAGCGCCAGCCTAGGTAGAACCAATGACATCGTGTCATGGTGCATGAGATGTGGACCGTAACATGAGAATAAAGACATATCCACCAGGTGTCCGAATAGGTGACTTAGTAGCTTGTTTTATTGCAACTTCTTGTATGCCTGATTATAAGTTGTGTCTCTGGTGTCACGAATCTAGTACCAGATGGGAGCGTCGACTATGAGGGGAGTCAGAGATGGCATGGTTGTATGATGCGATCCAAATAGCCAGAGACGTGTCTGTTGTGTCGAGCTACTATTGCCCAATAGATCAACTATTTGAATCGCGCCACGCATTACTACCTTAATTGCCTAAAAGGCGTGCAAACGTCCGTTTACAAAGCCTCCCACACTCATGTATGAAGCATAGCGCGTACATCTCGGCCACCTGTCAGTCGAAATACCGCATATCCCAACAATCCGACACGTGGCATTTGAGCAACGCGTGGCGCGATCATCAAAATCGCGGCCAGAAGGTGAAACCTTCTGTTATACGATCGCGTCGCGATTTTGGGTGTGTATCACCACCGACGACGTGGCACCAGCACAGGAATCACGTAACCCATCAGTCTGGAGCCGCACCTACCCAGGTTTCAGTTCATTAAAAGGCTCAACGTGCCACAGGAGTCTCATTCTTCCAAGCCCAGCAAACGGTTCCGGCGTCTTTGATTCCGTGCAGCTGATATGGATTGGCAGTCTGAGGAAACGGATAGTGCCTACGACGAGGCATCCGAAGACCAAGGTCGCCGTCGTCCCCATCGCTGGAATAGCGGCTATCACCGCCGTTTCGAGGGCAATGAGTACGAGACGCGTGGCGGAGTCTACCCCCAGCTGGAGCTCCCTGATCGTGGTCCACCTGGCCGTTTGACAATGGCGCCGCCATCACACGGCCGCCTACGTGGCATGCCGCTTCGTCACAGGGGTCAGGGCCGTTCTCGTCGTCGCCAGTGCGACGGTGGAATGGAGCAGCGGCGCGACAACGTTGACGAGACTGGTATGCATGAAGTCGTATACGCAATATACTGCATCATTTCGCGCTAGTCGCGACCTTTGAGCATGAGGGCACTAGTAGTGCTGTATTCGCATTTGGCGTGCCGTTCGTATGAGTGTTTGTAGCACGAGTTGCCCTCTAACGACCCTTGCATTCGGACCCTCCCTGTCGCTGTTTCCCATTTGGTAGGCGCATCAGAGCGTACGCGCCCGATCGGTGAGGTGGCGGAAGGCGCACCTACCGTCCGTGCACAAGCCGCATACGCTGGTGGGAGCGGCCCATCCGTCCCGCTGTCAGCAGAGGTCCGTCGCGGGGAACAAGCCCATGTGGCGAATGGCGAAGGGTCGGCGGCGGGCGGGCCCAGGCCTCTGGACCTTCCTTCTGCGCTTGCTCGAATCCAAGTGTTGGAGCGCGAGAATCATCACCTCGAACACATGCGACGTCAGGACGAGGCACATCGACAAATGATGGCTGAAGCACCCGAGCCTCCGTCGAATGGCCGACACGCGCCGGAGTCGGCGGCTAATGGTGAAGAAGACGGACGCACGAGGGTCCAGAGGCGGAGGGCGCGGCCTCGACGGGAAGCCAGGCCTCTCACCATCTCCATGGCGCGGGCGATTGCTACTGAGTGCCGTGTTCGTACCTCACCAACGATGCTGGAGGACCTCACGCCAAACCAGCAGTCATGGGCTCACCAACTTATTGCGGCTATGGCTGACATGCCTGATATGCACAATGGATACGTGGTGAGTCAAGGTAGGTACTGAGGTCAGAAACTTACCTTCCCTGCTCCCATGCTTGTGTGCAGGTCAGAAACTTACCTCCCTTCTCCCATGCTTGTGTGCAGGTCAGAAACTTACCTCCCTTCTCCCATGCTTGTGTGCAGGTCAGAAACTTACCTTCCCTTCTCCCATGCTTGTGTGCAGGTCAGAAACTTACCTCCCTTCTCCCATGCTTGTGTGCAGGTCAGAAACTTACCTCCCTTCTCCCATGCTTGTGTGCAGGTCAGAAACTTACCTCCCTTCTCCCATGCTTGTGTGCAGGTCAGAAACTTACCTCCCTTCTCCCATGCTTGTGTGCAGGTCAGAAACTTACCTCCCTTCTCCCATGCTTGTGTGCAGGTCAGAAACTTACCTCCCTTCTCCCATGCTTGTGTGCAGGTCAGAAACTTACCTCCCTTCTCCCATGCTTGTGTGCAGGTCAGAAACTTACCTCCCTTCTCCCATGCTTGTGTGCAGGTCAGAAACTTACCTCCCTTCTCCCATGCTTGTGTGCAGGTCAGAAACTTACCTCCCTTCTCCCATGCTTGTGTGCAGGTCAGAAACTTACCTCCCTTCTCCCATGCTTGTGTGCAGGTCAGAAACTTACCTCCCTTCTCCCATGCTTGTGTGCAGGTCAGAAACTTACCTCCCTTCTCCCATGCTTGTGTGCAGGTCAGAAACTTACCTTCCCTTCTCCCATGCTTGTGTGCAGGTCAGAAACTTACCTCCCTTCTCCCATGCTTGAGTGCAGGTCTGAAACTCACCTCCCTTCTCCGATGCTTACTTTGCAATGCCTGAATCTCACCTCCCTCCTCCTATGCTTGTGTGCAGGCCAGAAACTCACCCCACTTCTCCTATGCGTGTGTGCAGGTCAGAAACCGCCCTCCCTTCTCCCATGCTTGTGTGCAGGTCAGAAACCGCCCTCCCTTCTCCCCTGCTTGAGTGCAGGTCTGAAACTCACCTCCCTTCTCCGATGCTTACTTTGCAATGCCTGAATCTCACCTCCCTCCTCCTATGCTTGTATGCAGGCCAGAAACTCACCCCACTTCTCCTATGCTTGTGTGCAGGCCAGAAACTCACCCCACTTCATCCGTGCTTGTATGCCGGCCAGACACTCACCTCCCTTCTCCTATGCTTGTATGCAAAGCCTGAAACTCACCTCCCTCCTCCTATGCTTGTATGCAGGCCAGAAACTCACCCCACTTCTCCTATTCTTGTGTGCAGGTCTGAAACTCACCTCCCTTCTTCCGTGCTTGTGTGGAGGTCAGAAACTCACCCCACTTCATCCGTGCATGTGTGCAGGCCAGAAACTCACCCCACCTCTCCCGTGCATGTGTGCAGGCCAGACACTCACCTCCCTTCTCCTATGCTTGTATGCAATGCCTGAAATTCACCTCCCTCCTCCTATGCTTGTATGCATGCAAGAAACTCACCCCACTTCTCCTATTCTTGTGTGCAGGTCTGAAACTCACCTCCCTTCTCCCGTGCTTGTGTGCAGGCCAGAAACTTACCTCCCTTCTCCCATGCTTGTGTGCAGGTCAGAAACTTACCTTCCCTTCTCCCATGCTTGTGTGCAGGTCAGAAACTTACCTCCCTTCTCCCATGCTTGAGTGCAGGTCTGAAACTAACCTCCCTTCTCCGATGCTTACTTTGCAATGCCTGAATCTCACCTCCCTCCTCCTATGCTTGTATTCAGGCCAGAAACTCACCCCACTTCTCCTATGCTTGTGTGCAGGTCAGAAACCGCCCTCCCTTCTCCCATGCTTGTGTGCAGGTCAGAAACCGCCCTCCCTTCTCCCCTGCTTGAGTGCAGGTCTGAAACTCACCTCCCTTCTCCGATGCTTACTTTGCAATGCCTGAATCTCACCTCCCTCCTCCTATGCTTGTATGCAGGCCAGAAACTCACCCCACTTCTCCTATGCTTGTGTGCAGGTCAGAAACTCCCCCCACTTCATCCGTGCATGTATGCCGGCCAGACACTCACCTCCCTTCTCCTATGCTTGTATGCAATGCCTGAAACTCACCTCCCTCCTCCTATGCTTGTATGCAGGCCAGAAACTCACCCCACTTCTCCTATTCTTGTGTGCAGGTCTGAAACTCACCTCCCTTCTTCCGTGCTTGTGTGGAGGTCAGAAACTCACCCCACTTCATCCGTGCATGTGTGCAGGCCAGAAACTCACCCCACCTCTCCCGTGCATGTGTGCAGGCCAGACACTCACCTCCCTTCTCCTATGCTTGTATGCAATGCCTGAAATTCACCTCCCTCCTCCTATGCTTGTATGCATGCAAGAAACTCACCCCACTTCTCCTATTCTTGTGTGCAGGTCTGAAACTCACCTCCCTTCTCCCGTGCTTGTGTGCAGGCCAGAAACTCACCCCACGTCATCCGTGCATGTGTGCAGGCCAGACACTCACCTCCCTTCTCCTATGCTTGTATGCAACCCTGAAACTCACCTCCTTTCTCCCATGCTTGTGTGCAGGTCCGATACTCACCTCCCTTCTCCTATGCTCGTGTGCAGGTCTGAAACTCACCTCCCCATCCCGTATGCTTGTATGCACGTCTGAAGCTCGCCTCCCTACCCACCCACCGCATCTTCCCTACAGAAACTGGTCTGGGATGTTTGCGTGAAGCTGATTTTCCGCACGCCGTCACGTCGCATGAGCATGTGGCCGGCTGAGGAATACATCGAGCAGGCCTTCGTTGACTGCATGTCACAGTTTTCCGAACAGACGCGAACTCGGATCCACATCGTGCTGCGGAACGATACCAAGCGTCGTGACTTTTTGATGAAAAAGTTGGCCAAGATCCGCGCAAACACCCTGGACCAGGCCCGAGCGTGGACCTTCATTTGGTTTGGCCTCCCTTTCTCGCTCCCCCGCTCTTCACGCGCTGAAAAGCCTCCAGTCCAAGGCGAGAAGGATACCTTTACCAACTTCGCTGCTCGGTATGCTCCAGGTAAGCTATGCTTGTGTTGCTGCATGCTTCCTTCGCGCATGAGACAACTCTAACCAGGTTCACCGAATCATGGGTGCAGATGCTACAAGCCATGGCCTCCACACATGGATCCGCGCACCAGAGGCAGGCGGTCTTCCCTTCGCACACCCAGCCTTAGAGTCGGGCATCTTCATCTCTCTCTTCAAGTTCAAGACTGAGCCTGCCATTGTGAAGCTCTACCACATCGCCTACTATCTCGCAGGGGTAAGTGGATTGAGAATACAGGGTGCTTCTCTAATGTTTGCATGGGTAGCTCGTGCCTGGCACCTGAAGCATCTGTCAATGTTGTGCTGCCTATTGCAGCCATTCGTAGTTTAACACGCTCGCGTTTTTTCCTTCGTGTAGGTCGAGTACCGCATCCTGAACAACGGCAAGGACCTGGAGCACAGTGCTGCCATCAATGGAAGGTTGACTGCAGAGTATCTCAGGAAGGTCACGGCGTGGTGCAGGGCAGCTATCATGGCACCCTCTATCAACGGTAGCGGACCCTGGTACAATGCGTCCGAGAAGGCGTGGGCTTTTTCTCGCAGTGGGAAAATTCTGATATCTACCGACGGGATTGAAGACCTTGAGGGCATTGACCGATTGGCTCACCACGTGCCTGCAGCCGTTGCTTGAGTGCTCCTCTCAGGAAGATGGGTAGCTTGTTCTTTGCGTGGGTGGGAGCTGTAGTGCTTATTCTTGGTACAAGTGGATGATTTACACCTTTTTGTGTAGTAATTCACGTTGGCGAAGCATATGTTTGGCAGTTGGTTATGGTTTTGGAAGTTTATGCGCCTTACTTTGTGTTAGAGTGGTAAAACCGCCCAGCTCCCTTCATGTTGCTTGGCAATGTGTAGGCAGTTATATTGTGCTGGAATTTTTTTGAACATACCATATGCAATTGCATTTTACGTGTTTCCTATCACTGCCTAGTGTTTTACACGACTCCACCTTTTGTGATGGGAAAGCGTATGTGGAAGCGTATCAGCAGTCAGCCAATCAGAGGTGGCGACGAACCTCATCTACCCACCCCCAGTTTCTATACCCAACACCACTCTTGATGGCTATGTATACGCCGTCGTCAACCTGAACCAGTCATTAGTTTCTTCGAACTGTCAAGCTATCCCGTTGGTGTCGATTGCAGGGCCGCTCCGTGTTCAATGCCGCCATCGCCATCTCCTGTTAGCATCGTAGTCTGCGGGTGTATGCTTATTTGCGCGCATGCTATTCCGCCCCTCAAGAGCAACTTGACATGTCGTAACGATTCTCTGCCGTCAACTTCATGATTTTTGTTTACTGTTGCGTTAACCATACTACGCGTGTCTGTTTATTGTTGCAGGGAATAGACTATCGCGGACCCAGATCGCATGGGGGGCGACTCATCAGGGGCGTTGGCAGCTGGTGTAGTGGACAGCGCAGCGCACGTGCAGAGGACGTCCGTTTCATGCGTCACGTCGTAAGCTTTTCTTCGTGAGTTTGTCCTAAACGCTGGCGGTATTAGTTTGCTAGTCCCAAGCTTAGGCGTCGGTGTGTTGTTCTGTTGACCTCTCTGCAGGCGGTAGCACAAGTATCGCCTCCACGCGACACCCATGGTCGGCGGTTTTGCACCCTTGCATCGAACCTTCGGTTTTGATCCCGACCGTACAGGTCCGTTTTACGTGATGTCTCACTAGGTGCGTATTTATCTGGTTTATTTAACGTTATGTGCTGCTCGAGCCTTCCGCATCCATTGCCTTTTCTTTTGCAGGTTACGGTTTATTCATTCTGCCAGCACACAGGCTACGCATTCTTTGCATCGAGACCCGGTTACGAGTCACTTGTATACGCACTAATAGCCCACATAGCAGGGCACGGCTATCTTACTCACTCCGTTAGCCATTTTTTCCATTTCCTGTCTTCCGTGTGTGGCAGGGGGGCCGAGTGTCACGTTTGTCGCTCTCGCTTCTCAAGTAGTGGGTCTACCCTGTCCCATGATTACGCCCGTCCTATGCGTGGGTTAAACAGACTGGGAGCGCCGGGGATTGTTGTACTGTCTGTAAGGCATGATAGAGTAGATTGATAGGTTGTGGTGAACTACCTTGGCTGCCCTGACTAGTGAAAAGTGCTGAAGTAACAACAGCCTAAATGAAGATGAATGATGTACTACTCAATCAGAGATGCAAACAAGTGGCCCATCAATAGCCCCGCGATCTCAACTCGAAGTAGTGTGACAGAGCGCCTAACTAGTCTTTGTTTCCCACGAGCCGCGCCGCTGTAAGGAACCTGCATTGTCGTTGTCGAAATGGTAGTTTAATATCATAATAGACACCATATTGTAGGATCGTTAACGAATCCCGCATTAAACCCTGTATGGTGGACAAGCTGTAGTGGCGCGCCGCGTCTCTATGGGCCTTTTTCGAATCTGCTTACAGGGAGACAAGTTACGATAACAGTATTGAGTACACTCTAATAGTACCGATGTCGGTGCTCACAATAACAAGGACTGGATTTAAAGGCACATTTAGAGGATAACTGGCAACTTTCAAACACATCAGCACTACTGCGCGTATCGAGTCATCACGAAACGAACCAATTCTATGATGCTATTTCGGTGAATTATACGAATGCTGTTTTGGAGTGTTCATAGATGAATGGACCTTGCTGTTTTCGGGATTTTCGTATCGCTGCGGCGGCTCGCACGTGATTCGCCGCCGAGGTTGGGTGGAGGTTTCATGTGGGCGTCTTTTCGGAAACCTGTGGGTCACCCCTGTAGGTCACCTGAAGGATACCAGCCACAGAAGGTTGCCCCAGGGCAACCTCGAGGTAACGTAGATGGAGTCCTCGGGGTATCCCACTGCGGGGAAACCCTGAGGTAACCTTGCGGTAGGTTTTTGCACCGAACTTTTTTTGGATGAGCTACGTTTCTGTGAGGACAAATCGGCGAGGATTCCTGTTTGAAGAAAATAACCCTTTCAGGCTAGCCGTTTCAATTGAGCCGTTTCCATTCGACAAATGCCGTCCGTACTGACATTTCCAGCCGCATATCCATGCGCCAGTCACCGTCCCCTATCAACAGGGAGGATGTTTCACCGCATGGTACACTCGCAACCCTAATAATAGTGTGTAGTACGTATGGGTTTTCTACCAGACAGAGAACCGCAAGCAGCGCTGCAAAGGCGAGAGCGCGAGAATGAAACCGTCTGCTTATGGCTGTGCGTAGATAACAACCTGTTTAGATAGAGGTCTGTCCCTTCCGGATCGCTGGGACTCACACGGTTGCGATGAGCTTACCACCCCACGCGTCGCGCAATATTCTTGAAAGCGCCGCGCTTCAGGCACTCACGCCGAGATTATCGCCAAGATTATCGCCGAGATCGCTGAGGAGACAAGAATTGGCAATGCCCGCCGCCACACATATCCATCACCAGGGACGGCTGCTGCCAATCTCGGAGCCGTGACAGGCTCAGCAAGTGTCGTAGTAGTAAAAGCTATGGCGCCAGCGACGGTGCTCGCTCTTGGACAAATCTCTTTGCTCTCGCGGCCTCGCCACCCCACGCGGCGTTTTTGTGCCTCGGCGCCTATTCGTAGCTCCAAGATTCAAATGCTCCTCACCACCATTACTCTTCTGCTTGTTTCAATCGTCATGCCAGCACGTGAGTCGTGCGTCCTTACATGCTGGGCACGTGTCTTCCACCCTCATTCCTTCTCCCTCCTCCAGGCTCCTTTCCATTTCTCCAAACATTCTCTGCCTTTCGTTTCCACAAACCGTTTATGATACCCTCCTCGTGCTTACCTAAAAGTTGTTCACCCCCCTCATAGTAATCTGTACCCTCCTTGTATTTACCCTCCTCGTATTAACCCTTCTCATCGCATAGCTGTGCATGTGCCTAATGATGCGAAGTCGCCTTCATTCTTGTCTCCCCTGCTCTTCATCATGTTATACCTGCGGATGTGCCCTCTTTGGTTTGTGCTCCCATTGTTCTCCCCCTACTTTCCCATCTCCGCAATTGTCTGCATTTCGTATCTACATTTGCTTCTAATACCCTCCCCGTCTTAATCTAAACAAGTTGTTTGCCCCATCCCGTATGTTCCCCTCCTTGTGTTTACCCTTCTCATCTTATAGCGGTCGTCATGCCTGTCAAATGTTATATCTGCTATGTATGTTTAGGCTGTAGTGGGGTAGCTAATATGGGGTACAACCCACTTCAGGGTTTCATATTTGTACCCAACTCTTTCATAGTTAATTCATTCCTGCTACTAGAATCTAACATGGTTTCAGAGCACTAGGTTCGTAGGACCGTCTTTATTTTCAGGCCCACCTACTGTTGCGGTTACCGCGCTACCCCACGTGTTGTACTACACCTGCTTGCCTGCCTGCCTGCCCTGCCTTGTGACGTGCTGCGTTGCGCGCGCCGTCCTGCAGCCCTTGCGCTGCGTCTTGCAGGCTCGTAAGGCTCACGTGCCGCTCCTACAGGCCCGCCAGGCCCCCGAGCCGCCCCTGCAGGCCCGTCAGGCCAGAACGCGGCCCCGCCCTGCCTCTGACGCGGCCGCGCCCAGCCTCTGACGCGGCCCCGCCCTGCCTTCGACGCGGCCGGGCCCTACAGCTGACGCAGCCCCGCCCTGCCTCTGACGCGGCCGCGCCCTACCTCTGACGCGGCCGCGCCCTGCAGCCGACGCGGCCCCGCACTGTCTCTGACGCGGCCGCGCCCAGCCTCTGACCCGGCCGTGCCCTACCTTCGACGCGGCCGCGCTCTGCCTTCGACGCGGCCACGCCCTGCAGCCAACGCGGCCGTGCCCTGCCTCTGACGCTGCCGCGCCCTGCAGCCGACGCGGCCCCGCCCTGCCTCTGACGCGGCCGCGCCCTGCAGCCGACGCGCCCTGGTGCAGCCGCCCCTGGACCCTCGAGCAGCTGCCCCTGGACCCAGAGCAGCCGCCTCTGGCTCCTACAGCAGCCGCCCCTGGACCCTCGAGCAGCTGCCCTTGGACCCTGAGCAGCCGCCCTTGGCCCCTGCAGCAGCCGCCCCTGGTGCAGCCGCCCCTAGACCCTCGAGCAACCGCCCCTTGACCAAGAGCAGCCGCCCCTGGCTCCTGAAGCAGCCGCCCCCGGACTCCGTGCAGCCAACCCTGGACCCCGCGACGCCGCCCCTGGATCCGCGACGCCGCCCCTAGACCCAGTGCAGCCGCGTGCTGAGCCCCGGCTCTGCTCGCTCTGGTGAGCACCTGCCTTGATAGTGCACTACCTGCCTGCCTGCCTGCCTGCCTGCCTGCCTACCTGCCTGCCGCGCCTGCCCTGCCCGTGCTGCTGCTACCACTACTGCCACTACCACTGCTACTGCTGCTACTGGCGGTGGCCAGATGCAGCTCTAGCAACGTCCGCGCGAGTCTCTCATGCCCCAGCAGCTTCGTGATTGGTACGCTAGTTGGGGTTTTGACGGTAGCCGTCGTGGCTGTCGCCCTGGAGCTAGTCACACACAGTCCCGCTGCTTTGCCCGTCTGAGCGATGCCTGGCGTATTGAGTTTGGCGACGAGGCTGAGCTCCCCGACTGGGTGGAGGTGCTTGGGTAGAAGGTAGATATATTTGCTCTTGACTATGATGCTATTCTCACTGCCATGTATGCATTGCCTACTAGTGCTGACCGTGCCGGTCACCTGTGCGTACCGCCTGACCCAGGTATAGAGCCTGCTGCTCTCGGTGCTGGTGAGGCTGCTGATCTAGGTGCTCGTGCGTTGCCTGCTCTAGGTGCTGGTGAGGCTGCTGCTCGTGCGTCTCCTGCTCTGGGTGCTGGTGAGGCTGGTGCTCCAGGTGCGGGTGAGTCTGCTCTCTCTGGTACTGCGCCTGAGGCCTTGTACACCTTCACACTTGACTCTGGTGCTTCTCGCTCCTTCTTTTGCAACAGCACCACCCTCACGCCGCTCAGCCGGCCGGTTGCAGTCTCCCTGGCAGACCCCTCTGGAAATCTAGTCCGTGCGACCTCCTCCACTGTCCTCCCTTGTCTTGCTATCCCGTCCGACACACTGTCGGGTCTTTACCTCCCCTCGTTCTCTACGAACTTGGTGGCGGGTTCTGCGCTCCAGGACGCGGGTGTTCACTAGTTCACCCCTGCCTACGAGCGTGTGACACACTGCACGTGTGCTCAGATGGGTCGTCACCTGGCTACCTTCACTCGGCACACTGACCACTGAGTCCTCTCAGGCAGCTGCGTCTGCGTCTGCGCTAGGTCAGTTGTCGGCCCCCTGCTTGTGTCGCGCCTTGTCGCACCAGACCCTCCTTTGGCACCACCGCCTTGGTCACCCCTCGGTACAGCGCCTTCGCAGCATGCACCGTCGTGTCCTTGTCTCTGGTCTTCCCAGGGTTCTCCCTCCCCTCCCACCCTCGCCTGTTCCTCCCTGTCTTCCCTGTGTCGAGGGGTGGCAACGCGCTGCTACTCACTCCTCCTCGTTCCCTACCAAAGAGGCTCCCCTGCAGACTCTCCACCTGGACGTGTGGGGCCCAGCCCGCGTCCGTGGACAAGGCCACGAGCGGTACTTCCTGCTGGTCATCGACGACTACACGCGTTACACCAAGGTCTTCCCCTTGCAGCGCAAGGGGGATGTCCCTGATGTTTTGATCCCCTAAATCTGCGCTGTTTGTCTCCAGCTCCGCGAGCGGTTCCAGTCGGACTTTCTTGTCCTGCGTCTGCACTCTGACAGAGGTGGTGAGTTCTCCTCAGACCTCTTGGCAGCTATCTATGCGGAGCACGACATCCGCCAGACGTTCACGCTTCCGGCCTCTCCGCAGCAGAATGGGGTTGCTGAGCGCCGCATTGGCTTAGTCATGGAGGTCGCTCGTACCTCCATGATCCATGCGGCTGCCCCCCATTTTCTGTGGCCGTTTGCGGTCCGGTACGTCGCGCATCAGCTCAACCTCTGGCCCCGTGTCTCCTTGCCAGAAACCTCGCCCACACTGCTGTGGACGGGGAAGGTTGGCGATGCGTTGCGTTTCCGGGTCTGGGGTGCTTGTGCCTTTGTCCGCGATACCACCGTGGACAAGCTCTCCGCCCGCGCTGCTCCTTGTGTCTTCCTTGGCTTTGTCCCTGAAGCGTCTGGTTGGCAGTTTTACCACCCCACCTCGCACCGTGTCTTCCCCTCTCAGGACGTCACGTTCGATGAGTCAGTTCCCTTTTACCATCTCTTCCCCTACCGCACTGCCCCTCTCCCCCCCTTCCCCACCGCTCTTCCTCGCTCTAGGTGCTTCCCAGGTAGACCCCCTCCCCGCTCCCGATCTTTCTCCTTCAGGTGTGTCTCAGGTAGACCCTCCCCCCTTGACTGCGCCGGTTGAGGTCACTGGTGACTCAGGTCCTGTTGAGGGTGGTCCTGCTCGGGGTGCTGCTTCTACGGGTGCTGAGCCTGGAGGTGCGGAGCCCGGGGGTGCTGAGCCTGGGGGTGCAGAGCCTGGGGGTGCGGA
Source organism: Closterium sp. NIES-65 (assembly GCA_948144175.1). Taxonomy (NCBI): domain Eukaryota; kingdom Viridiplantae; phylum Streptophyta; class Zygnematophyceae; order Desmidiales; family Closteriaceae; genus Closterium; species Closterium sp. NIES-65. The sequence goes on from CANXME010002194.1 coordinate 291,153, forward strand.
GACTAGAGGTGCTGAGCCTGGGTGTGAGGAGTCTGGGGGTACTGTGCCTAGGGGTACTAAGTCTGGGGGTGCTACACCTGGAGGCGCTAAGGCGTCTGGTGAGCAGTCTCCCTGGAGCGGCCGTCTGCGTAGTCGCTCCGCTGGTGCCTCGCCGCTGCGCTCTCGTCGTCGACTCCCTCTCTCCCCACAGCAGCTGCGTGAGTGGTACGCTGGCCGTCAGGGTCGCGCTGCTGGAGCTAGGGGCCCTGCTGTGGGAGGCGCTGGAGCTGGTGACTCTGCTACTGGAGTTGTTTGTGCCGGAGGTTCTGGAGCTGATGAGGGTGCTGGAGCTGGAGGTTCTGGAGCTGCTACGGGTGCTAGCGCTGGAGATTCTGGAGCTGCTGTGGGTGCTGGCGCTGAGGGTTCTGAGTCTGCTATTGCGCGGTCTCCTTGGAGTAGCTGCCTTCGTCCGCGTGTGCCTCTCACCTCACAGCAGCTGCACGACTGGTACGGTCGCCGTCAGGGTCGTGCTTCTGGAGCTCGGGGCTTTGCTGTTGGAGGTACTTCTGCTGACGTTACTGGAGCCGAGAGTGGTGCTAGTCCCGGAGGTACTCGTACTGGAGGTACTAGAGCTGCTGGGGCTAGAGGTGCTGAGCCTGAGGGTACAAGTGCTGGAGACCCTGGGTCTGGGGGTGCTGCTGCTGGAGACACTGAGACTGGAGACCCAGAGACTGGAGGTGCCGGTTCCGGGGGTGCTGCTGCTGGTGGAGCTGATCCTGCAGGAGCTGGCGTTGAGGATTGTAGAGCTGCTGGAGCTGCTGGGGGTGCTGCAGCTGCTGGTGCTGGTGGCACTGCACAACCTAGCCTGTTCTTTGCTCCACGGACTCCGTTGTCTCAGCCATCGTCTGACTCAGTGCTTCGCCAAGTTCTTAGTACCCCTTCGTCTACTGGTCTTCCGTTACAGCCTGGCTCACCGCAACCTGCTCCTTCTCCTTACACTGAGCGTTGTGAGCCTGTGTTGCGTCCTGTCTCGCCTGTCCGTTCTGGTGGTCCTGGTCGTCGTGTTCCTCGTTCTCGTCAGCCGGCTGTCAGCGGCACCCACCTCGTAGTCCGTCGTCCTTCCTCTCCTCCGCACAATGTTCCCAAGCCGTCCCCTCATGCGTCTTCTCTGTCTACCAAACCTGAGCCTGAGTTTGAACGCACATGTGCCGCTCACCCTACTGTCACGTGTCTGCTAGCCACTGTTCTCACTGACCCGTCGTTTGAGTCTGCTACTGCATCTCCCCTAGTTACTGAGCTTGTTAACTTTGCTGCTGCCTGTCATCTAGACTACGCCACTAGTCTTGTTGCTGAGTCTGAGTCTGTCTGTCCTCCGTCCGTCGGGGGTGAGTGTGCTCTTCGCACAGACGTCTTTGAGGACAGGCAGGAGGACCTTGAGTGACTTGCAGCCTGTGAGAGGACGTCCCCGTTATAATATTTTCTCACTATTATATTTTTCGGTTATCCTATTCTCCCTTTTCTCCTCTTTATTTTGGTCTTTATCTCATCTCAATCGGCCTACTATTCTATTTTCTAGAGCCTTCTATTTATTTCTCTTATTTCCTACTTTTCCCACCGACATACCTATTATACGGCACCGACAGCGCTGACAGTGGTGTATACCGTGTAATCTGGGCGTAATCCCAAGTGCCAATAGCCTTGCGTGCTTGTGCGCACTTGCGATTATAGTATCGGGAAGGGCGTGTTCCCGAAGGTTCGTTTTATCTCGTTTATCCTTGTATTTTCCGAGTATAAAAATGCCTTGTATTCAGTTTTAGTGACAAGTTTCGATTGAGAATTCGATCCTGTGACACTTGATAATCAGAGTCGTTCTCACTCGACGACTCTCGGCTAAGCAGCGGTCGCGGAAAAAATCGCCTCGAAAAACCGCCGGGGGCGACCAATTCGACGCCGATTTCTTGTAAGCACCAGTTCCGCGCTTTTCGAATTAACCCCCTTGCGTGGTTTCTGAACAGGATGGGTTCGCCGGCGACCAACGACGTTACGCAGCAGCTCTTCGCGCAAATCGCCAAGATGGAAGCGGAGATGCGAGCGACGACTTAACGGTCGCGATTGAAGAACGAGCAGCTCCGAAACGAACTGCAGCGCGTTACGCAGCTCCTCTCGACCATGAGCATTCCTGCTTTGACGACTTCGCAGCAGTCGCAGCGTCAGTTCGAGGTTCCGAAACTTCGCTCGCCGGAATCGTTCGACCCTAGCGATCGAAAATCCGACGTCAGGCGGTGGCTCGCGACGATGGAAATTTATTTCGCGGCAATCGGATGGTCGACGACGGAGTACGACGGCGAGAAAATTGTGAAAAGAATGAACAGGAATGAAATGACTAAGTCAGAGTTGGGTACAAATACAACCCTAGAAAGCTGTACCCCATATGTGCTACCCCACTATAGCCTACAAACATGTATCAGCTATGATAATCTGACACACCCCCATAGGCAAAGTGGGGGAGAACAAGGGGTCACAAGACCAGTCAAGCAAAGCAAAGCAAAGCAAGCTCAGGGTGGATCACAAAGTCACCACACAGTCCGAGCACAAGAGCAGGGCCAGAGGCCAGTTCACATGCAGGAGTACAGACATATATATAAAACTAGACACGCAAGAGCAGGTATATATATATGTCACAGTACAAGTGAAGTCAAGAGGAGAGCAAGTGAGGCAAGACAGGCACAAGACCCAACTGGGTGCAAAAGCGCTGATGGTCACAAGGCGCGAGTGCCTTGGTAAACACATCAGCAGTGTTGGCCTCAGAGGCCACGTACGCAAGTCGCAACTGACCACGCTGCTGCAGCTCACGAGCAAGGAAGTAGCGGAGAGCAATGTGCTTCGTTCTGTGCTCCAAGCGCTGCTCTCGACACAAGGCCAGCATGGCCTTGTTGTCTACGTACAGCACTGGAGGAGAACGAGGCGGCTCTCCAAGGTCAGTCAGCAGGTAGGTGAGCCAGCGAAGCTCCTGTGCAGCCATGGCCCCGGCGTAGATCTCAGCCTCACAACTGGAGCCGAGAACCGAAGACGAGCGAGTAGACCGCCATGAGACAGAGCCGGAACCAAGGCTGAAGGTGTAACCCTGTGACGACCGCTGCGTAGCTTGGTCGTCAGCCCAAGAAGCGTCCGCGTGGCCGGTAAGGACCACTGGACTCCGCCCTCCAAGCACTAGCCCCATGCCCGACGTACTGCACAGGTAGCGCAATACCCTCTTCGCTGCAGCCATGTGCTCTGGTCTGTGTCTCCCAGGAGCAACATAGCGTGCAAGAATGCTCAGAGGGTATGCAAGGTCAGGTCGTGTGCAGGTCATCAGGTACATGAGGCAGCCAACAAGCTCTGCATACGGACCACTCGACTCTACGGACTCATCCGAAGGCAGAGCTGAGAGTGAGTGGCGAGTAGGCAGAGGAGTGGCCTGAGGCGAGGAGTACGTGAAGCCGAAGCGCTGAAGGACCTGCTGCACCATGTGTGACTGAGTCAAGGTAATGGTGCGACGTGCTCTGTCCCGAGTGATCTGCAAGCCAAGGTAGCTGCGCAGTTCACCCAGGTCTGTGCACGTGTGTCTCTTCAGCAGCTCGGACTTCACGTAGGCGAGTCCAGTAGTGTCCGCTGTGGCAAAGACCAAGTCGTCGACGTACACGAGGATGTAGAACGGCGGCAGTGAAGTGTCGGTGCGCAGAAACAGCGACGGGTCAGCAGTAGACGGAGCAAACCCAAGAGCCGCAAGCGTAGTCCTCAGTGTGTCATGCCACTCACGCGGTGCCTCGCGGAGACCGTAGACTGGCCGTCGGAGGCTCCACTGGGTGCCAGGAGGGAAAGTCTCAGTGAAGCCAGGTGGACGGCGAAGCCAGATCTCCTCGTGCAGGCTACCCTGCAAGAACGCAGTGCTGAAGTCGAGAGAGTGAAGCTCGTAGTCGCGCTGAGCGGCTATGTGCAGCAGCACCCGAAGAGTAGTCATCTTCGGGGTGGGAGAGAGAAGGTCTGAAAGTAGTCAACTCCCTGCCGCTGACTGAAGCCACGAGCAACGTACCGTGCCTTGAAGACAGGTGGAGAGCCCGGCGGCCGCTTCACCCTGAAGATCCACATGCCACTGACGATGTTCGCCCCAGGAGGGGGAACCGCGTCAACGTAGGTGCCTGGGACTTCTAGGAAGCCATCTCTGCATCCATAGCTGCCTGCCACTGAGAGGAGTAGGGACCCTCTACGGCCTCCGCGTAAGAACGCGGAGTCGGGATGTCTAGTGCATCCGATTCTCCCTCAGGGGCAAGCAGTACAGACGCGAGATGAGGTGAAGCAGCCGCTAGACACTGTAACTCCTCCTGCCTGTCCTCTAGGACGTCCGTGCCAAGAGCACACTCACCCCCGACGGACGGAGGACAGACAGACGCAAACTCAGCAACAAGACTAGCAACGTAGTCGAGACGACAGCGAGCAGAAAAGTCGACGAGCTCAGCAACTAGAGCAGACGCAGCAGTGGACTCAAAAGAGGGGTCAGTGACGACAGTAGCAAGCAGACGCGTGACAGTAGGACTGGCAGCACGAAGAGAGTCCGACTCAGGGTCGGTAAGCGCAGGAAGAGAGGACTCAGGAGGAGAAGGCAAAGGGGCACGTAGAGGAGCAGTGGACGGACGCAAAGACATCCGGTGCGTGCCAGGGACAGGAGGAGGACGCTGACGCGAACTGCGACCACTAGCGCGAGCAGCACGAACAGTCGACGCGGGACGAGACGCAGGCTCACGACGCTCAGCAAGACCTCCAGTAGGACCAGTGTAAGGAGAGGGAGCAGGCAGTGGAGAGGAAGGCTCCAGCAGGGACTGCGACTGGACAGGCGGTGGACCCTCTACTGGAGGAGAAAGACCAAGAACGTGCTGCAGGAGCGGAACGAAGTACGGCCGAGGCCGCGCGGCAGCTCCAGACTCAGCAGGGACAGCACCAGCACCCTCAGCGACAGCACCAGCGCCACCCACACCTCCAGCGGCAGGACCAACAGCAGTAGGCTCAGCACCAACGCCCTCAGCAGCTCCAGCTCCAGGAGGACCCGCAGGTCCAGCAGCTCCGGGACCGGCAGCACCCGCACCCTCGACGGTCGAAGAAGCTCCAGCTCCAGCTCCAGCAGCACCTCCAGACTCAGCAGCACGCCTCCAGCGGCGAGCGAACCACTCGCGCAGCTCCTGTGGAGAGAGGGGCTCCCGGCGAGACGCAGCAGCAGGAGAAACCCCAGGCTCAGCAGCTCCAGACGCAGCACCCCCAGGCTCAGCAGCTCCCGACCCAGCACCCCCAGACCCAACACCTCCAGGCACAGCACCCCCCGGCTCAGCACCCCCAGGCTCCGCACCCTCCGCAGTAGCACCCTCAGGCCCAGCACCCCCAGCAGTAGCACCCCCAGGCTCAGCACCCCCGCGCACAGCACCCCCAGAGTCAGCACCCCCAGGCTCAGCACCCGCAGCAGCACCAGAGTCACCAGTAACCTCGACCGGGTCAACGGCGTCTACCTGGGACACACCTGAGGGGGCAGGAACCTGAGGGGGGAGGGGGTCTACCGGGGGGGGAACCGGCACAAGGAAGTCCGGGGGAGGGGGGAGGGAAGGAGTGCGGTAGGGGAAGAGACGGTAGAAGGGGACTGACTCGTCAAACGTGACGTCCTGGGAGGACAGAACACGACGAGAGGAGGGGTGGTAGAACTGCCACCCTGGGGCGTCAGTGGGGAAGCCAAGGAAGACACAGGGAGCAGCACGAGGGGACAGCTTGTCCGCAGACAAGTCGCGGACAAACGCCCGAGATCCCCAGACACGGAACACAGACGCATCGCCAACCTTCCCCGTCCACAGCAAGGCTGGGGACATCGCAGGCCGAGAGACCCGGGGGTGAAGGTTGAGCTGATGCGCCGCGTACCTCACCGCAAACGGCCACAGAAAATGGGGGGCAGCCGCATGCATCATGGACGTACGAGCGACATCCATGACCATGCCAATGCGGCGCTCAGCAATCCCATTTTGCTGTGGTGAGTCCGGAAGCGTGAAGGTCTGGCGGATCCCCCGTGCACGACAGTAGAATCGCAGAAGGCGAGAAGAGAACTCTCCGCCTCTGTCCGAGTGCAGACGCAGAACAGGAAAGTCCGAGCCGAAGCTCTTCCTGAGCTGGAGACGAGCCTCGCGGATCCAGTCGATCAGCACCTCAGTGGCCGCACCCTTGCTGCGCAAGGGGAGGACTGTGGTGTAACGCGAGTAGCCGTCAACCACCAACAGGAAGTAGCGCTCGTGACCCTGCCCACGGACGGGGGTTGGGCCCCACACATCCATGTGAAGCGTCTGCAGGGGAGCCTCTGTCGGGGGGAAGTGGGAGGAGTGAGGAGTAGCCCGGAGGCGACCCTCGACACAGGGGACACAGGAAGGTCCTGGCCCGGAGGGGAGAGGAGGGAGAGACTGGGGAAGACCAGAGACAAGGACACGGGAAGCCATGCTCCGAAGACGGGGCAAGGAGGGGTGGCCAAGACGGTGGTGCCACAGGAGAGTCTCGTGAGACAGGAGGCGACAAGAACAGGGGGCAGACTCAGGACCTGACCGGGACGCAGCAGCAAGCACCTGACCTGACGCAGCCACCTGACCAGACGCAGGGACAGGAGGAGACTCAACGGTCAGGGTGTAGAGACTCGACCCCGGCCGACGCGAGAACGTGGCCAGGTGTCGGCCTGTGCGTGCCTCCGTGCAGTGGGTCACCCGCTGACTCGCAGGAGTGAACTGGTGAACCCCCACATCCTGCAAGTCCGCGCCACTCACCAAGTTCGTAGAGAACGAGGGAAGGTACAGACCAGACAGGGTGCCCGAAGGGGCAGCCGGACACGGGAGGACAGTGGAGAAGTGAGACAGGACAGGACCCCCAGAGGGGTCAGCAAGGGAGACTGCAACCGGCCGGTCGAGCGGCGTAAGGGTAGTGCGGTCTCGAAAGAAGGAGCGAGAAGCCCCGGAGTCAAGTGTGAAAGTGAGGGAGGACGAGGACGACGCAGTACCTGAGAGCGCAGTCTCACCAGTACCTGAGAGCGCAGACGCACTGGCACCTAGAGCAGCAGCCTCACAAGCACCTAGCGCAGCAGTACCAATGCCCGGGTCGGGCTGGAAACACCGGTAACCCTCATTCTCCTCACTATAAGTCACAGCATACATAGCAGCAAGGATAGCATCAAAATCAAGATCAAAGATCGCTACACCAGCCCTAAGAAGCTCATCCCAGCGAGGGATCTCACTAGCCCCAGGGAACTGCTGACGCCAAGCGTCCGTCAGGCGGCCAAAGCAGCGCTGGGTGGCGTGGGCACCCCCACACTGCTCACCCGCGCGGTCGCCGGAACGAAGAACGTAGGTGCAGGGACCAGTACCCCCACCCCTCTGACGCCCAGCGTACCACTCACGAAGCTGCTGAGGCGGAGGGATGTCCCGCGAGCGCTTCTGCTGCTGCCGCTGCGAGCGCTGGCCACCACCACCGCCGCTACGCTGCTGGGTACCACCCCGACCAGCTCCACCTCCTCCACCACCACCGCCTCCTCCGCTGCCGCCTCCACCGCCTCCACCTCCGCCGCCTCCACCTCCGCCGCTGCCTCCACCACTACTGCTGGCACCACCACCACCGTCTCCGCCGCTGCTGCCACCACCACCACCACCACCCCCGCCACTAGTCCCGCCGCCACCCCCACTCCCTCCGCCGCCACCGCCGCCACCGCCACCGCCCCCTCCAGCTCCACCCGCGCCCTTGCCCCCCTTGCCCTTGCTGGAGCGACGTCTCCCACTAGGGGCAGACGCCGCGCCGACCGACTCAAGACCAAGCAGGTCGGCAGCAGCAGCAGAGGCAACAGAGGGCAGCAAGGGGGAAGGAGAGCACCCCTCAAAGATGGGGGTGCGAGGGTCACCACGAGAAGCACCTACAGCGACTATGCTCTTCTCCGCTGCGAGGAGGGCCTTCTCGAGGAGGTCGACGGTGAGGGTGGTGGGACAGACTGCGAGAAAGTGGTCCCTGACGACGCGAAGGGAGTCAGGGAGGCGCGCGACTACGTAGTAGAGAGCGATGTACATGGGGGGTGGGTTCTTAGCGCAGAACTCAGCAGGAAGGGCGGCGCGGTAGCGAGTGTCACTAGTGCGGAGGTGCGTAATGAGATCAGCGACAGTGGGAAAGGCAGAGAGGTCAGGAAAGAGGTAGGGAAGCATGAGACGGCTCAGTGCAGCAGTGGCAGGGGAGGAGTAGCGCGCAACTACAGGGTCGTACAAGGTCTGAGCACTCTTGTACTGACTAAAGTGCGCACGCTCAGAGGTAGGGAGGTGGCGACGCACAGCAAGACGTGCAGCAGCATCGCGGGTGGCCCACTGAGAGCGGATAGTGGGATCAGCATCAGCAGCAGGAGTAGGAGAGGTGCCAGAGGTGAGGTCAAAGAGAGAAAGGCTGTCAGCCCTGTCGCACTGTAAGAACAGCTGCAGGTCGTCTAACCAGACCTCAAAATCAATGGCGCGACCCTCAGCGTCAAAAGCTAGGACACTAGGGGTAGCCATGACGACGACAGCGAAGCAGTGCAAGCAGTAGGGGAAGAGCACGCAGTGACAGTGCGACTGTGCTCACCAGGCAGGGCAGGCCGGGCAACTCTGCAGAAGGGCGGCTCGGCGACTCCGTGACTCGGCTGCTGGGCGGCTCGGCTCCCGGGCGGCTCGGCAGCAGGGCGGCTCGGGTGCAGGGCGGCTCGGCGCCCGGGCGGCTCGGCGGCAGGGCGGCTCGGTTGCAGAGCGGCTCGGCTCCCGGGCGGCTTGGCGGCAGGGCGGCTCGGGTGCAGGGCGGCTCGGCTCCCGGGCGGCTCGGCGGCAGGGCGGCTCGGGTGCAGGAGACGGCGGGGCCGTCAGGGTGCAGCGGCGGGGCCGGCAGGGTGCAGCGGCGGGGCCGTGACAGGGGACGGCGGGGCCGTCAGGGTGCAGCGGCGGTGCCGGCAGGGTGCAGCGGCGGGGCCGGGACAGGGGACGGCGGGGCCGTCAGGGTGCAGCGGCGGGGCCGACTGGTGCAGTGGCGGGGCCGGGACAGGGGACGGGGGGGCCGTCAGGGTGCAGCGGCGGGGCCGTGACAAGGGACGGCGGGGCCGTGAAAGGGGACGGCGGGGCCGTCAGGGTGCAGCGGAGGGGCCGACAGAGGCGCAGCGGCGGGACCGGCAGGGTGCAGCGGCGGGGCCGGGACAGGGGACGGCGGGGCCGTCAGGGTGCAGTGGCGGGGCCGACAGGTGGAGTGGCGGGGCCGTCAGTAGGACGGCGGGGCCGTCAGGTGACGGGGCCCGCTGCAGCGACGAAGAGGCCGCGCGGCCGGCGTGAGGGCGGCGCGGTGCGGCAGAGCCGAGAGGGCGGCGCGGCGCGGCCGCAAAGCCAGCGCGACGTGGGGCCCGGGCCGCGCGCGCGAAAAAAAAGGAGTCGCGCGCGCGACTTGCGGGGCGCCACAAGGGCAGCGCGACAAGCACTAGGGGAGCGCGCCTCGGGGAGAATAGGGCGCGCTCCGGGCAGGAAAAAAAAAATCGTGGGTGGGCCCTTAAAAAAACGGTCCTTAGGAGGGACCCGCTCTATACCATGTGAAAAGAATGAACAGGAATGAAATGACTAAGTCAGAGTTGGGTACAAATACAACCCTAGAAAGCTGTACCCCATATGTGCTACCCCACTATAGCCTACAAACATGTATCAGCTATGATAATCTGACAAAAATTTGTCTCGCGACAAAGTTGATGCGCGGTCCAGCTCTCGAGTGGCTCGGAAGCAACAGTAGCATTTTCCAGGGCGAAGCCACGTGGCAGCAGTTCCGAGCAGACCTTCTCAAACGTTTTGAGCCGATTAATTCCACTTATATTGCGCGCGAAAAATTACGTCACCATAGGTAATTCGGGAGTGTCGCACAATACACGCAGCAGATGGAGGAAATTTATAATCCTATTTCCGACATTACCGAGGGCGAAAAAATTCAGTCCTACATCGCGGGGCTGAAAACCGACATTCGGCGCCAGGTTGCAGCAGCGAATTGCAGCAGCTACAGCGAAATCGTATCGGCCGCGGAGCGTTTTGACTTGGTCAACTCCGGAACACGACAGCCCCACGTCGTCGGATCACGACAAGGGGATCGCTCGGCTTCAACCACGTTCGCCGACCCCATGGAAGTCGACAAATTCGACGCGAATTCACGACCTGCAAAAAACAAAACGTTTTGCGAATTTTGCGGCGGAAACGGACATCGGATTATTGACTGTTTTCACATGAAATCTGCACGTGCGGCATTCCGAGCTCGTGGAAGTGGCGAAACTAAAGACAAAAAGTCAAAAAACGGATCTCGCCAGTGATTGCGGATCGTGCTGGCGAGGAAAAGCAGATCCGAAAACGTTAGCGCAATCTGGACCGAATCGAAATTGAAGGACAGCATTGGGCGCGAGATTTGGAGAATCAAGGGCGAAATCCCAAGCCCCTTGACCGAAATTTTGTCAGAATCCCAACCACTAGACCATTGGGATAAAAGGGCTTGTTAAGTTGCGGGTCAGTGCGCCCATAACCCCCCAGGCCAACGTGCCTGTAACCCTTCCCTAGGATCAATCGGGGATCACCAGTGGACCTCTGACACCCCCCCGCATTGGGATGCCCAAAGTGCATACATCGGGATTCGTACCCGAGACCTTCTGATACCATGTCAGAATCCCAACCACTAGACCACTGGGATAAAAGGGCTTGTTAAGTAGCGGGTCAGTGCGCCCACAACCCCCCAGACCAACATGCCTGTAACCCTTTCCTAGGATCAATCGGGGATCACCAGGGGACCTCTGACAAATTTGTCAAAGGGATTCGCCGAGGAAAAGAAAACCTCCGCAAAAACAGACTCGACCAAGACGGGAACTCTCCAATTCGACCCCGGAAAAAAACAGAATTCGTTAAAGTTATCTTTCAAAGATGCTTTAATGAAGACTGGTGATTTTCGGGGGTCCGGAGCCATGAAAAATTTCCGGGAAGAACTCTAGAGGAAGCAGACAATTAAAGAAGTGGTACCGGTGCCTACGGAGCTGGGGAAAAAATTAAGGAGTGTGGAAAGGAGTAGACCATTTCACGACGTCAACGTCCTCTCCCGGAACCAGCCCAAGACGACTCTCCACTCCCCAGGGAAGAAGTCTATGGAGCTGAAGCAGCTGAAGAGGCAGCTGGGAGTTCAAAAGAAGCTGCGAAAACTCCGAAAACCCCTCCAGAATGCATCCAGTGGATTGCAGGCGTCGACTGGATCCACCCCCTCAGGGTCAACCTGTACGGTTACTACCTCCACTCTTGGCGTTGGAGAGGAGCTTTTCTCCACGCAGCCCAGGCCAGCTGATTGTCCAGGAGCAAAAAGTGGAACCACGGTGTGTACTGAATATTGGGATGTACCCTATGATCCTATTAATGAGACTATTTTTGGGTACTCCGAGCAACGCTCACCACTCCTGCTCGAGGTGATCTACAACGGACAGCGCCTCCAAGCACTCGTGGACAGCGGGGCGTCGCACACCGTCTATGACAAAAAGGAAATCAATCGACTCGGAGGTGAAATCAAGTCCTCAAGCTTCTCTGCAATGATGGTGGATGGCAGTAAGCTACCTATCTACGGGGAAACATGTGTCAGAACTCTGTATAGCTTATACATTTTGTGTAGGCTATAATGGGGTATCCCATAGGGGGTACAGCCCAATTAGGGTTTCCTATTTGTATCACTTCCATTCCTTAGTCATTCATCCTCATTCTTTAACATGGAATCAGAGCGGGTCCCCTCCTAGGGACTGCTTCTTGGGCCCACCGAAGCGCGCCTCGATTCGCGCCTGCCTTTTCTCTTTAGCGGCCCGTCGTGTCGCACCTAGCGGCCCGTCGCGCCGCCCTTACGGTAGCGTCGAGCCGCCCTAGCCTGCGGCGCGCCGCTCTTACTTGCAGGTTCGCCCGCCCCGCCCGTCGCCGCCCTTCCCGCGGCTTCGCGCCACCCTTCCCGTGGCTTCGCGCCATCTCTACCTGCGGCTTCGAGCCGCTACGGCCCGTCGCCGCCCTTCCCCGCGGCGTCTCGCCGTCCTTCACTGCGGCCCACCCGTCGCCTGACCTGCGGCCTGACCGCCGCCCCAACCTGCGACCCACCCGCCGCCCTTACTGCGGCCTGACCGCCGCCCTACCTGCGGCCCACCCGCCGCTCCACCTGCGGCCCACCGCCGCCCTACTTGCGGCCTACCTGCCGCCACACCTGCGGCTCACAGCCGCCCGCTGCCCTACCTTCGGCCCCGCCCGCCGTTCTACCTGCGGCCCCACCCGCCGCCCTACCTGCGGCGCACCTGCCGCCCTACCTACGGCGCACCTGCCGCCCTACCTGTGGCCCACCCGCCGCCCTGAACCAGCGCCGCCGCGCCGCCCTGCACGAGAGCCGCCCAGCACCAGGACCATCGGGAGCCGAGCCGCCCTGCCGCCGAGCCGCCCAGCAGCCGAGCCGCCCGGGAGCCGAGCCAGAACTCTGTATAGCTTATACATTTTGTGTAGGCTATAGTGGGGTATCCCATAGGGGGTACAGCCCAATTAGGGTTTCCTTTTTGTATCACTTCTATTCCTTAGTCATTCATCCTCATTCTTTAACAACACGGTTACTACTCCAGATTGGACCCCTTGGATGGAAGCCTGCTCTCCCCGTCACAAATATCAAAGGACTCGACGTAATCTTCGGGAGAGACTTTCTTAAAAAGTTCAACCCCGAGATCAACTGGGTTAACCAGACGGCCAACATCAACAACAACGGGAGGAAAATCAGCCTTCCCAAATGGGACGACACGGGAAATATTCCAGTCGAGACACTCGCACACTTTGAAAAGTGTCAGAATATTATCTTATTGTTCTAGCCTGTAGTGGGGTGCTCTATAGCGAGTACAACCCTTCTAGGGTTTGCTATTTGTATCCTCATTCTTGCTAGTTCAATCCTCTTTCTTTCTTCTAATTTTGACATGCTATCAGAGCAGGTCGATCCCCTTGGATCGATCCTGTGGGTGTGTCCCCACCTTGCTTCCGCTGCTACTTTTTCCTCCCGCCGTGCGCCCCGAGGCGCGCGGCGGTTTTCTGCCCGCCGTGCGCCCCGAGGCGCGCGGCGGTTCATTGCCCGCTGTGCGCCCCGTGGCGCGCGGCAGGCTTCTCCTCTACGTCGCGGCCCCGCCCCGGCCCGTCGCCGCCCGTGCGCCCGCTATATGTCATATAAATCTGACACACCCCCATAGGCAAAGTGGGGGAGAACAAGGGGTCACAAGACCAGTCAAGCAAAGCAAAGCAAGCTCAGGGTGGATCACAAAGTCACCACACAGTCCGAGCACAAGAGTAGGGCCAGAGGCCAGTTCACATGCAGGAGTACAGACATATATATATAAAACTAGACAAACAAGAGCAGGCATATATATATGTCACAGTACAAGTGAAGTCAAGAGGAGAGCAAGTGAGGCAAGACAGGCACAAGACCCAGCTGGGTGCAAAAGCGCTGATGGTCACAAGGCGCGAGTGCCTTGGTAAACACATCAGCAGTGTTGGCCTCAGAGGCCACGTACGCAAGTCGCAACTGACCACGCTGCTGCAGCTCACGAGCAAGGAAGTAGCGGAGAGCAATGTGCTTCGTTCTGTGCTCCAAGCGCTGCTCTCGACACAAGGCCAGCATAGCCTTGTTGTCTACGTACAGCACTGGAGGAGAACGAGGCGGCTCTCCAAGGTCAGTCAGCAGGTAGGTGAGCCAGCGAAGCTCCTGTGCAGCCATGGCCCCGGCGTAGATCTCAGCCTCACAACTGGAGCCGAGAACCAAAGACGAGCGAGTAGACCGCCACGAGACAGAGCCGGAACCAAGGCTGAAGGTGTAACCCTGTGACGACCGCTGCGTAGCCTGGTCGTCAGCCCAAGAAGCGTCCGCGTGGCCGGTAAGGACCACTGGACTCCGCCCTCCAAGCACTAGCCCCATGCCCGACGTACTGCACAGGTAGCGCAATACCCTCTTCGCTGCAGCCATGTGCTCCGGTCTGTGTCTCCCAGGAGCAACATAGCGTGCAAGAATGCTCAGAGGGTATGCAAGGTCAGGTCGTGTGCAGGTCATCAGGTACATGAGGCAGCCAACAAGCTCTGCATACGGACCACTCGACTCTACGGACTCATCCGAAGGCAGAGCTGAGAGTGAGTGGCGAGTAGGCAGAGGAGTGGCCTGAGGCGAGGAGTACGTGAAGCCGAAGCGCTGAAGGACCTGCTGCACCATGTGTGACTGAGTCAAGGTAATGGTGCGACGTGCTCTGTCCCGAGTGATCTGCAAGCCATGGTAGCTGCGCAGTTCACCCAGGTCTGTGCACGTGTGTCTCTTCAGCAGCTCGGACTTCACGTAGGCGAGTCCAGCAGTGTCCGCTGTGGCAAAGACCAAGTCGTCGACGTACACGAGGATGTAGAACGGCGGCAGGGAAGTGTCGGTGCGAAGAAACAGCGACGGGTCAGCAGTAGAAGGAGCAAACCCAAGAGCCGCAAGCGTAGTCCTCAGTGTGTCGTGCCACTCACGCGGTGCCTGGCGGAGACCGTAGACTGGCCGTCGGAGGCTCCACTGGGTGCCAGGAGGGAAAGTCCCAGTGAAGCCAGGTGGACGGCGAAGCCAGATCTCCTCGTGCAGGCTACCCTGCAAGAACGCAGTGCTGAAGTCGAGAGAGTGAAGCTCGTAGTCGCGCTGAGCGGCTATGTGCAGCAGAACCCGAAGAGTAGTCATCTTCGGGGTGGGAGAGAAGGTCTGAAAGTAGTCAACTCCCTGTCGCTGACTGAAGCCACGAGCAACGTACCGTGCCTTGAAGACAGGTGGAGAGCCCGGCGGCTGCTTCACCCTGAAGATCCACATGCCACTGACGATGTTCGCCCCAGGAGGGGGAACCGCGTCAACGTAGGTGCCTGTGGACTTCCAGGAAGCCATCTCTGCATCCATAGCTGCCTGCCACTGAGAGGAGTAGGGACCCTCTACGGCCTCCGCGTAAGAACGCGGAGTCGGGATGTCTAGTGCATCCGGGTCTCCCTCAGGGGCAAGCAGTACAGACGCGAGATGAGGTGAAGCAGCCGCTAGACACTGTAACTCCTCCTGCCTGTCCTCTAGGACGTCCGTGCCAAGAGCACACTCACCCCCGACGGACGGAGGACAGACAGACGCAGACTCAGCAACAAGACTAGCAGCGTAGTCGAGACGACAGCGAGCAGCAAAGTCGACGAGCTCAGCGACAAGGGCAGACGCAGCAGTGGACTCAAACGAGGGGTCAGTGACGACAGTAGCAAGGAGACGCGTGACAGTAGGACTGGCAGCACGAAGAGAGTCCGACTCAAGGTCGGCAAGCACAGGAAGAGAGGACTCAGGAGGAGAAGGCAAAGGGGCACGCAGAGGAGCAGTGGACGGACGCAAAGACATCCGGTGCGTGCCAGGGACAGGAGGAGGACGCTGACGCGAACTGCGACCACTAGCGCGAGCAGCACGAACAGGCGACGCGGGACGAGACGCAGGCTCACGACGCTCAGCAAGACCTCCAGTAGGACCAGTGTAAGGAGAGGGAGCAGGCAGTGGAGAGGAAGGCTCCAGCAAGGACTGCGACTGGACAGGCGGTGGACCCTCTACTGGAGGAGAAAGACCAAGAACCTGCTGCAGGAGTGGAACGAAGTACGGCCGAGGCCGCGCGGCAGCTCGAGACTCAGCAGGGACAGCACCACCACCCTCAGCGACAGCACCAGCGCCACCCACACCTCCAGCGGCAGGACCAACAGCAGTAGGCTCAGCACCAACGCCCTCAGCAGCTCCAGCTCCAGGAGGACCCGCAGGTCCAGCAGCTCCGGGACCGGCAGCACCTGCACCCTCGACAGTTGAAGAAGCTCCAGCTCCAGCTCCAGCAGCACCTCCAGACGCAGCAGCACGCCTCCAGCGGCGAGCGAACCACTCGCGCAGCTCCTGTGGAGAGAGGGGCTCCCGGCGAGACGCAGCAGCAGGAGAAACCCCAGGCTCAGCAGCTCCAGACGCAGCACCCCCAGGCTCAGCAGCTCCCGACCCAGCACCCCCAGACCCAGCACCTCCAGGCACAGCACCCCCCGGCTCATCACCCCCAGGCTCCGCACTCTCCGCAGTAGCACCCTCAGGCCCAGCACCCCCAGCAGTAGCACCCCCAGGCTCAGCACCCCCGCGCACAGCACCCCCAGAGTCAGCACCCCCAGGCTCAGCACCCGCAGCAGCACCAGAGTCACCAGTAACCTCGACCGGGTCAACGGCGTCTACCTGGGACACACCTGAGGGGGCAGGAACCTGAGGGGGGAGGGGGTCTACCGGGGGGGGAACCGGCACAAGGAAGTCCGGGGGAGGGGGGAGGGAAGGAGTGCGGTAGGGGAAGAGACGGTAGAAGGGGACTGACTCGTCGAACGTGACGTCCTGGGAGGACAGAACACGACGAGAGGAGGGGTGGTAAAACTGCCACCCTGGGGCGTCAGTGGGGAAGCCAAGGAAGACACAGGGAGCAGCACGAGGGGACAGCTTGTCCGCAGACAAGTCGCGGACAAACGCCCGAGATCCCCAGACACGGAACACAGACGCATCGCCAACCTTCCCCGTCCACAGCAAGGCTGGGGACATCGCAGGCCGAGAGACCCGGGGGTGAAGGTTGAGCTGATGCGCCGCGTACCTCACCGCAAACGGCCACAGAAAATGGGGGGCAGCCGCATGCATCATGGACGTACGAGCGACATCCATGACCATGCCAATGCGGCGCTCAGCAATCCCATTTTGCTGTGGTGAGTCCGGAAGCGTGAAGGTCTGGCGGATCCCCCGTGCACGACAGTAGTCTCGCAGAAGGCGAGAAGAGAACTCTCCGCCTCTGTCAGAGTGCAGACGCAGAACAGGAAAGTCCGAGCCGAAGCTCTTCCTGAGCTGGAGACGAGCCTCGCGGATCCAGTCGATCAGCACCTCAGTGACCGCACCCTTGCTGCGCAAGGGGAGGACTGTGGTGTAACGCGAGTAGTCGTCAACCACCAACAGGAAGTAGCGCTCGTAACCCTGCCCACGGACGGGGGCTGGGCCCCACACATCCATGTGAAGCGTCTGCAGGGGAGCCTCTGTCGGGGGGAAGTGGGAGGAGTGAGGAGTAGCCCGGAGGCGACCCTCGACACAGGGGACACAGGAAGGTCCTGGCCCGGAGGGGAGAGGAGGGAGAGACTGGGGAAGACCAGAGACAAGGACACGAGAAGCCATGCTCCGAAGACGGGGCAAGGAGGGGTGGCCAAGACGGTGGTGCCACAGGAGAGTCTCGTGAGACAGGAGGCGACAAGAACAGGGGGCAGACTCAGGACCTGACCGGGACGCAGCAGCAAGTACCTGACCCGACGCAGCCACCTGACCAGACGCAGGGACAGGAGGAGACTCAACGGTCAGGGTGTAGAGACTCGACCCCGGCCGACGCGAGAACGTGGCCAGGTGTCGGCCTGTGCGTGCCTCCGTGCAGTGGGTCACCCGCTGACTCGCAGGAGTGAACTGGTGAACACCCACATCCTGCAGGTCCGCTCCACTCACCAAGTTCGTAGAGAACGAGGGAAGGTACAGACCCGACAGGGTGCCCGAAGGGGCAGCCGGACACGGGAGGACAGTGGAGAAGTGAGACAGGACAGGACCCCCAGAGGGGTCAGCAAGGGAGACCGCAACCGGCCGGCCGAGCGGCGTAAGGGTAGTGCGGTCTCGAAAGAAGGAGCGAGAAGCTCCGGAGTCAAGTGTGAAAGTGAGGGAGGACGAGGACGACTCAGTACCTGAGAGCGCAGTCTCACCAGTACCTGAGAGCGCAGACGCACTGGCACCTAGAGCAGCAGCCTCACAAGCACCTAGCGCAGCAGTACCAATGCCCGGGTCGGGCTGGAAACAGCGGTAACCCTCATTCTCCTCACTATAATCCACAACATACATAGCAGTAAGGATAGCATCAAAATCAAGATCAAAGATCGCTACACCAGCCCTGAGAAGCTCATCCCAGCGAGGGATCTCACTAGCCCCAGGGAACTGCTGACGCCAGGCGTCCGTCAGGCGGCCAAAGCAGCGCTGGGCGGCGTGGGCACCCCCACACTGCTCACCCGCGCGGTCGCCGGAACGAAGAACGTAGGTGCAGGGACCAGTACCCCCACCCCTCTGACGCCCAGCGTACCACTCACGAAGCTGCTGAGGCGAAGGGATGTCCCGAGAGCGCTGCTGCTGCTGCCGCTGCGAGCGCTGGCCACCACCACCGCCGCTACGCTGCTGGGTACCACCCCGACCAGATCCACCCCCTCCACCACCACTGCCTCCTCCGCTGCCGCCTCCACCGCCTCCACCTCCGCCGCCTCCACCTCCGCCGCTGCCTCCACCACCACCGCTGGCACCACCACCACCGTCTCCGCCGCTGCTGCCACCACCACCACCACCCCCGCCACTAGTCCCGCCGCCACCCCCACTCCCTCCGCCGCCACCGCCGCCACCGCCACCGCCCCCTCCAGCTCCACCCGCGCCCTTGCCCCCCTTGCCCTTGCTGGAGCGACGTCTCCCACTAGGGACAGACGCCGCGCCGACCGACTCAAGACCAAGCAGGTCGGCAGCAGCAGCAGAGGCAACAGAGGGCAGCAAGGGGGAAGGAGAGCACCCCTCAAAGATGGGGGTGCGAGGGTCACCACGAGAAGCACCTACAGCGACGATGCTCTTCTCCGCTGCGAGGAGGGCCTTCTCGAGGAGGTCGACGGTGAGGGTGGTGGGACAGACTGCGAGAAAGTGGTCCCTGACGACTCGAAGGGAGTCAGGGAGGCGCGCGACTACGTAGTAGAGAGCGATGTACATGGGGGGGGGGTTCTTAGCGCAGAACTCAGCAGGAAGGGCGGCGCGGTAGCGAGTGTCACTAGTGCGGAGGTGCGTAATGAGGTCAGCGACAGTGGGAAAGGCAGAGAGGTCAGGAAAGAGGTAGGGAAGCATGAGACGGCTCAGTGCAGCAGTGGCAGGGGAGGAGTAGCGCGCAACTACAGCGTCGTACAAGGTCTGAGCACTCTTGTACTGACTGAAGTGCGCACGCTCAGAGGTAGGGAGGTGGCGACGCACAGCAAGACGTGCAGCAGCATCGCGGGTGGCCCACTTAGAGCGGACAGCGGGATGAGCATCAGCAGCAGGAGCAGGAGAGGCGCCAGAGGTGAGATCAAAGAGAGAAAGGTCGTCAGCCCTGTCGCACTGTAAGAACAGCTGCAGGTCGTCTAACCAGACCTCAAAATCAATGGCGCGACCCTCAGCGTCAAAAGCTAGGACACTAGGGGTAGCCATGGCGACGACAGCGACGCAGTGCAAGCAGCAGGGAAAGAGCTCGCAGTGTCAGTGGGACTGTGCTCACCAGGCAGGGCAGGTCGTGTAGGTATGCAGAAAGGCGGCTCGGGTGCTGGGCGGCTCGGCTGCTGGGCGGCTCGGGCGCAGGGCGGCTCGGCTCCCGGGCTGCTCGGCGGCTGGGCGGCTCGGGTGCAGGGCGGCTCGGCTCCCGGGCGGCTCGGCGGCAGGGCGGCTCGGGTCCCGGGCGGCTCGGCGTCGGGCGGCTCGGCTCACGGGCGGTTCGGCTGCTGAGGCGGCTCGGCCAGGAGATGCAGGGGCGGGGCCGTCAGGTGCAGCGGCGGGTTGACCGGTGCAGTGGCGGGCCGGCAGGTGCAGCGGCGGGCCGGCAGGTGTAGTGGCGGGCCGGCAGGTGCAGCGGCCGTCCGGCAGGTGCAGGCGGCGGGCCGTAGGGTGCAGTGGCGGGCCGTAGGGTGCAGTGGCGGGCCGGCAGGTGTAGCAGCGAGGCCGGCAGGTGCAGCGGCGAGGCCGTCAGAGGCGGCAGGCCGCTGGGTGCAGCGGCGGGCCGGCAGGTGCAGTGGCGGGCCGGCAGGAGAGGCGGCGGAGCCGCGTCAGGGGAGGCGGCAGGGCCGCGTCAGGGGAGGCGGCGGAGCCGCGTCAGGGGAGGCGGCGGTGCCGCGTCAGGGGAGGCGGGGGAGCCGCGTCAGGGGAGGCGGCAGGGCCGCGTCAGGGGAGGCGGTGGGGCCGCGTCAGACAGGCGGCGGGGCCGCGTCAGGAGAGGCGGCGGAGCCGCGTCAGGGGAGGCGGCGGGGCCGCGTCAGGAGAGGCGGCGGAGCCGCGTCAGGGTAGGCGGCGGGGCCGCGTCAAACAGGCGGCGGGGCCGCGATCAGGAGAGGTGGCGGGGCCGCGTCTGAGGGACAGCGGGGCCGCGAGGGAAAAGGCGACCCGAGGGGGTCGCTAAAAAAAAAAAGGCGCGCCTCGGGGCGCGCTTCGGTGGGCCCTAAAAAAAAACGGTCCTAAGGTAGGACCCACTCTATACCATGTGAAGTAAAGAAAACAGGAATGGAATGACTAAGGAAAGATTGGGTACAAATACAACCCTAGAAACCCTGTACCCCATATGTGCTACCCCACTATAGCCTACAGCAACTATGTCATATAAATCTGACAATTACACCCCACTTTGGCTATGGGGGTGTGTCAGAATATTATCTTATTGTTCTAGCCTGTAGTGGGGTGCTCTATAGCGAGTACAACCCTTCTAGGGTTTGCTATTTGTATCCTGATTCTTGCTAGTTCAATCCTCTTTCTTTCTTCTAATTTTGACAAAAAGGACGTCAAACGGACCACGGCGGGATGCATGGCGATAGTCAACGAAGCAGACAACGGAGAGAAGCAGACCCAGGAACTTCCTCCAGCAGTCAAGAAAATTCTTGAAGAGTTCCAGGACGTTCTCCCCGACGATTTACCTGATCAACTACCGCCATACCAAACACATCAACACGAGATCATAGAAGAGCCGGGGTCCAAGCCAACGTTCCGAGCGCCATACCGGCTGAGCCCGACAGAGCTTGCCGATATGAAAAAACAAATAGAGTATCTCCTGGAGAAAGGGCTGATTCGACCTTCGACTTTGCCGTACGGAGCTCCAGTTCTCTTCACTCCGAAGCCAGACGGAAGTCTGCGAATGTGCATCGACTAACGAGCCTTGAACAAGCAGACTGTAAAAAATAAATACCCGATACCACGGATCAACGACTTACTCGATCAACTTCACGGTGCTACGGTAGTCTCCAAGCTCGAACTCAGATCGGGATACTGGCAAATTCGTATGGCGGACAACTCTATCCACAAAACCGCCTTTCGAACTCGGTATGGGTCATACGAGTATCTTGTGATGCCGTTCGGACTCACTAACGCACCAGCCACATTTCAGGCGGAAATGAACCACATCCTTCGGCCCCTTCTGGACGAGTGCGTGGTGATATATTTGGACGATATCCTGATCTACTCGAAAGACATGAAGAAGCACGTTGAGCATCTGCGACGGGTGTTTGAAATTCTTCGACGAGAACGCTTCTACATGAAACTATCCAAGAGCGAGTTTGAGTTGGAAAAAGTCCAGTTCCTTGGACATATGGTGAGCGCTCAAGGAGTTCACGTGGATCCTAAGAAAATCGAAGCAGTGCGAACGTGGAAGACCCCTGAGAACGTGAAGGAGTTACAACAGTTCCTTAGATTCGCCAACTACTACAGCCGGTTCGTACCGAACTACGCCAAGATTGCCGCACCATTAACGAACCTGTTGAAGAAGAATACACCATATCAATGGGAGGCGAAGCACCAGGAAGCCGTGGAAAAACTTAATGTCAAATTATAATGTTGTGTAGGCTGTAGTGGGGTAGCCTATATGGGGTACACAATGTTAGGGTTGCATACTTGTATCACTTTTCATTCCTTAGTCATTCATTCTCGTTTCTTCTCATGGTATCGAGCAGGTTCCCTCGAGCAATTATTTTTTTCCTGCCCGGAGCGCACTTCGCTTAGGCCCGAGTCGCGCCTCGTGTGCCCTCTCTACCGTCGCGCCCGTCCTACGCCTCCTTCGGCCCCGTCGCGTCGCCCCTAGCGGCCTCCCTCGCGCCGCCCTTACTCTGCGCGTCGCCGCCCTTTGCGGCCTGACGCCGCCCTACGCGGCTCGTCGCCACCCTCAGCGGCCTGTCGCCGCCCTCGCGCCGCCCTCACCCGCGGCCCTCCCACCTACCTACAGGCACGCCACCCTACCAACGGCCCCGCCGCCCTTACCTGCGGACCCGCCGCCCTTACTTGCGGCCCCGCCACCTTGCTGCGGCCCCGCCGCCCTTCGCTGCGGCCCCGCCACCTTACCTGCGGCCCCGCCGCTCTTACCTGCGGCCCCGTCGCCTGCTGCTGCGGCCCCGCCACCTTACCTGCGGCCCCGCCACCTTACCTGCGGCCCCGCCACCTTACCTGCGGCCCCACCGCCCTTCGCTGTGGCCCCGCCACCTTACCTGCGGCCCCGCCACCTTACCTGCGGCCCCACTGCCCTTACTTGCGGCCCCACCACCTTACCTGCGGCCCCGCCAACTTACCTTCGGCCCCGCCGCCCTTCGCTGCGGCCCCGCCACCTTACATGCGGCCCCGCCACCTTACCTGCGGCCCCGCCGCCCTTCGCTGCGGCCCCGCCACCTTACCTGCGGCCCCGCCGCCCTTACCTGCGGCCCCGCCGCCTGCTGCAGCGCCGCCCGCCACCCGAGCTGCCCCAGCCGCCATACCCAGCCGAGCAGCCGACCACCGCGCCGCCCTGCAGCCGAACCGCCGAGCAGCCCAGCCGCCCAGCAGCCCAGCAGCCGAGCTGCAGAGCCACCCAGCCGCCGAGCCGCCCAGAAGCCGAACCGCTCAGCAGCCGAGCCGCCCAGCAGCCGAGCCGCCCAGCAGCCGAGCCGCCCAGCAACCAAGCCGCCCGCACCGCCGAGTCGCTCAAGCAGCCCTCTCCGGTAAGAGCAGCGCCTCTTTCTCCGCACTGCCCTTACCCTACTGTTTGCGCTGCTAGTCTACTGCTGTCATGGCTACCCCTAGTGTCCTCGCTTTTGACGCTGAGGGTAGGGCCATTGACTTTGACGTCTGGATAGATGACCTGCAGCTTTTCTTACAGTGCGATAGGGAAGACGGACTCTCTCTCTTTGACCTCACCTCTGGTGCCTCTCCTGCCCCTGCTGCAGATGCTGACGCCACTGTTTGCTCACAGTGGGCCACGCACGATGCTGCTGCACGTCTTGCTGTGCGTTGCCACCTTCCTACCTCTGAGCGTGCGCACTTTAGCCAGTATAAGAGTGCTCAGACCTTGTACGACGCTATAGCTGCACGCTACTCCTCCCCTGCCACTGCTGCACTGAGCCGCCTTATGCTACCGTACCTCTTCCCTGACCTTGCTGCCTTTCCCACAGTCGCTGACCTCATTACGCACCTCCGCACTAGTGAGAATCGCTACCGCGCTCCGCTTCCTGCTGATCTCTGCGCCAAGAACCCCCCCCCCCAATGTACATCACTCTCTACTACATAGTCACCCGCCTCCCTGACTCCCTTCGCGTAGTCAGGGACCACTTTCTCTCAGTCTGTCCCACCACTCTCACTGTTGACCTCCTCGAGATGGCCCTCCTAGCAGCGGAGAAGAGCATAGTCGCTGTAGGGGCCTCTCGTGGTGACCCGCGCACCCCCATCTTTGAGGGGTGTTCCCCCTCCCCTCTTTTGCCCTCTGTTGCCTCTGCTGCTACGGCCGACCTCGTTGGTTTGGAGTTGGTCAGTGCGGCGTC
This sequence comes from Closterium sp. NIES-65, assembly GCA_948144175.1. Classification (NCBI taxonomy): domain Eukaryota; kingdom Viridiplantae; phylum Streptophyta; class Zygnematophyceae; order Desmidiales; family Closteriaceae; genus Closterium; species Closterium sp. NIES-65. Next base: position 314,819 of record CANXME010002194.1, read on the forward strand.
TACACCTAGTGGTAAGCGTCGCTCTGGCAAGGGCAAGGGGGGCAGGGGCACTGGAGGAGCTAGCGGCGGCGGCGGAGGTGGAGGTGGGGGCGGGGGGGGAGTGGGGGTGGCGGTATGGGTGGAGGTAAGGGAGGAGGTGTCGGCGGTGGCAGTGGAGGCGGAGGCGGCAGCGGCGGTGGCGGTGGGAGCGGAGGTGGCGGAGGTGGTGGAGGTGGAGGAGGTGGAGCAGGTCGGGGTGGCGCTGCGCAGAGGGTCGGCTCTGGCAGTGGTTAGCGCCAGCAGCAGCAGCAGCAGCGCGCTCGTGACACCCCCTCCCCTCAGCAGCTCCGTGAGTGGTACACTGCTCGCCAGCGGGGTGGGGGTACTGGTTCTGTCCCTGCTGTGACTGGAGTCGCCGCGCGGCCTCGGTCGTACTTCGTTCCGCTCCTTCAGCAGGTTCTTGGTCTCCCGCCTTCTACTGGTCCTCCTCCTCCCTTGAGTGTCCACAGCTTGACCCGTCACAACTACAGTTACAGCCGACCTCCCCACTGCCTGCTCCGTCTCCCTACACAGGTCCTACTGGAGGTCTTGCTGAGCGTCGTGAGCCTGCGTCTTGCCCTGCGTCGCCTGTCCGTGCTGCTCGCACTAGTGGTCGCGGTTCGCGTCGGCGTCCTCCTCCTGTCCCTGGCACGCACCGGATGTCTCTGCGTCCGTCCACTGCTCCTCTGCGTGCCCCTTTACCTTCTCCTCCTGAGTCCTCTCTTCCTGCTCTTGCCGACCCTGAGTCGGACTCTCTTCGTACTGCCAGTCCAACTGTCACGCGTCTCCTTGCTACTGTCGTCACTGACCCTTCTTTTGAGTCAACTGCTGCGTCTGCCCTAGTTGCTGAGCTCGTCGACTTTGCTGCTCGCTGTCGTCTCGACTACGCTGCTAGTCTTGTCGCTCAGTCTGAGTCTGTCTGTCCTCCATCCGTCGGGGGTGAGTGTGCCCTTGGCACGGACGTCCTTGAGGACAGGCAGGAGGAGTTCCAGTGTCTGGCTGCTGCTTCACCTCATCTCGTGTCCGTACTGCTTACCCCTGAGGGAGACCCGGATGCACTTGACATCCCGAATCCGCGCTCTTACGCGGAGGCGATAGAGGGTCCCTACTCCTCTCATTGGCAGGTAGTTTTGGATATAGAGATGGCTTCCTAGAAGTCCACAGGCACCTACGTTGACGAGGTTCCCCCACCTGGGGCGAACATCGTCAGTGGCATGTGGATTTTCAGGGTGAAGCGGCCGCCGGGTTCCCCGCCTGTCTTCAAGGCGTAGTACGTGGCTCGTGGCTTCAGACACCGGCAGGGAGTTGACTACTTTCAGACCTTCTCTCCCACCCCGAAGATGACCACTCTTCGGGTGCTGCTGCACATAGCCGCTCAGCGCGACTACGAGCTTCACTCTCTTGACTTCAGCACTGCTTTCTTGCAGGGCAGCCTGCACGAGGAGATCTGGCTGCGTCGCCCACCTGGCTTCACTGGGACTTTTCCTCCTGGCATCCAGTGGCGCCTCCGGCGGACAGTCTACGGTCTCCGCCAGGCACCGGGTGAGTGGCACGACACATTGAGGACTACGCTTGCGGCTCTTGGGTTTGCTCCCTCTACTGCCAACCCGTCGCTGTTTCTGCGCACCGACACTTCTTTGCCGCCATTCTACATCCTCGTGTACGTCGACGACTTGGTCTTTGCCACAGCTGACACTGCAGGACTCCATCCCCTTCTCCCAGATTCCATCCCCTTCTCCCAGATTCCATCCTCTTTTCCCAGATTCCATCCCCTTCTCCCTCATTCCATCCCCTTCTCCCAGATTCCATCCCCTTCTCCCAGATTCCATCCCCTTCTCCGAGATTCCATCCCCTTCTCCCAGATTCCATCCCCTTCTCCCTCATAACATCCTCTTCTCCAAGATTTCATCCCCTTCTCCCCGATTCCATCCCCCAGATTCCATCCCCTTCTCCCAGATTCCATCCCCTTCTCCTAGCTTCCATCCCCTTCTCCCAGATTCCATCCCCTTCTCCCAGATTCCATCCTCTTCTCTCGACTAGGACAAAAACCATGGCTCCTTCAATCTGCCTAGGCGAATGGCACCTTCCTGAGCCACTGTACGGTGAAAAGTAACGGCGGCGCGTACCGGCGGATGTCACAGATAGCACCGTCCCGTCGCATGATGGGAAGTAGTGGTGGCGTATACTGGCGAATATAATTAGATAGCACCGTCCTGTCGCATGAGGGGAAGTAACGGCAGTGCCTGTAGTCGGATTACCGGTGCGACGGCGGGATACCTAATAGATCCGCCATTTGTGTTGTTTCCGCACCACTCCGCTACTGTACCCCGTTATTGCTAAAGCCAGCAACTAATTCGGTCTGTGGTATCGATTCCGTTTGTCACGATTCGCGAAAGATCCAAGCTAAACAGCAAGAATGACTTTCCACCCACCACTCTAGCTGATAGTAGCTAGTCTAAGATCGCCTTCCTGGGGTGTCCGGACATTGAAGTGGGGACAGCGAAAAGTGCATTCCGCGCGTGCAAGAGATTGGGTAGGATGATGAGGTGGAGGGGGAACGAATCTGGACGTCGCAATTGTTCAGAGGTCCCCAACGTGCGAACACCCCTCATGATCGGACGGTTGGGCTTGACCAACTAGATTTGAGATGCGATCACAGATCGTAGATGGAGTCGTGCAGGAAATTTTGATCGCACATTGGAGAGTAGGTGAGAACGTGAAAGCAGCGTAGAAGCAACGTGAAATCTGCCACGCTGGACCCAGATAATTGTACTTTTGGGGGCTGTCCTGTCCCAAGTTCGCAGGAAGGAGATCTAATATCCACCTAGCTGCCACTCCCATAACTGACAGGAGCAATCTGGAGATAGTTATTTCTCTAAGGAAAAAAGCCCCCAAGTCTGCGAATTTCGCACACCTCGTAACCCAGAACGAACATCGATGAAACGGGTTTGAGATGTCACGACGGAAGTGTGCGGGAGAGGAGGGAGCCGTGAGATCTGACGATGCGAGCAGAACTGAGCGCTACGCGAAAAAACGGCAGTTGTCGTGGTGTCGCAACTAGGCACCACTGTGTCAAATAATGTTTATATATTTTGTTAGTTTCCATAGTGAGATGCTTAGTATTCTGTTGAAGTGACTTTGGTAGAATGATTTCCTTGCAGCCATGGCCATGGCGGAGAGCTTTAACTCGGCCAATGTCCATCAATTTCGAGCCTGATGGTGACATTGATTGTCTCAGACGATGCGCGGCTTTAAGATCTACACAACGGTGTCTCTTTAGTGTTCATAACGGGAACCTATACACCTGTTGTGTATGCTCCAGGCTATCGTCCAGGCAATTTTTAACTTCAAATCAGCCTCAGGTTTCATCATGTGGACTGCAGCAGCTATCAAGGCTACTCCATGGTTGCCACCTGTATATGGCGTCATCAACGTTTCCGTCATCTCGCAGAACAACCAACGCACGCATTTCTCAAAGTTCCAGTTTCAAAGGAGCAAACAGCTATCAAGGCATGGAGATCTACGCCAGGACCCTGGCCTTATCGCGTGGCCTGGATCTGCAGAGGTTCGCGTTCAAACACAAGAAATATAAGCACGGCGTGGTGAATGTGCTCAGTCAGGCTTGTTTATCAGCCAAGCACGGGCTGTCAAGTCAGTTTCATCATCGCACCATGGGTAACGGGCGTAAGGGCAACAAAGCAAAGAAGGGTGTTGACATGGCTCAGGAGACAGACGTACCTGCCTTACCTCTGAAGGAGACTGCTGCTACCGGAAAGCCTCCATTGTGTCCCGCTCCAGCGACATTGGCAGGTCCCTTCGAAGCCTTCCATGAGCAGCAGGGAGCTGTTGATCAGGACGATGATGCTACCAGGGAATGTACTGGCGACGGAAAACGACTCGCTGAGGGAGATGCGCGTGATGAGGGTGATGCTACGGACACTGCTGATGATGACGCGCAATCAACAGGGACCCCTGCGGATGACGACGACGACGGTTACCTGAGTGACGACAGCGATGATCACCTAGAACCAGACTCTCTTAACAGCATTATTGCTCTGAAGCGCTTCTCACTAACCCTGTTGGTGCCGATTGCCAGGAAAGCGGAGGTTAAGCGCGCGGCTTTCACAGTTGCTGCCATGCTGGATGAATGGAAGGATTTATTATCACCAGACGCGCTGCTGACCACAACTTACCAGGACCTCGCTCCGATGTTTCTCTCTGGAGAGCGCTACGGACGCCTGCAGGTTACATTCAATCACGTCAAGGACGCGAACTTCGTGTAGAACCAGATCATTCGTCATGAATGCGTCAACGGCGATTTCGTTGACTTCACCTGACAGCACCCAGAGGACGCGCGTTTCCAGCGTGAGCGCGTACTGAACCCCACGGCGAAGGAGATCATAATCAAAGGAGTACCTGCGGAAACGTCGGCAGAACTGATCCGTCGTCTGCTGGTGGTGTCAAAGCTGGTGAAGCGTGGCAGGAGCACGTTTGCCAGTGGTTTCGGTTTTCACCGGACAGTCGACCCTGTGTCAGGCTTGGACACGGATCGCATCCGTGGATTGTTCGTCCCCCATGCTGACGACGAGTACCGCTGGCGCACCTTTGTGGAAGATCCCACCACAGGGAAACGGTACCTGCTTCACTACCCGTCGCTGACCTGTGACTTCTGTGGTGGTCAGCACATGACTCGCTATCACGACCGCTATGTCACCCCGAGACAAGACCATTTCAACAACTGGAATGTGACGGTTAAGAAGGTTCACCAGATGAATGGTACAAGCAGAGAGAAGTTATACCGGCCTCCGAAGCCCGCTTTCCCGCTCGTCTTTCACTTCTTACCGCGTACTGACGATTGTCTGCTCCTCTCCCCCCGCAGCTGCGTCCCTGAAAGCTTCAGATCTCCTGAAGCGTATCATGCGAGACCCTGCGATCATCCTCACTTCCACTGGAGGCACACGGGAGGAATGGGTCTGCGTCCAGGCAGGATGCGAGAAGGCGCAGGGGATCCATTTCGAGCAGGCTTCGTCTCACATTGTATCCGCTCGTCACAAGGAGGGTTTGCGGAAGGAGAGTTCAGCAACACGTGTCGGCACGTTCCCTCAGAAGATGATATCCTTCAAGAAGGAGTTCCTGACAAAGCCAAAGAAGTAGTGCGTGTTAGCAGGATCACAGCAGCTGTACGCATCGGCAGAGGAATAAGAGAGGTAGCTGGAACCAACGGCTTACCTGCTCCAGTAGCATTGTGTACCTTTATAGCCCGTGGATGCGAAGGGGCTTCACAGTTGTTGATTAATGGATAAAGCCCACAAAGTTGTTTTGTGCGAGTTCAACATCAACGGACTCGGCGGGGTAGAGAAACAGAGGAAATGCAAGGAATGGATGAGAGAGAAGACGGATGTGGCCATAATCACTGACACGAGGTTGCAGGCTGACCACAATTTCTGGACTGATATAACACCAAGTGCTACTGCAGTGTGTGGACAAAACCCTGGTGAATCGGCGGGGGGGGTTGCTATAGTGAGCTTCGTACCTGGGCTGGTCTTCGCGACCAGTTTCACCCATGACTCTGGCAGGCTCCTGGCGGTGGTCGTTCGCTGGGGTGGCCTGGAGTTCCTGCTGATAGCAGCATACATCCCGGCTCAGGCGGTGAACAGGAGTAGTTTCTACAGAGACAGCCTGGAGCCGTTTCTGCAATCCCTGCCGGTGTTCCACCACATTCTGGTGATGGGTGACCTCAATGTGGTCAAGGATCCGGACCTGGATCGCACCTCACAGGCTGGCTCCTCGGCAGAGAATCACCGCCTCTTGAGCTGCTGGAGGAATACGGACCTGCGGGATGCTTTCAGACATATCCACCTGGACAAAAGGGAATACACCTTCTTTGCAAGAGCAACGAGGTCCAGCTCAAGGATAGACAGGGCACTAATCTCACAACCACTGCTGAGCAAGCTGGTAGAGGCGAGGCATGTGGCGATTACCAACGGAATGACTGATCACTGGAGCGGGATAGGGGTGGTGCTGGAGTCGGCGGAGGCTGTGAAAAACGGGCCGGGCATCTGGAGGTTACGGGCAGATCATACACAGAAGCAAGGAGTACAGAAAATCATCAAAAAAATCATCGAGGAATCAGCAGGAGCATCAGTTGACGAGCTGCTGGAGAGACTAACCACATGCTTGAAGGCATACTCGAGGGAAGAAAGGAAACGAGAGAAGGCCACGCAACTCCATCTCATCAGGGAGGTGGAACGGTTAAGGTTGCGTGTGTCCAGATACCCGCACTGCCAACGAACGGGGAGGACTCTACTTCGGAAAGAGGAGCTGCTGGAGGCATATGAGAGGAGCCATAAAGAACAGTTGCAGTTATGGGCAGGCATCGAAGCGGAGATGGACGGGGAGGTGGCGTCGGGCACTCTATCGGCGCAAATCAAGACTCGCAAGGCAAAAACAACAATTCGGGAGGTAGCGCGGAACGGGAGCCTGTTCTCGGGGGTGAAGGAGGTTCTCTCGGCGGCGACATCTCACTTTCGTGATGCCTTTGGGTGTGTCAGCAGCAGCGCGGTACCTGCCACGGAAGATCATCCCATGCAACAGCGATTGGGGGAAGCAAGTAGAAGAGCGCTGAGTGCACCCTGGACGGAGGACGAGGTTCGGAAAGCAATACGGGAACTTGCCCCAAGGAAATCACCGGGCGCTGACGGGCTGCCTAAAGAGCTCTTCGATTACAACTGGGGGCTGCTGGGACCAGTGCTGATGGACCTGGTGAGGAGTTTCACGGGCGGAGAGGCGTTGCCGCACACGGTCTCAACAGCTGTGACCATCCTGCTGCATAAGAAGGGGGATAAAGGCGACCTGGGGAACTATCGGCCAATAACGCTCCTTAGTACGGTTTACAAAATCATAGCAAAGGTGATGGCGAGCCGGCTCAAGGTGGTGTTGCACGAGGTCATCTCGGAGGACCAATACGGGTTCCTACCTGGTAGGCAGCTGGCGGACACGGTGTCGGTGGTCGCGGATGCTATAGAAGCAGGAGCGAATGGGAAAGAGGACTGGTACCTGATGATGATTGATTTTCAAAAGGCTTTTGACTCAATCTCGCGGGACTACCTCTTTGGCACGTTGCGGAAGCTGGGTTTGCCAGAGGTTTTCGTATCCTGGACAGAGGGGCTGCACAAAGACGCGGGGACGTGCCTGCACATCAATGGCTGGACAGGAGACAGGGTGGCGGTGGAGAAGGGAGTGCGCCAAGGCTGCCCGCTGGCGCCGTACCTCTTCCTCTGTGCAGTAGAGCCGCTGTGCCAAGAGTTTAATCGGAAAAAGCTGGGAATCGGGAAGCGAGGTGTGGGCACGCTAGCATACCTGGGTTACGCTGATGATACATCACTGTTACTGCGCGGAGCAGAGCAGCTCAAAGCAACGGCGGATGTTCTGACAGTCTTCGGAAGAGAGTCAGGGCTGGTGGTGAACGAGGGGAAAACGGTAGTCTTCCCGCTGGGGAAAAACCGTGGGAAGCCGCCACCGCACAACCTGCGTTACAAATGGGCGGACAAGGAGGAGCCGGAGCGACTGTTGGGGATCTGGATCACGCCGAATGGTGACCCAACTCCATCCTGGAACAAAGCATTGGGCAGGGCGAAGGGAGAGTTAGCAAAGTGGGAGATGCAACACCCGACGACATCGGTGAGAGTGACGATAATCAACAGCTACATCACTCCGATTTTTCTTTTCCAGGCACAAATATACCTGCCGCCGGAGGCCATCTGGAAGAAGATTCGCAAGATCTGCCACACCTTCGTCTCGAAGGGAGAAGCAGCGGAGGAGAAACGCTTCATCCTCTGGAACTATCAACTGGTCTGCACACCGCGGAAGGGCGGGGGGCTGGGTCTGATTTGCCTCGAGCAGAGGGTCAACAGCATCTCCATTCGGAACGTCTGCCGTCTGATGCTGCGGCCGAGCTCCGTCAAGAAGTGGCTGGCGGAGAGGGCGGCGGAGATGCCCCCGGGGCTGGACACAATCTTCGCGCACAAATCGCTGCTAGACCACTGGGAAAAGGGGAGCGCACGCTGGAAGGAGTTAATCGTGAAATTTTGGGATTCACCGCTGTACAAGACACGTGTCCCGACGAACCGTTGGGAGGTAGAGCAGGAGCACCTGGCTTTCAACCCGAACATCCCTTACAGAGGCGCAAGTCCTTTCGGGAACCAGAAAGGAACGGAGGCGCTGCTGGGCTTACGTATGGGGGACCTGATCGTCAAATCACGGGATGGAACATGCGAACTCAAAAAGCTGGAGGCACTGGCAAGAGAGCTGGGGAACAAGGAGAAGGCGAAATGGGCGTTGAGGGCTTTTCAAGCTGCGCCCCCGGGCTGGAGGGATATAATACTCACAAAGCTGACGAGCGAAGAGGTGGTGGCCACGGTGAAGCTACTGCGTTCGCACAACGCCGGGACTGAGAACTTCACTTACTGGAAGGTCGAGGGAGCAAAGGATGATAAGGTGGTGGGAATCCTGTGCGACGTGGGAAGCGGTGGATATTTCACGCCCTACGTAGGCAACCTCACGGTGGACTTTGGGCTACGCAGCGGGGTGCCGATGTACACGGAGGGCCATAATTTTCTGGGGCCCATGGGTGACGTACGAACGAAGCTGCTGCTCTCGCAAGCATGTGAAGGGGGAGAATTAATCTCGCTGCGACGGATAAGGATGGTGCTGGCGAGCGCAGCTGTACCACATGAGGATCAGAGGAGGTGGGAAGGGCAAAGGAGGGAAATTGAGTGGGTCAGAGTCATAAGGCAGAGGGACTCCCTTGCCACCCCACGACGGGCACGTGAGATCCTGCTACGGCTCCACTGTAGAAATCTGCAAGTGGGCTCGAGACTTTTCTTCATGGGGGTGGTCTGCCCGCACTGCCGAGGGGAAGAAACCCCGGACCACTGCCTTCTCAGGTGCCCTGCAGTACAGGGGGTGATGGACGTACTCAGACGAGGGTTGGAGGTGATGCACCCGAACCTAGCGTGGCTGGATCTTGAAGACCTGCTTTTCGCGCAGAGAAACACGTTGTCGAGTTTTCCGGAAGGGACGTGGATCGCAATCTTCCTGCACCAGGTGTGGCTAGCAAGGTGCAATGCAGCGTGGAGAAACGAGGTTTTTCAGGCCGGGAAAGTGGCTCGGCAGGCGATGATAAGGTTCACCGCTCACGTCAGGATGTACTGCTTGGCGCGCGAGGCGACAGCGCGGAAGAAGGGACAGTTTTCGTATGATGTGTGGGCGCACCTGGCAGATGACGAAGCGGTGGTGATGCGACGCATCTGCAGCAGCGGTGTACCGCTGACGTGGAGGGTCGAATTCAGCACAATCTGGAACAATCCCAGAATGACGCACCAGCCACCATAGCTGTCTCAGAGGAGATCTGCGATACTAGCTATTGTAGCGCTCTCCTCCCCATAACAGTTACGACTGTCGATGTCTATACATTCCTGTAATGTATTTGATATCAAAAAAAAAAAAAAAAGTATAGGGTACACATTTTCCCTACTAGTCATGAATCACTTCAGCTTACAAAACCAATTCCTGTCTGTAACAGTAGATTTCTACGTACACTCTAGATTGCATGAAACACAACCAGGTTTGAGGAAACCAATGCCACCATTAAAAAAGACCACGACGTCCAATCTTGCCTGCGGAAAACACCTTAACGCACTTGTACCCCTTACAGCTTCGGACAAACGAAATGCAAATCTGGCCGTTGGGGCAAACCTTCCTCAATAAGCAGGGGGGCTTCTTTTTGTCCTTGTTGTCACACACCCACGGGCACATGCGCAGTTTCTTGACGGCGCAACCAGAAGGCGCAGGAGGAGGGGGAGGGCCAGGAGGAGTGGCAGCTGTAACATGAAAAGTGTAAAACACGAGGGAAAAATATGGGAGGGGGACAAACAGCTTGGTTAAATAAAGAAGAGGGGTGTGGGGGAGAGGAGGGGAGGGGGGGAAGGGGGGGGTGTGGGGGGAGGGGGAGGGGGTATCAAAACCAGATGTAGATACGAAATGCAGACAGTCATAGAGATGGGAAAGGAGCAGGGAGAGCAGAGAGAAGAAGGCACATCCGCAGGTATCACAGGAGCGGGGAGGGCAGATAGGAGGCGATTCCTCGAGGAATCTATAATTTGGAGGCCCGTACACTATGTTTGAACAACGCAACAATTCAGTAAATGGTTTTTATCTATATATATTCGAACATAGAATGAGGCCTGAACATACCCATGAGGCACACGTACAGCAATACGAGAAGGGTAATACCAGAGGGGAGGTTACTACCAGAGGGTTAAACAAGATGTTTAAACAGTACACACGATGAGGAGGAATAAAGAAACGGATCTGGATACGGAAAGGAGCTGCAGAGACCCCTAAAAGATACGGAAAGGAGCTGCAGAGACCCCTAAAAGATACGGAAAGGAGCTGCAGAGACCCCTAAAAGATACGGAAAGGAGCTGCAGAGACCCCTAAAAGATACGGAAAGGAGCTGCAGAGACCCCTAAAAGATACGGAAAGGAGCTGCAGAGACCCCTATAAGACACAGAAAGTATTCCGCGCAAAATCACCTTCTGTGCGGGAGAGCCTTAGACAGGAGAGGAGAGGCCAGAAAGGTGAGACTTTGGAGGGAGAAAGAAAGGAGAACGTGTGCAAGATAGATTCCAGTATCAAAAAGGCGATAGTCCCAGTAAAACTCCTTCAACTCTTGCACAAAACGTGCAAGATATCGCCTGCGATACTCCTGATAAACCTCTTTCAACTCTTGCACAAGCGATGGTCTGCCTGACTACTGAAAGCGAGAATCGGCTCGAAGGCACGCCGCCCCAAACTCTTATGTCCTAGCATTATATTTTGCGGGCCTGGACCAATGTTGGACCGGATTAGAATCTTACAATTTTGCCGATGCACACGACTCACCTGCAGGCGCGACGATGCAGACAAGAAGAAGAGTAACGGCAGCAGCAAGAATCATTTGGTCCTTTATAGTAGAGGAAGCCATTTTGTCTCCTGACTCGCAGATTCGGCGAGCGCCAATCGCCGATCGCCGATCCTCGCCGGTCGCCGAGACTGCGGGACGATTTCAGCGATCTCGCGTCGAGGATCTCGACGATCTTCAGGCTGAAGCGACAGATCGGGCGACGTGGGGCACGCTACTAGTAGTCTTTCGCCTTCGGAAAGTAATGACTTAAGTTGTAGCAAGCAGGCGTGACAAAGGAGAAAGACTACTACTAGCGTACCACGGTGGTACGGCTAGATCTATTGTCGCAACAGCACAGATTTGATCGCTACTACTAGCTGTAGAAACCCTTGCAATTGTGGAGCTTAATAGCGTGCCGTGCCGCAGCATGTTGGCAGCGCAAGTCTTTGCGGAGCAGCGCAAATCCTTGCGGAGCAGCGCAAAGCCTTGCGGAGAAGCGCAAATCATTGCGGAGAAGCGCAAAGCCCTGTGGAGAAGCGCGGCAAGCCTTGCGGAGCATCGTCTTGGCAGTGAGTGCCAGGTGGTGACTTCGCCGGCCGACGAACACACGTACTAGACTGCTGGGAAGCCATTCGTCGAATGAAAACGAGACATCTCACCAACCTGTCCTCACGAATACCTATCTGCAGTCATTGCGTCGCATCTTGCGCCTGCTCCGCCTGCGCTCGTATGTACATTTGGGTACATACTCGTGAATTGATCTTCAAGATGTCGGATTAAACCGTTTTTCAAGATGGATAGTACGGAAAACCATCTTCAAGGTGTCGGCGCCTGCATGTAATCTACACGACAGCGCCGCTCTGAACGAGGTGTTCGAGCTTGACAGCGACTCACTCGGAGCAAGCATTCGACTCGCGGATAACCCACGAGCGTTATCACCACAGGCTGTGGTTGCGTGGTTCCCGCTCACAGCTGCTAAAAAAAAGTAGTACACCCCTCCCATACCCCTTCGATTCCTACTTTACCTCCACACTCAACAAAGACAAGTGAACTAGGGAACCAGGGTGTTTGCAAGTACGTAGCTCCTAGAGCGTCACGGACAAGTAGCGTAGCTTCCGGAAACTATTGACGAAACCTGAGGCTCGTTTTGTGGAAAGAAGGAAACCTGTATTTTTTGTTCTCTGTCATCCGAGTACACACGACTTCGACAAATCTGATCGACCCGCCCCGCCCTTTCCAAGCCCGTTGCACCACATCAGACCGATGCGCACCGAGGCAATTCATCTTCTCACGCGCACCGTATAGGATGCCCGCATGCGTGGTCTGTGGGACTCGTGGGCTGCGCCATGATAGTCGTTCACCTGCTCTTGGAACTTTGCTTTCGTCAACGTCACGAGAAAAAGCACTCTCCTAGGCCCTGTTCGATAGCACCTGGGCCTTCCAGGATGCAACCATTTGGAATGGCCCAGTCGCCCAAATGGTTTAGGGTCGCGACAAACTGCAAGTGGGGCCTCAGGGCCGGCAGTGTAACCATAGACCGCCCCAGCGCCGGCTTGTTTCACCGAACTCAACCGTGCAGGGTGTCGAAAAGCTCCACCCCAACGGCCCATTGAAGCGGACGAGGGTTCCCCCAAAGTTGACAGGTGAAGGCGAAAAGAACCGAAAAAAAAAAAAACAAAATACCGCTGGATGTAGGGGGAAAAAAAAAAAAAAAACCAACCACGTAGAGCATCTCTGCAAGGAAACCCTAATTCGCGAAACACACTTCCTACTTTGAATAGGTTATGGTGTATGTCGCTAAGGCACTGGACTCCACAAATCGCGACGAGCAGGATACTGGAATAGACTGAAGTAGTACGAAGCTGCGAAACGTGCAAGTCTCGAGAATCAAAAGGCTCAGATTCGGCCGGGCATGCTCTGTTTTTCTTTACCCTAATTTTGGGCAGTTAGAGAAAGGGAAACCGCTAGATTAGACTATCCCTAAATAGCCCATTGGTCTGGCAGTGTGGCGATTTAGTTGAAAAGCAACTTTGGCAATGGTCCGACAATAGTCTGGTGTTTTACCAGGGAGGGGCTGTAATCATTAGGCGGCAGTTTTTGTTCTTGCGCGCTGTGGTGTCAAAGTACCTCGTCAAGATTCCCGCCAACTTTTAGCAGATGGGCGGGAAACCGTGGAGATCGCAGGGGGGTCGTTCGCGCTGGCGGGAATTATGCACCATCGCATGAGGTCGCAAACCGTTTCCCGCCCAAGGAACAAGGTCACCTCAATGTTTTCTGGCATGGGTCACCCTCGCTATCGAACAGGGCTTGGATCTTGGCAATCTCCCTGAATGGTTCCGTTACTGGTACGGGATCATTTCCGCTTCAGGTCGAGCTATACGTTATGTGTTATCAAACAGAGTAAAAAAAAACGGTCATCTTCTCCTTTTACACAACTTGATCTTTCCATGCACAAATGTCAACCATAAGCCAGAGAAATGCCAATGGGAGTTAAGAAAGGTCTGAATGAATAACAAAGGCTAAACACACATCCAACAACTATTGTATTAGCTACCACAACTAGTAAGGGTTGTTGTGTTTAAGCCAAAGTCAACTTGGCAGCTGTTTTTGTGTAGCATTTGTGCTTATGAGGATCCCTTTGATCGGTGCATGAGCTCCAGGTTGGCGTCAAACAAGGCCTGGGAAATTAGCCGTTGCTCCCAAGCCATCCTTTCGCGTTCGGCCCGAAGCTGCTGCTCAGCAACCTTCATCTGCTTCTCCATGTCCATAAGCTGCAGAGTGTAAGGGAATTAAGAAGGAGCTTCTTAGTTGCTGAGGAACCTATGGGATGAATGAATGTGAGCAGAAAGCATAGGGTTGGGTGTGATGTATACGCAGCAGCATTTGGAGAGGGGTAGTGGAAGACAGTGGAGTGGACGCACAGCTTTTAAAAGAGGGGAAGCGGATGGGGGGTGGGAGGGTTGGCAATGGTGAAAATATAGGAAAGGCAGCAGAGTGTGCGGAGACAACCCATGTAGTGTACTACAGCACTGGTAGGTTCAGTGCTCACCTGATTCTCCATAGCCTGAAGCTGCTTCTGGCTCTCCTGCAGCTGCTCCTTCTCCCTTTGAATCCTCTGCTCCATCTCCTGCTGCCTTTGCTCCAGGCCATCCACCTGAAAGAACAAGGGAAGCAGAGGAGAGCGCACGACAAGGCAATTTGAGTGGCTTTGTGATGGCGCCTCGGAAATCACTCCGCACATCTTTGCTGCTCCATCTGCTGCTGCCTCTGCAAAACTACACTGGAGTACACAAGAGAGCGAGAAGATGCAAAACAGACCTTTCTTGTGCATTTCTTTGCTGGTCAGATGCCCGTTCCTTGCTCTCACCTTCTGCTTGAGCGTCTGATTCTCCTCCTGCACGGCTGCTTGGATTTTGGCAATCAGTTTCATAAGAACTTTAAGAATATGATACATGTGTCCCGTGTTCTCACCTTCTGCTTGAGAGTCTGATTTTCCTCCTGCACGGCTGCTTGGAATTTGCCAATCTCCCTCTCCATCCTCTCCTCCCTCCTTGCCTCCCTCTCGGCATACTCCTGCTTCACCCTCCTCTTCTCGGCCTCCACTGCAACCACCACCTCTTCCTCTCGCCTCCTCATCTCCCTCTCCCTCTCCCTCACCTCCTCTCCCATCCTCCTCACCTCGTCACTCAACCTCCTCACTTCCTCTCCCTTCCTGTCTATCTCACCCTCACACTCCCGCACCGCCTTCCCCCTCTCCTCCTCCACCTCCACCACCCTCCCTTCCAACTCCCTCACTCGCTCTCCCAGCTGCTCCTTCTCCCTCACAACCCCTTCCCTCTGCTCGTCCAACTGCCCCTTCACCTCCAAAAGCTCATTCACTTGTCCAGTCAGAGCCAAAACACGCTCTCTCTCCTTTTTCATCTGCCCCTCCAGTCCCTCCACGAGCCCATTCAGCCTCCCCACTTGCCCCTCCCTCTCTGCTACCTCTCCCCTCAGCCTCCCCTCCAGCTCCTTCCACGCAGCTTCCTTCTCCCTCATCTCCGCATCCCATCGCTGCTCCACCCGTGTCCAATCCTCCTGCAAGCCTCTCATCTCCTCCTCCTTCCCCTGCATCTGCTGCTGCATCTCCTGCTGCTCCTGCTGTGCCTCCTGCAGCCGTGATTCAAACTTCTCCTTCTCTCCTTTCATCTCCTGCAGGCGACTTTCCAGCTCCACCTGTCGCACTTGTAGTCGCAGCAGGGAAGCCTCTAGCTCTGATCGCTCCACCTTCATCGAACTCACCTCCTCCTCTCCTGCCTTCCGCTCCCCCTCCAGTTCCTCCACTGCCCCTTCCAACCTCCTCACAACACCCTCCTTCTCTTCCAGTGCATGCTTCAGCTGCTGCACAGTGCTCCTACCCTCCAGCACCAACGCCTCAAGCTCGCAGTTAGCACCCTCCTTCTCCTCCAATTTCTGCTCTAGCTGCTGCACAGTCCCTTCCAGCCTCCTCACAGCACCCTCCCTCTCCTCTAAAGCATGATTCAGCTGCTGCACAGTGCTCCTACTCTCCTCCACCAACGCCTTAAGCTCGCAGTTAGCACCCTCCCTTTCCTCCAACGTCTGCTCTAGCTGCTGCACAGCGCCCTCTAACCTCCTCACAGCGCCCTCCCTCTCCTCCAACGTCTCCTTCAGCTGCTGAACAGCACTTCTACTCTCCTCCACCAAGGCCTCAAGCTCGCAATTAGCGCCCTCCAATTTCTGCTCCAGCTGCTGCACTGTGCCCTCCAAAGCCCTCACAGCACCCTCCCGCTCCTCCAGTGCATTCTCTAGCTGCGCCACAGTGCTCCTACTCTCGCTCAGCAATGCTTTGAGCTCGCAATTAGCGCCCTCTCTCTCCTTCACTGTCTGCTCTAGCTGCTGCACAGTTCCCTCCAACCTCCTCACAGCACCCTCCCTCTCCTCCAGCGCATTCTCTAGCTGCAGCACAGTGCTCCTGCTCTCGCTCAACGAGTCTTTGAGCTCGCAGTTAGCACTCTCAACTGACTCCTTCTCGCTTCTCAGACCTTGCACCACGTCTTCCAAAATGGCCTTCTCTCCCTCCAAAACGGCCTTCTCTCCCTCCAAAACGGCCTTCTCTCCCTCCAAAACGGCCTTCTCTCCTTCCAAATCGGCTCGCCTCTCCTCCAGAGCACGAGCCTTGTCTTGCAGCTCTGCCCTCTCCGCTTCCACGCCCACCTTCTCCTCCTGCACTGCACTGAACTCCCCTTGCAGCGAATCAAACTCTCCCTGTAACGAGTCATGCTCCCCTTGTAACGAATCAAGCTGTCCTCGAAGCGCTGTCCATTCCCCTTGCAGCCGTCCCACTGTCCCCTCCAGCACCCCCTTCTCTGCCTGCAAGCACCCAATCTGCTCCACAAGAACAGCCCTCTCAGCTTCAACCTCCCCTTGCTTCACCTTCAGCCCATCCCTCTCAGCCTCTACTGCTTCCTTCTCCCTCACCAGCTCCTCCTTTTCGCCCATTAGCGCCTCCTTCACTGACTGCAAGCACCTGATCTGCTCCACAAGTCCCGCCCTCTCGACCTCCATCTCCCGTATCTGTACCTTCATACGACCCCTCTCAGCTTCCGAAGCTGCCTTCTCCTCCACCAACTCCTCCCTCTCGACCATCAGCACATCCTTCTCTCTGTTCAAATCCTCGATCTGCTCTATCAAGCGAATCCTCTCACCTTCAAGCTCCCTGTGCTTCACCATCAGCTCTTCCCTCTCAACCTCCAGTTCCCCCATCTGTACTTTCAGCCCATCCCTCTCAGCCTCAAGCTCCCCTACCTTCACCTGCATCCCATCCCTCTCAGCTTCCACTGTTGACTTCCATTCCACCAACTCTGCCTTTTCAACCAGCAACGCCTCCTTTTCTCCCCTCAAACCTGCAACCTGCCCCATCAAACCAGCCTTCGCACCTTCCAGCTCCCTGTGCTGCACAATCAAAGCTTCCTTTTCACCCATCAGCGCCTCCTTCTCCCCATTCAAACCTGCATTTTTTTCCACCAGACGAGCCCTCTCGGCTTCCAATTCCCCCACCTTGACCGTCAGCCCATCCCTTTCACCTGCCAGGGCTACCACCCTCTCCTCCAAATCACCCTTCTCCTGCTGAAGCACCTCCCGCTCCTCGAGTAGTCCGTCCTTATCCTTCTCCAGCCCAGCCTTATCAGCAAGCAGACCCTCCCTCTCAGCCAGCACACTCTCTCTTTCAGCAAGCAAACTCTCCCTCTCTCCCTCCAACTGCTCCTTACCCGCACTCAAAACCTCATTCTCAGAGTTCACCCGCTCGATTTCTCCCTCCATCTCAGCCGCACCAGCCAGCAGCAACACTCGCTCTTCCTCCAAAGCCCCCTTCGCTGCAGCCAAAGCTGCTCCTTCGGTTCTCAGCTGCTCGATTTCTGCCTTCATTTCAGCCGCACCAGCCAGCAGCACCACCCGCTCCTCCTCCAGAGCCCCCTTCGCTGCAGCCAAAGCTGCACCCTCCGCCCTCCACTGGCCAATTTCCTTCTCCAACTCGCCGATACCTGCTTCCATCTGCTCCCTCTCCGCTTCAAATTGCCCCACCTTTGTCTGCGCCTGCCCCAGGGCTCCCTCCAGCCCCTTCTTAGCCGCATCTAGGGCCTCATTCTCAGACTTCAACTGGCCAATTTCTCTCTCGCATTCGCCGATACCTGCCTGCAGCTGCTCCCTCTCGGCTTCAAGTTGATTCGTCTCTGCCTGCGCCTGTCCCAGTGCTTGCTGCAGCGCCTCCCTCTCTGCTTCAACCTCTCCCTTCTCTGACAGAGCCTGTGCCAATTCGCCCTTCAGCCGCTCCCTCTCTCCTAGCACCTCCTCGTTCCGCCTCTCCACCTCCCTCTTCTCCTCCTCCAACCCATCTCTGACCGCTTCCAGCCCACTCACAGCCTCCTTAAGTACACACACTTCATTCTTCAGCTCCTCATTACTCCTCTCCACCTCCGCCTTTTCCCCCTCCAACCGCGCCACCAGCGCCCGCAGCTCCTCCCTCTCCCCCTTCAGCTCCGCACACTCCGCCTCAGCTTCCGCCTTCCCACACTCCGCCTCCCCTTTCTCCTTCTCCAACCTCCCCACAGCAGCCTTCAGCTGCGCATTCACCCCCAAAAGCCTCTCCCTCTCCCCCACCAACCTCCCCCTCTCCCTCTCCATCCCCTCCCTCTCCGCCTCCCACTCCGCCTCCCCTTCCGCCCTCTCCGCCTCTACCGCCGCCTTCTCCCCCTCCAGCCGAGCCACTGCTGCTTTCAGCTGCCCGTTGGCCGTCCTAAGCTGCCCGACACTCGCTTCTAACTGCACGTTGCCTCCCATAAGCTGCCCGTTCGCCTGCTCTAACTCCACATTAATATCCCTCAGGCTCCTCACCATCTCTTCCAATGCCACCTTCTGCCCCTGCAGCTGGGATGCCGCTGCTCTCAGCTGCGCGTTTGACTCCTCTGAACCCCTCACTTCCTCCTCCAAACCCCTCACTTTCTCCTCCAAACCCCTCACTTTCTCCTCCGAACCTCTCACCTTCTCCTCCAGACCCGCCCGTTCCTTCACCCACCCGTCCCTCTCCCGCCCAAACTCCCTCCTCACGCCCTCCAGCTCCCGTTTCAACCCATCCCTCTCTCCCAGAACCGCATCCAACCGCGCATTCACACTATCCAGCTTCCCACGCGCCTCAGTCAAGTCCCTCACTACTCTCTGGTGCCTAGCCGCCGCTTCCTTAATCAGACCATCCATCTCCTCTCTCAGACCCTCCTCTCTCTTCTCTGCTTCCTCTGCCCGACCCAGCCAGGCTTGCCCCTGCACCTCCGCCTCTTCCTTTGCTGCCTCTGCAGCTCGTAAAGCACCTGCTGCTGACTCCTCCTGCTGCCGCTGCACCAGCAGCAGCTGCTGCTCCTTCTCCGCCCAATGCTCGTGCTTGGATTGCATCTTACGCTTCATTTCTGACCTCTCTTCTTCCAAGCTAGCAACGCTCCCTTCGAGTTCTGTCACCCTCCCCTCAAACGTTAATCTCGTCACCTCCCATGCCGCCTCCTTCTCAGCCCATCGCTGCTCCGTCACTGCCAGCTCCTGATCCCTCTCTACCAGCTCATTCCTCACTGCTGCCAGCTTAGCTTCAGCAGTCTCCACGTCAGCCTGAGCTGCCGCCAGATTCTGCTGCACAGCTGCCATCTGTTCATCCATCACCCCCGCCTTCTCCACCCACTGCTGCTCCTTTGCTGTCATACCTCCCTTCACCGCACACAACTCCTCCTCCGCTGCTGCAAGGGCTTCACCCAGAACGCCCTCCCTGCAAGTCCAAGCCTGCTCCTTCTCCTGCCAGCATGCAATCGTCTGCTCCTTCGCTGCCAGGTCTCGCTTTACCAGGCACAGCTCTTGCTCCGCTGCTGCTATCGCCTGCTGCTTCTCTACCAGATCTCCCTTCACCACACACAGCTCTGCCTCCACGGCAGCAAGAGCCTCTCCCAAGATACCCTCCCTGCGCGTCCAAGCATTCTCCTTCGCCGCCAGGTCTCCCTTTACCAGGCACAACTCTTGCTCCGCTGCTGCTATCGCCTGCTGCTTCTCTGCCACATCTCCCTTCACCACACACAGCTCCGCCTCCACGGCAGCAAGAGCCTCACCCAGAATTCCCTCCCTACAATGCCACGCCTGCTCCTTCTCCTGCCACTCTTGCTCCTTCGCCAGCCACTTCCCTTCCTTACCTTCCCACTCCCTCCTCTGCTGCACACTCTCCTGTTGCACCGTTTCTAACATCCCCTGAAGCTCCCTCATCCGCCTTTCCTGCACTTCCTGCTCCTTCTTCCATTCCTCTTCCTTCTCTCCCCACTCTTCCCGCTCTGCCGCCCGCTCCTTCTCCAGCGAATCAATGGCTGCGATCAGCTCCTGCTTCTCGCGCTCTAGAGCATCAACGGCCCTCGTCAGCTCCTCCCTCTCCTGCCTCACGTCTCCAACCTCCTCCTCCACAGCAGCCTTCTCCGCCTTAACACACTCCAACGCGGTCTCCATCTCCCCCAGCCGCACCCTCTGCTGCTGCTCCAGCACCTCCCACTCCTGCTCCCTCGCCCTCCACTCATTCCCCTTTATCGCCCACTCCTGCTGCTCCCCCGCGTAAGCCCGCTTCACAGCAGCCAACTCTTCAGTCAGAAGCATAGCCTGCGCAGACAGCTCCTCATGCTTAGCTGCGAGCTCCCCCTTCTCTTCCGCCCACTGCAGCTGCTCCTCCGCATATGTCTGTTTCACAGAAGCCAACTCTTCAGTCAGAATCAAAGCCTGAGCAGACACCTCCTCTCCCTTGCCGACCAGCTCCCTCCTCTCAGCCTCCCACTGCTCCTCCTTCCGCCCCCACTGCTCCACCAGAGAGGCTACTCGTCCTTGCTCCTGCCTCTCCTTCTCTGCCCACGCCTGCTGCTCGGCTGCTCGCGCTTCCCTCAACCCAGTGATCTCCTCATCCAAGCACCTCACACGAGCAGCCATCTGCGCCTCACAGCCCGCCCACTGCTGCTCCTTCCGCGTCCATTCCTCTACCTCAGACGCCCACCTGCACTGCTTCTCCGCCCACGCCTGCTGCTCCGCTGCTTGTGCCACTTTCAGCCCAGTGATCTCCTCATCCAAGCTGCCCACCTGAGCTGCCATCTGCGCCTCACAGCCCGCCCACTGCTGCTTCTTTTGCTCCCACTCCTGCATCGCCTGCTGTGCTGCCTGCTGCTCCGCCTCCGCCTGCTTCCGCACCCTCTCCAGCTCCTGCTCCATCCGCTGTCCCTCGTCCCGCAGAGCAACCACCACTCCTTCAAGTCTCCTCCTCTCCTGCTCCACTTCCTCCCTCTCCATCTCCACCTCCTCTCGCTCCTGCTCCGCCTCTTTCTTAGCCTGCAGAAGCTCCTGCTTCTCCTGCTCTACCCCGGACAGGCTCGCTTCAAGCCATGCCACGTGCTCCCTCTGCTCATCTGCTTCCTTCGCCCATTCTCGCTCCTTTGCTGCCCACGTCAGCTGCTCCTTGATCCACGTCAGCTTCTCCCCAACCCACTCCTTCTCCCTGCCCGCCCACTCCTCCTCCCTCGCCCTCCTCTCCTCCTCCCACTCCCTCTCGGCCTCACTCCTCTCAAAACCGCAACCAGCCAGGTCCAACCGCGCTGAAACGAGCTGCACCGCTGCCTCTTGCGCCTCTCCGTTCCAAGCCTCCTGCTGCTTCTCCCAGGCCCTCTCCATCCTCTCGCACTCCCTAAACTTAACGTTCAACTCGCGTGTAGCTTCTTCCAGCTTGCGCTCCTTGCGCTCAACCTCCGTTTTAACCACAGCGAGTTCTGCTTGTAGCGAGGACAGCCACTGCTTGGACAGCTTCTCTGACTCTGCCATGCTCCTCTCCAGGCGGGAAACCTCCGCCCTGTAACACAAATCAGCACGGGAAGCACGAAAAGAGTCATAACTGAGACCTCTTAAGAGTGTCTCTCCAGGCGGGAGACCTCCGCCCTGCAACGCAAATCAATAGGGGACGCACAAAAAAAGTCACTTCTGAGAACTTTCAAAGGTCCTTCCAAGCGGGAAACCTCTGCCACGAAAAGAGGCAAGCTTGAGTCACCCTGTCACAAGTCAGTCATCAGTCTGTCACTTTTCAGTCAGCTGTCAGTTGTTCCTTCGCCCCTCAAAACACATAAGCAGCCCTGAAGAGCACATACCAAGCACTCAGCTCGTCAGTTCCTCACCTGGTGGACGAGAGGTCCGCGGCGAGCAGGGCTTTCTCCTTCTCCCCCTCCAGCCGAGCTCCCTCGGCTGCCATCAGCTGCGCCGCCCGCTGCTCCCTCTCCACCAGCAGAGCCTCCGCCTGCGGAACAACGAAGAAACGAGGGAGGAAGAAATGTTTTTAAGGCGTCTCAAAGAAAATTCTTGCTACCACCAGCTGCGCCACCAGCAGCACCCAAAAGACCCACACAGCTTCCGTTACAGGAATACACAAAACTCACGTCAACACAAACAGCAGCAGCGGCATCTTCCTGACCCTGGTCCCTCACCTCTGCCTTTTGCTCTTCCTTCGCCTGCAGCAGCTGCCTCCGCACCTCCGCAGCCTCCGCCCCCGCCTTTCCCCCCGCCTCCTCCGCCCGCGCCAGGTCCCTCCGCAGCCCCGCAACCATCTCACCCAGCCGCGCGCACTCCACCCTCCCCGCGTCCCTCTCGCGCAGCGCCGCGCGCACCTTCGACTGCAGGCTGCTGATCACCCTCCCCGTCTCCTCGTTCTGTCCGTACAACACACTCCCCACACTCCCCGTTGTGCTCACACTCCCAGCCCCTCCCAGACTCTCCTTTCCTGCCGTCATACTCAGCCTTCCCCACTCCCCTGGTGTGTCTATATGGTACCCAGCTTGTTCACCCCTAGCCGCCGCGGCTGGGGACGGGGCGGGGACGGGGGTGGAGGCGGAGGCGGAGTGTCGAAGATCGGCCACGTTCATGCCTTCACACTGCTGTTGAGGCACCTTAGAGGCTGTTTCCGCAGAAGATGTTTCGTCACACGTGGTTCTGATGCCTTCAAACTCCTGATACGCCTCCTTCATCGCCTGCAGCTGCTGATTCACTTGCTCCTCCTTCCACTTCTCCTCACCCTCCTCATCCTCCTCCTCCTCATCCTCCTCAGCCTCCTCTTCCGCCTCGTCCGCCTCTGCTTCCTCTTCCCCGTTGCTCTCACTGTCGCCATCGTCTCTATCTTCCTTCTGAAGGGGGAAACAAGCGGGACAATGCAGCAAAGACGTTCTGTGTCGTTGTAAGCGTTATATACACAACGAGAAGTGGCTAATAGCTACGTCAAGGTTGGAATGTTAGACACCCGCAGACGCCTCTCTGATTGAATTTAGAGAAAACCGTAGCTACTCGCTTGCAAAGTGCGAACTACATTGACCATCACCATGGTTTATAGAACCGACTACCGTGCTCTCACAGAAAGCAAAACGCAACTTACTTCTTCTCACCACGCAACCTCATGTCGCCCTCTTGACCTGTGCATCTGGGCGTCCTCTGCTTCGTTGAATATGCCTCTAAGAAGTCACTATATTCATTTTAAGATAAGATTCCCAACTCCCGTGCCCTCACCGTGAGGGAAGCCACGAGCTCTTCAAGAGTCGTCTTCTTGACCTCCAGCACCTTGGCTCTCGTCCTCTGCTTCGTTGAAAATCCCACTAAGAATTTTCACAACCAGTTTTAACTTAGGAACCCCAGCTCCCTTGCTCTCACCGTGAGGGAAGCGACGAGCTCTTCAAGTGTCGTCTTCATGACCTCTGCCACCTTGGCCCTCGTCCTCTGCTCCTTTGAAATCATTCACAGGAGTTCCCAAATGCATCTCCAACATAAGAACCCCAATTTCCGTCCCCTGCTCTCACCGTGAGGGAAGCCACCAGCTCTTCAAGTGTCGTCTTCTTGACCTCTGCCACCTTGGCTCTCGTCCTCTGCTCCTCCGCCTCTCGCTGCATCTCCTCCGCCTTGCCTCTCCACCTCTCCACCTCCCTCTTCAGGTTCTGCCCAGGGAAGGACACAGCAACACGCGAAGAACAGGGAGGAGGAAAAGATGTTGTGAATAGCACGTGTTACCAGCACAGCAATACCGCTTGACTTTCTGCTGCATATCCAAGCAGGCCGACAGCCTGCTGCTTCAAGGAAAACCATGCCTGCTTAAGTCGGCTCAAGAAGGACCATACCTACACGCTGTGGTGAGACTCACCTGCAGCTGCTTCTCCATGTGCGGCAGGCGCGGCGGCTGCTGCACCTCCAGGCGAGCCAGCTCCTGCTTCGGGAGGAGCTGGAGGTGCACGCCTGCTTCAGACCGCTTGCTTGCCAAAGACGGTACCCATACCCAGTGGAAGGAGGAAACGCATACCCGGCGATGAGGCTCACCTGCAGCTGCTTCTCCATGTGCGGCAGGCGTCGCTGCTGCACCTCCAGGCGAGCCAGCTCCTGCCTCGCCTCGCCCAGCTCCCTCTCCGCCGCCTCCCACTTGCGCCTCCACGAAGCAGCCTGGAAAGGGATCACGGGATGGGAGTTCGGTGGAAGTTGTAGCCCGTGTGTGGGAATTCAGGAGTCGTTGATCCAAGCACCGAATAGCAGTCGCGTCTTGATCCTCTTGTTGCTCAAGTTCGGAACAGCCAAATATTGCTCAAAACTCGTGCCTGCTCCTGCTCAGGCTCAGCCAAGTTATTGCCCTATACCTGCTCCAGCTTGTTCTGGCACTCCTTCAGCTTCTCCTTCGTCTCCTCCTCGCGCCACTTCGCCTCCTCCACCTGTCGCTTCAGTCCCGCCGTCTCCCGCCTTAGCGCCTGCACCTGTTCCTGCAACTGCTGCTCCCTCTGCAGTCGCCGCCATCCGTCTCCGTCCTTCCCCTCCGCCACAGCCAAGGCGTTCTGCGGGTTGAGTGGGAAGGGAAACAAAAAACGCATGCAGGGGCACATTCAGGCGCTTCAGTTTCCGCGTGCATCTGCTCCTGCACCGACTGCTACTCTGTGAACGCCAGCCTCTGTCTACTTCAATGAGGCGAGGCAGCCTGCGAGATGCGTGGAAGGCACACATGCTTTCTTGACGCGCAAGGCATGCGAGGACCTGGCAGGAGACTTGAAACATTTCGAAGGTTAATGTATCAGTTTCGTTTCAGGTCAACATGACAAACGTAACCAGCGGCGCGTCGTCGTTTTAAGCAATAGCAAGGAGATCGCCATGGGATGAATCATGAAATAACAAGGATGCACCAACTTGCCATGCTGTGATCATGCCAATGACACGGAGCCTCAAAGCGAAAGGAACCTCGAGTTGTGAGACGGCTCAAAACGCGAAATACCCCAGAAATCTGAAAGATTTCCCAAAAGTAGATCATGGCGAAATAACGTTGCTTTTCCGTGCGAACGCACCTCGAGCTGCTTCCGTCGGTTGACCTCCGCGTCCCTGGCAGCCATCGCCTCCTCCAGCTCCATCTCCTTCTCCTCGTACTCCTCCAGTAACCGCTCGTGCACAGCCTGCAATAGAAAATATGGAGCACAAATAAAAAAAATAGAGGTGATAAATCAAACACGCACACACACACACACACCAGCGGAAAAAAAAAAAAAAAAAGATCATTGTGTTCCATATATAAGAACGTTCAGATGATATTGCTTATCGCCTTTCCGACTGCCGGCTGTCATCATTCAAGAATATAAGGACGTTAAGGAACAACCATAGGCATTCATAGACACATTGAATGAACGGGACGTAAAGTTGGTACCTCGAGATCTCGTTTCTCCTCGAAGATCGCCTTGGCCGCTCGTTGCGCTTCATCCCGCTCCTCCATCAGCTGGAGCACCTCCTTCCTCTGCACCGCCGGCGACTGGCGCACCTTCGTCCCGCCTCGCGCTCCCGTGAACGGCGTCCCGCCTCGCGCTCCCGTGAACGGCGTTCCGTAGCTCCCGTGGTGAACCGCGCTGCCGGGATGGAATTTGTGATTCGTGGTTTCACGAAGCGACGATGCGAACGCGGACGGTCGGTAGTGAATGTCGCTGTTCGTCTCGCGCTTGCTCAGCGGGGTGTGGATTTCCGACACGGACTGAAGGAAGGCGTTGCTGCCATAGTTGTTGTGGCTGCTGTTGCTGAAGTTGTTGTTCATGGTGTTGAAGGTGGAATCGTCTCTATTCTCCGGTTCGCAGTGGTTCTCGTCGGTGGTGGATGAGGGTTCCACCATGGCTGCGTCGCGTCAAGCTTCAGTATAATACCTTGCTTCAGAAGCACGCAGCAGACCGCCAGTGACGGACGCAAGCTGCGTCTCGCTTTACGTCAAACTCCCAAATGCCTTGCTTCCGAAGAACGCAGCAGTCCGCCAGTGACGGACCCTGAACTCTAACTGCTAAGGACGATGCAATCAAGGAGTTTGGCGATAACGTGAGAAGACCCGTTTCTTGACCTGGGATAAGGTATTAATGACGTGAGGCGACGGTTCCTTTCCTGATAGCAGTTAAACCGTTATATATTTCAGCAGAGTTCAATCCCAATGCTCCGTCTAAAAAAGCCTAACTTCCCTAGCGAGGAAGCTCAAGTCAAAAACTTCTCTGTGTCGAGCTTGACTGTATA
Organism: Closterium sp. NIES-65; assembly: GCA_948144175.1. Classification (NCBI taxonomy): domain Eukaryota; kingdom Viridiplantae; phylum Streptophyta; class Zygnematophyceae; order Desmidiales; family Closteriaceae; genus Closterium; species Closterium sp. NIES-65. Next base: position 340,869 of record CANXME010002194.1, read on the forward strand.
AGGAACCGCGGATGTAAACTACGGTAGCATCAGACTACAAGCTAATACGCTGATCTGAACACAATAGGAAACACGAAGCACTCACACTCACCGCAACGCTCAGCTTCTGCCTGCACTATGCCCGCTCACATTCACATTCTGAGCTCCAAAATCTGGATACTACTGTACTGCAACAAGAATCCATGAAATCCAGTGCAGAACGGTTCTTGGGCTAGAGGATTCATTGCTGAAACCAGAGCATTCAGAAATCCAGCTTGAAAGTACCCAGCATTCTTTGCTCAAGCCACAGCTTTCAAGGCTGAGGCTCAGCTTTGGGAATACCCAGGACTCAGAATTCAGGCTTGACAGACAGGATCCAGGGTCGATGTTCAAAATGAGCATCCGAACCAGGAATGTGCAGTCTAGATTTGACACGAGTCTAGTTTGGAGGGGGAAATTCTGGCCAGCGCGTCGGTCTCAGCTTGTCAGGCTTTCAGAGTTTGAAATTTACCGCCAAGTTCTGAGCAGAATTTGCTAGTGCAAACTCCATGTCAGGCTGACAAACTCAACTTGATGAGTGTGGATGATACAGTGTACACTGGAATGGAAAAAACAAGATGTTATCCTTATTTGAGCTGTCTTTAGTTTATACACAAAGAGGGGCATTTTTTCATTGAATCAATCTGTCCGTTGCACCTCATGCAGAATATGAAACTGATACTTGGTGAAATCACTATAGACGAATTGTAATCAGAGGCAATATGAAAATATTAAGGCAGGCAACTTTATTACTAAGTCTAAGTCAATTAGTACTAGATAAAGAAGCATGCTATACTACACGTTCCACATGACTGCATGCATCCCCATGAAACTCTCAAAACAGGTTTGCAGCGCCAGACAGACTCAGCTGCTGCTTTCCTCTCACAATCCTTCCACAAAGAAAACGTCAGCGTCTGTTGCTCTGTGCTCCCTATCATTATTGAAATCCGATTGAATTTTGCCTAGCTCAGCTGAGTGGAGTGGACTGGAATATCCACTTGGAGGCTGAATGATTCGCGCTGAATGTGAACGGATCCTCTCCGCGATCCCAATACTGTCAGTCTGGTGGCCTCCATACGCGCCTGAGAGGCGATCTCTACCAATGTATACTCCTCATCGTCACTGTCAAGAGACAGGGCTTCATCACGGCAACTGACATACTCTTGAAAAACAGAACTGCGCTCGATAGAAGCAGCCTGCGTAGTTCCAGAACTCCCGCAGGCTTGACTTGAAGGCTTTGGTGTAGGCAATATCGGCTTTGAAGGACGATGAATCTCCCCAGGAGCGATGGTAGCCGCGAATGGGGAGACGAGAGGGGAAGCGAAGGGGGACACGAGCGGGGACAGAAAGGCAGACGATGATGTGGCAGTTCCGTGATTCACGGAACCGGTTGAGCATGACTTAGGGAAGCGCGACCGTGCAGCGGCGCTGCTGAGGGACGGCGTTTTCACGGCGAAGGAATAGTGAGCCATGGCTGTTTGTCGAGGAAGAAGCTCTTCAGCTCAGAGTCGCAAGAGGCGTCTCGAGTGCGAGTCTCCGGGATACGTCAAAGTAGAGAAGATTGGTGTGAGCAGAGTGATTTGGAGAGCATTAGCACGTGGGTTATATACGCCGGGAGTGGCTGTCGAAACACATCGTGAGCTGTGACGCAAGGGACGCCATGAAGCGCTAAGCTGGGCGCCGTTTCCGAAGGCATTGATCCCCGTCCTATCATCAGTCCTGGTTCGGGCAACTATGCGGATAAGCGGATACTAATCGGATTTGTGACGTTTGAGATAGGAATCAGATTTGGTAACAAAATAGAAAGCTTCAAGAACTCTTGCTATCCAAACAGCAACCCAGGTTGGCCTGAGGTTTGCCTGAGTCTCATACCAGTTGAACTAAGCGATGTTTAGAGTGGTTGCGAAAACAATGAATGAGTTACAGTACGGTACGATATGTAAGCTTGGCAGTAATTCGTCGTGCCGATCATGTGGTTTGGGAGGTAAAGTGGCCCACATGTGGGTTGGTTGAGTGGGAGGGAGCTTCGCGAGCATGAATGCAGCATTTACTGCAGAGTCTCGGGGGCAATGCGCCCACTGGTTTGGTTCGTTGGGATTGGACAAGTGCAAGCATCTGAATGAGACCTTGAACCACTGTGCAAGCAATTGAGACCTTTGAGAGATTTTGGAGCAGCTAGGGTTCAGAAGTGCTTGTGAGATCTCGACTGGAAAGCCGAAGAATGTCTGGGCTGCAGGAAAACATCAAATTATCTGTCCTCTGCCCGCGGGCACAGAAACTACATTTCTGTGGTCCCTCTATGAGAGATGTGGATGTTGTAGTACAGCATCTTTCTATGTTGCCTCTGACGTTGACTTTTAGGCAGCTCAGAGACGACCAATAAAAATTTCCTTCAGGAGAAAAAAAGAAGCATCCGCCACCACTCGAACTTCTGCTGGGAACTACTGTAGTACCTCTTCCGGAAACCAGGAACCTGCACGTTTCTGGCAGGAAGCTCTTCGGTTGGGTGTAGGGTTTTGAGGTGCTCGTTTGAACCTTAAAAGCTGCTCCTTGGTTAAGTGTGATACAAAGTCGGGGTAATTAAGATAAGGGGTATTAGAGGAAGGTAGAAATGGTGGAACAAAGACAGGGTGATGCGGAGAGAAGAGCTGGAGAAGAAGAGAAGGGCCAAAGGAAAGGTGGAAAGAGGAAAAGAAGAGAGGAAGAAACTAAAGGAAGGAAACACCTAAGGACCAAAACACCACAGCAACCCGCATCACAGCGCGGGACACAGCCTTTACAGCACAATCGCTTAACGCCTATACATATGCATCGTACATATACTGCATGTCTGCCACGCTCTCAAATCAGCCGGTAATGTGATGCCAACTGCCCTGCCCTGCACCCAAAGGGACTGGTGCGGGCATCCACCCATCGTCTGACCCTCCCAACTGCTGCACCGCGTGCTGTATAATACTCTGAGCCTGCGCTCGCTGCAGTGCCACGGAAAGTCGTGTAGTGAGTCCGGTTTCGAAAATCCGGGCTGACCCATCATCCCCCCCCCCCCCAAGTCTTTACGCCGCTGTGCAATCCGCCGCGCAAAAAGCCCTATAAACTGTTAGAATCTAACAGCAGGAACGAGTGCATTGAACAGAGATGTGGGTACATATGCTAACCCTAATTTGGGTTGTACCCCTTATGGGCTACCCCACAACAATCTACACAGCACAAGCATTATCATAGTTTGACACACCCCCATAGGCAAAGTGGGGGAGAGCAAGGGGTCACAAGACCAGTCAAGAGAAGCAAAGCAAGCTCAGGGTGGATCACAACGTCACCACACACACTGAGCACAAGCAAAGGGCCACAAGGCCAGTTCACATGCAGAGGTATATATGCAACAACAGCATCACAATGATCTCTACCTAGCAAAGCAAGCAAGCAGGTATATATATAGATCACAGTACAAACAAGGTCTACAGCAAGTGAGGAAAAGTGGGCACAAGGCCTAACAAAGTACAGAAACGCTGATGATCACCAGACGGAAGTGCCTTGGTGAATACATCAGCAGTGTTGGCCCGAGTGGCCACGTGAGCAAGACGAAGTTGACCTCGCTGCTGCAACTCTCGAGCGAGGAAGTAACGCAGAGCGATGTGCTTCGTTCTGTGCTCCAGTCTGTGCTCATGACACAAGGCAATGGCGGCCTTGTTGTCTACGTACAGCACTGGAGGAGAACGAGGCCGCTCTCCCAGGTCGGTCAGCAGGTAGGTGAGCCAGCGTAGCTCCTGTGCAGCCATGGCTGTGGCGTAGATCTCAGCCTCACAACTGAAGCCGAGAACAGAAGACGAGCGTGTAGACCGCCAAGAAACAGAGCCAGAGCCAAGGCTGAAGGTGTAACCCTGTGACGACCGCTGTGTAGCCAGGTCGTCAACCTAAGAAGCGTCCGAGTGCCCAGTGAGGACAACTGGGCTCCGCCCTCCAAGCATGAGCCCCATGCCCGATGTACTGCACAAGTAGCGCAATACCCTCTTAGCAACAGCCATGTGCTCCGGTCGGTGCCTACCAGGAGCCACGTAGCGAGCGAGAAGGCAAATAAGGTACGCAAGGTCAGGACGAGTGCAGGTCATCAGGTACATGAGGCAGCCCACTAGCTCTGGCTAAGGACCACTCGGCTCTACGGACTCGTCCGAAGGTGGACCTGAGAGCGAGTGACCTGTAGCCAGAGGAGTGTGTTGTGGCAAGGACCAGGTGAAGCCGAAGCGCTGAAGGACCTGCTGCACCATGTGTGACTGAGTCAGTGTGATGGTGCGGCGTGCTCTGTCCCGGGTGATCTGCAAGCCAAGGTAGCTGCGCAGCTCACCCAGGTCTGTGCACGTGTGTCTCTTCTGCAGCTCCGACTTCACCAGGGCGAGAGCCTCAGTGTCCGCAGTGGCAAAGACCAAGTCGTCGACGTACACGAGGATGTAGAACGGCGGCAACAAAGTGTCGGTGCGCAGAAACAACGACGGGTCAGCAGTAGAAGGCGCGAACCCAAGAGCCGCAAGTGTCGTCCTCAGTGTGTCGTGCCACTCATGTGGCGCCTGGCGGAGACCGTAGACCGGCCGCCGGAGGCTCCACTGGGTACCAGGAGGGAACGACCCAGTGAAGCCAGGAGGGCGGCGCAGCCAGATCTCCTCGTGCAGGCTGCCCTGTAAGAAAGCTGTGCTGAAGTCAAGAGAGTGAAGCTCGTAGTCACGCTGAGCGGCAACGTGCAGCAACACCCGAAGAGTGGTCATCTTCGGGGTGGGGGAGAAGGTCTGGAAGAAGTCAACTCCCTCTCGCTGACTGAAACCTCGAGCAACGTAACGAGCCTTGAAGACAGGCGGAGAACCTGGCGGCCGCTTCACCCTGAAAATCCACATGCCACTGACGATGTTCCCCCCAGGAGGGGGAACCTCGTCGACGTAGGTGCCTGTGGACTTCCAGGATGCCATCTCTGCGTCCATGGCTGTCTGCCACTGAGAGGAGTACTCACCCACGATCGCCTCAGCGTAAGAGCGCGGGGTCGGGATGTCTGGAGCATCCGGGTCTCCCTAAGGGGCAAGCAGCATGGACACGAGATGAGGCGCAGCGGCTGCAAGACACTCAAGGTCCTCCTGCCTGTCCTCAAGGACGTCCATACCAAGAGCACACTCACCCCCGACGGACGGAGGACAGATAGACTCAGACTCAGCCACAAGACTAGCGGCGTAGTCTAGACGACAGGCAGCAGCAAAGTCAACAAGCTCAGCGACTAAGGTAGACGCAGCAGCAGACTCAAACGATGGGTCAGTGACAACTATGGCTAGCAGACGTGTGACAGTAGGGCTAGCAGCACGAACGTGGTCAGACTCAGGCTCAGGAACGGTAGGCAGAGAAGAGACAGGAGGGGACGGCAGGGGAACATGCTGCGGAGGAGAGGAAGGACGACGAACTATGAGGTGGGTGCCGGGGACAACCGGCTGACGCGAACTAGTAACACGACGACCGAAACGACCAGAACGGACAGGCGAGACAGGACGCGACGCAGGCTCACGACGCTTAGTAAGACCCCCTGACTGCTCAGTGTAAGGAGAAGGAGCAGGCAGCGGTGAGCCAGTTTGTAACGGAAGACCAGTAGACGAAGGGAGACTAAGAACTTGGCGAAGTACAGAGTCAGACGGTGGCTGAGACGACGGAGACGACGGAGCAAAGAACAGGCGCGGCTGTGCAGTGCCACCAGCACCAGCAGCTCCAGCACCTCCAGCAGCTCCAGCACCTCCAGCAGCACCAGACCCCTCAGCGCTAGCTCCTCCAGGACCAGCTCCTCCAGTAGCAGCACCCTCAGAACCAGCACCTCCAGTCCAAGGGTCCCCAGCCTCAGTGTCACCAGCATCAGCACCCCCAGACCCAGGGTCTCCAGCAGTAGCACCGTCAGGCTCAGCACCTTCAGCCCGAGCAGCTCCAGTACCTCTAGTACGAGCACCTCCGGGACCAGCACCACTCCCAGCTCCAGTGACGGCAGCAGAAGTACCTCCAACGGCAGAGGGCCGAGCTCAAGAAGCGCGACCCTGACGGCGACCGTACCAGTCGTGCAGCTGCTGAGAGGTGAGAGGTACATGCGGATGAAGGCGGCTACTCCAAGGAGACCGCGCAACAGCACACTCAGAACCCTCAGCGCCAGCACCCGCAGCAGCTCCAGGACCTCCAGCGCCAGTACCCTCAGCAGCTCCAGAACCTCCAGCTCCAGAACCTCTAGCACCAGCACCCGCAACAGCTCCAGAACCTCCAGCGCCAGCACCCTCAGCAGCTCTAGAACCTCCAGCTCCAGAACCTCTGGCACCAGCACCCGCAGCAGCTCCAGAATCTCCAGCTCCAGCATTCTCAGCAGCTCCAGAAACTCTAGCAGAAACAACTCCAGTAGCAGAGTCACCGGCTCCAGCGCCTCTCGCAGCAGGGCCCCTAGCTCTAGCAGCCCGACCCTGACGGCAAACGTAACACTCACGCAGCTGCTGTGGGGAGAGAGGGAGTCGACAACGAGAGTGCAGCGGCAAGGTTTCAGCGGAGCGACTACGGAGACGGCTGCCCCAGGGAGACTGCTCACCAGACGCCTCAGCGCTCCCAAGGTGCAGCACCCCCAGACTCAGTACCCTCAGGCTCAACACCCCCAGACTCCTCACGCGCAGACTCAGCACCCCAAGTCTCCGCGCCCCCAAGCTCCGCACCTCCAGGTTCTGCACCCCCAGGCTCAGCACCCCTAGGCTCAGCACCCCCAGGCTCCGCACCCCAAGGCTTAGCACCCCCTAGTAGCAGCACCCCGAGCAGGACCACCCTCAGCAGAACCTGAGTCACCAGTGACCTCAACCGGCGCAGGCAAGAGAGGAGGGTCTACCTGAGACACACCTGAAGGAGCAGGACCGGTAGTGGGGAGGGGGTCTACCTGAGACACACCTGAAGGAGCAGGACCGGGAGTGGGGAGGGGGTCTACCTGGGGAGCACCTGGAGCGAGGAAGAGCGGCGGGGGGGGGGGGGAGAGGGGCAGTGCGGTAGGGGAAGAGACGGTAAAAGGGAACCGACTTGTCGAACGTGACGTCCTGAGAGGGGAAGACACGGCGCGAGGTGGGGTGGTAAAACTGCCAACCAGGCGCGTCAGGGACAAAGCCAAGGAAGACAAAGGGAACAGCGCGGGCGGAGAGCTTGTCCGCGTTGGTATCGCGGACAAAGGCACGAGCAACCCAGACCCGGAAACGCGACGCATCACCAACCTTCCCCGTCCTCAGCAGTGTGGGCGAGGTCTTCGGCAAGGAGACACGGGGCTAGAGGTTGAGCTGATGCGCGGCGTACCGGACCGCAAACGACCACAGAAAATGGGGGGCAGCCGCATGGATCATGGAGGTACGAGCGACCTCCATGACTAAGCCAATGCGGCGCTCAGCAACCCCATTCTGCTGCGGAGAGGTCGGAAGCGTGAACGACTGGGTGATGCCGTGCTCCTCACAGAAGGCTGCCAAGAGGCCGGACGAAAACTCACCACCTCTGTCCGAGTGCAGACGCAGGACAGCAAAGTCCGACTGGAACCGCTCGCGGAGCTGGAGACGAGTAGCGCGGATCCAAGGGATCAAAATATCAGGGACCTCACCCTTGGTGCGCAAGGGGAAAACCGTGGTGTAACGCGTGTAGTCGTCGACGACCAGCAGGAAGTACCGCTCGTGGCCCTGTCCACGGACGCGGGCTGGGCCCCACACGTCCAGGTGGAGAGTCTGCAGGGGAGCCTCTGTGGGAGGGAACGAGGAGGAGTGAGGAGCGGCGCGCTGCCGCCCCTCAACACAGGGAAGATAGGGAGGAGCAGGCGAGGGTGGGAGGGGAGGGAGAACCCTGGGGAGACCAGAGACAAGGACACGGCGGTGCATGCTGCGAAGGCGCTGCACCGAGGGGTGACCAAGGCGGTGGTGCCAAAGGAGGGTCTGGTGCGACAAGGCGCGACAAGAGCAGGGGGCCGACAACTGACCTGACGCAGACGCAGACGCAGACGCAGCCACCAAAGGGGACTCAGTGGTCAGTGTGTACAGGCCCGGCCCCGGCTGCCGAGTGAAGGTAGCCAGGTGACGACCCGTCTAAGCACACGTGCAGTGTGTCACACCCTCGTAGGCAGAAGTGAACTGGTGAACACCCGCGTCCTGGAGCGCAGAACCCGCCACCAAGTTCGTAGAGAACGAGGGGAGGTAAAGACCCGATAGTGTGCCGGACGGGACAGCAGGACAAGGGAGGACAGTGGAGGAGGTCGCACGGATTGGACCCCCAGAGGGGTCTGCCAGGGAGATTGGAACCGGCCGACTGAGCGGCGTGAGGGTGGTGCTGTCGCGAAAGAAGGAGCGAGAAGCACCAGAGTCAAGTGTGAAGGTGTACAAGGCATGAGCAGGCGCAGTACCAGAGAGAGCAGACTCACCAACACCTGGAGCAGCAGCCTCACCAGTACCTAGAGCAGGAGACACACTAGCCCCTAGAGTAGCAGCCTCACCAGCACCTAGAGCAGCAGGCTCTATACCTGGGTCAGGCGGTACGCACAGGTAACAGGCACGGTCAGCACTAGTAGGCAATGCATACATGGCAGTGAGAATAGCATCATAGTCAAGAGCAAATATATCTACCCTCTGCCCAAGCAGCTCCACCCAGTCAGGGAGCTCAGCCTCGTCGCCAAACTCGGTACGCCAGGCGTCGCTCAGACGGGCGAAGCAGCGGGACTCTGTGTGATTGAGCGTCCCGCAAGCCTGACAAGTCCGAGCACCAGTGTGAATGACGTACGGGCAGCGAACGGTACTCAGATACCCTCTACTCTGAGCGTACCACTCACGAATCTGCTGGGGCGTGTGAGACTCGCGCAGACGTCGCTGGAGCTGCATCTGGCCACCACCAGTAGCAGCAGTAGTAGTAGTAGCAGCAGTAGCACCTCGAGCGCCGCGGCTGCCCCTGTTCCTCGCGGCTGCCCCTGGACGCCGCCCGTGCGTGACTGCCATCGTCGCTCCTGCAGCAGCTGCCACGGAGCGCCCTACTACAGTCGCGGCCTTGCCCTGCAGCAGCTGCCGCGAAGCCTCCTGCCGCCGTCGCGGCCCTGCCCTGCAGCAGCTGTCGTGGAGCTTTCTGCCGCGGTCGCGGCCCCGCCCTGCAGCAGCTGCCGCGGAGCCTTCTGCCGCCGTTGCGGCCCCACCCTGCAGCTGTCACGGCCCCGCCCTGCAGCAGTTGTCGCAGACCTGCCCTACCGCCGACGCGGCCCTACTCTGCGGCCGCTGTTGCGGCCCCGCCGAGCGCCGGCCCTGCCTGCCACTGGTGAGCACCTACCTTGTTCGTGCGCTGCCGCCTGCCTGCCTGCCTGCTTGCTTGCCTCCTGCCTTCCTGCCGGCCTACCTGCCTGCCTGCCTGTCGCGCCTGCCCTGCACGCGCTGCTGCTGCTACTACTGCTATTGCTACTGCTACTGCTACTGCTGCTACTGACAGTGGCCAGATGCAGCTCCAGCGACGTCCGCGTGAGTCCCTCACGCCCCAGCAGCTTAGTGAGTGGTACGCTAGTTGGGGTTGTAGGGGTGGCTGCGCTGCTACTGATTTTACTGCTGTTACTGCTGCTACTGCTGCTAATACTACTACTGCTGCTACTGGTGGTGGCCAGATGCAGCTCCAGCGACGTCCGCGCGAGTCTCGCACGCCCCAGCAGCTTCGTGAGTGGTACGCTCACAGTAGAGGGTATCTAAGTACCGTTCGCTGCCCGTACGTCATTCGCACTGGTGCCCGGACTTGTCAGGCTTGCACGACGCTCAATCACACACAGTCCCACTGCTTCGCCCGTCTGAGCGACGCCTGGCGTACCGAGTTTGGCAACGAGGCTGAGCTCCCTGACTGGGTGGAGCTGCTTGGGCAGAGGGTAGATATATTTGCTCTTGACTATGATGCTATTCTCACTGCCATGTATGCATTGCCTACTAGTGCTGACCGTGCCTATTACCTGTGCGTACCGCCTGACCCAGGTATATAGCCTGCTGCTCTAGGTGCTGGTGAGGCTGCTACTCTAGGGGCTAGTGTGTCTCCTGCTCTAGATACTCGTGAGGCTGCTGCTCCAGGTGTTGGTGAGTCTGCTCTCTCTGGTACTGCGCCTGCTCATGCCTTGTACACCTTCACACTTGAATCTGGTGCTTCTCGCTCCTTCTTTCGCGACAGCACCACCCTCACGCCGCTCAGTCGGCCGGTTCCAGTCTCCCTGGCAGACCCCTCTGGGGGTCCAATCCGTGCGACCTCCTCCACTGTCCTCCCTTGTCCTACTGTCCCGTTCGGCACACTGTCGGGTCTTTACCTCCCCTCGTTCTCTACGAACTTGGTGGCGGGTTCTGCGCTCCAGGACGCGGGTGTTCACCAGTTCACCCCTGCCTACGAGCGTGTGACACACTGCACGTGTGCTCAGACGGGTCGTCACCTGGCTACCTTCACTCAGCAGCCGGGGTCGGGCCTGTACACACTGACCATTGAGTCCCCTCAGGTGGCTGCGTCTGCGTCTGCGTCTGCGTCAGGTCAGTTGTCGGCCCCCTACTCGTGTCGTGCCTTGTCGCACCAGACCCTCCTTTGGCACCACCGCCTTGGTCACCCCTCGGTGCAGCGCCTTCGCAGCATGCACCGCCGTGTCCTTGTCTCTGGTCTCCCCAGGGTTCTCCCTCCCCTCCCACCCTCGCGTGCTCCTCCCTGTCTTCCCTGTGTCGAGGGGCGGCAGCGCGCCGCTCCTCACTCCTCCTCGTTCCCTCCCACAGAGGCTCCCCTGCAGACTCTCCACCTGGACGTGTGGGGCCCAGCCCGCGTCCGTGGACAGGGCCACGAGCGGTACTTCCTGCTGGTCATCGACGACTTCACGCGTTACACCACGGTTTTCCCCTTGCGCACCAAGGGTGAGGTCCTTGATGTTTTGATCCCTTGTATCCGCGCTACTCGTCTCCAGCTCCGCGAGCGGTTCCAGTCGGACTTTCCCATCTTGCGTCTGCACTCTGATAGAGGTGGTGAGTTTTCCTCCGACCTCTTGGCAGCCTTCTGTGAGGAGCACGGCATCACCCAGTCGTTCACGCTTCCGGCCTCTCCGCAGCAGAATGGGGTTGCTGAGCGCCGCATTGGCTTAGTCATGGAGGTCGCTCGTACCTCCATGATCCATGCGGCTGCCCCCCATTTTCTGTGGTCGTTTGCGGTCCGGTACGCCGCGCATCAGCTCAACCTCTGGCCCCGTGTCTCCTTGCCGGAGACCTCGCCCACACTGCTGTGGACGGGGAAGGTTGGCGATGCGTCGCGTTTCCGGGTCTGGGGTGCTCGTGCCTTTGTCCACGATACCACCGCGGACAAGCTCTCCGCCCGCGCTGTTCCCTGTGTCTTCCTTGGCTTTGTCCCTGACGCGCCTAGTTGGCAGTTTTACCACCCCACCTCGCGCCGTGTCTTCCCCTCTCAGGACGTCACGTTCGACGAGTCGGTTCCCTTTTACCGTCTCTTCCCCTACCGCACTGCCCCTCTCCCCCCCCTCTGCCGCTCTTTCTCGCTCCAGGTGCTCCCCAGGTAGACCCCCTCCCCACTCCCGATCCTGCTCCTTCAGGTGTGTCTCGGGTAGACCCTACTCTCTTGCCTGCGCCGGTTGAGGTCACTGGTGACTCAGGTCCTGCTGAGGGTGGTCCTGCTTGGGGTGCTGCTATTGGGGGTGCTGAGCCTTGGGGTGCGGAGCCTGGTGGTGCTGAGCCTAGGGGTGCTGAGCCTGGGGGTGCGGAGCCTGGAGGTGCGGAGCTTGGGGGTGCGGAGACTTGGGGTGCTGAGTCTGGGCGTGAGGAGTCTGGGGGTGCTGAACCTGGGGGTACTGAGTCTGGGGGTGCTGCACCTTGGGAGCGTTGAGGCGTCTGGTGAGCAGTCTCCCTGGGGCAGCCGTCTCCGTAGTCGCTCCGCTGGTACCTCGCCGCTGCACTCTCGTCGTCGACTCCCTCTCTCCCCACAGCAGTTGCGTGAGTGGTACGTTGGCCGTCAGGGTCGCGCTGCTAGAGCTAGGGGCCCTGCTGCCAGAGGCGCTGGAGCCGGTGACTCTGCTACTGGAGTTGTTTCTGCTGGAGGTTCTGGAGCTGCTGAGGGTGCTGGAGATGGAGGTTCTAGAGCTGCTGCGGGTGCTGGTGCTAGACGTTATGGAGCTGGAGGTTCTAGAGCTGCTGAGGGTGCTGGAGCTGGAGGTTCTGGAGCTGCAGCGGGTGCTGGTGCTAGAGGTTCTGGAGCTGGAGGTTCTGGAGCTGCTGAGGGTACTGGCGCTGGAGGTCCTGGAGCTGCTGCGGGTGCTGGCGCTGAGGGTTCTGAGTGTGCTGTTGCGCGGTCTCCTTGGAGTAGCCGCCTTCGTCCGCATGTACCTCTCACCTCTCAGCAGCTGCACGACTGGTACGGTCGCCGTCAGGGTCGCGCTTCTTGAGCTCGGCGCTCTGCCGTTGGAGGTACTTCTGCTGCCGTCACTGGAGCTGGGAGTGGTGCTGGTCCCAGAGGTGCTCGTACTGGAGGTACTGGAGCTGCTCGGGCTGGAGGTGCTGAGCCTGACGGTGCTACTGCTGGAGACCCTGGGTCTGGGGGTGCTGATGCTGGTGACACTGAGGCTGGGGACCCTTGGACTGGAGGTGCTGGTTCTGAGGGTGCTGCTACTGGAGGAGCTGGTCCTGGAGGAGCTGGCGCTGAGGGGTCTGGTGCTGTTGGAGGTGCTGGAGCTGCTGGGGGTGCTGGAGCTGCTGGTGCTGGTGGCACTGCACAGCCGCGCCTGTTCTTTGCTCCGCCGTCTCCGTCGTCTCAGCCACCGTCCGACTCTGTACTTCGCCAAGTTCTTAGTCTCCCTTTGTCTACTGGTCTTCCGTTACAGCCTGGCTTACCGCTGCCTGCTCCTTCTCCTTACACTGAGCAGTCAGGGGGTCTTACTGAGCGTCGTGAGCCTGCGTCGCGTCCTGTCTCGCCTGTCCGTTCTTGTCGTTTCGGTCGTCGTGTTACTAGTTCGCGTCAGCCGGTTGTCCCCGGCACCCACCTCGTAGTTCGTCGTCATTCCTCTCCTCCATAGCATGTTCCCCTGCCGTCCCCTCCTGTGTCTTCTCTGCCTATCGTTTCTGAGCCTGAGTCTGACCGCATTCGTGCTGCTAGCCCTACTGTCACACGTCTGCTAGCCATAGTTGTCACTGACCCATCGTTTGAGTCTGCTGCTGCGTCTACCTTAGTCGCTGAGCTTGTTGACTTTGCTGCTGCCTGTCGTCTAGACTACGCCGCTAGTCTTGTGGCTGAGTCTGAGTCTATCTGTCCTCCGTCCGTCGGGGGTGAGTGTGCTCTTGGCATGGACGTCCTTGAGGACAGGCAGGAGGACCTTGAGTGTCTTGCAGCCGCTGCGCCTCATCTCGTGTCCATGCTGCTTGCCCCTTAGGGAGACCCGGATGCTCCAGACATCCCGACCCCGCGCTCTTACGCTGAGGCGATCGTGGGTGAGTACTCCTCTCAGTGGCAGACAGCCATGGACGCAGAGATGGCATCCTGGAAGTCCACAGGCACCTACGTCGACGAGGTTCCCCCTCCTGGGGGGAACATCGTCAGTGGCATGTGGATTTTCAGGGTGAAGCGGCCGCCAGGTTCTCCGCCTGTCTTCAAGGCTCGTTACGTTGCTCGAGGTTTCAGTCAGCGAGAGGGAGTTGACTTCTTCCAGACCTTCTCCCCCACCCCGAAGATGACCACTCTTCGGGTGTTGCTGCACGTTGCCGCTCAGCGTGACTACGAGCTTCACTCTCTTGACTTCAGCACAGCTTTCTTACAGGGCAGCCTGCACGAGGAGATCTGGCTGCGCCGCCCTCCTGGCTCCACTGGGTCGTTCCCTCCTGGTACCCAGTGGAGCCTCCGGCGGCCGGTCTACGGTCTCCGCCAGGCGCCACATGAGTGGCACGACACACTGAGGACGACACTTGCGGCTCTTGGGTTCGCGCCTTCTACTGCTGACCCGTCGTTGTTTCTGCGCACCGACACTTTGTTGCCGCCGTTCTACATCCTCGTGTACGTCGACGACTTGGTCTTTGCCACTGCGGACACTGAGGCTCTCGCCCTGGTGAAGTCGGAGCTGCAGAAGAGACACACGTGCACAGACCTGGGTGAGCTGCGCAGCTACCTTGGCTTGCAGATCACCCGGGACAGAGCACGCCGCACCATCACACTGACTCAGTCACACATGGTGCAGCAGGTCCTTCAGCGCTTCGGCTTCACCTGGTCCTTGCCACAACACACTCCTCTGGCTACAGGTCACTCGCTCTCAGGTCCACCTTCGGACGAGTCCGTAGAGCCGAGTGGTCCTTAGCCAGAGCTAGTGGGCTGCCTCATGTACCTGATGACCTGCACTCGTCCTGACCTTGCGTACCTTATTTGCCTTCTCGCTCGCTACGTGGCTCCTGGTAGGCACCGACCGGAGCACATGGCTGTTGCTAAGAGGGTATTGCGCTACTTGTGCAGTACATCGGGCATGGGGCTCATGCTTGGAGGGCGGAGCCCAGTTGTCCTCACTGGGCACTCGGACGCTTCTTAGGTTGACGACCTGGCTACACAGCGGTCGTCACAGGGTTACACCTTCAGCCTTGGCTCTGGCTCTGTTTCTTGGCGGTCTACACGCTCGTCTTCTGTTCTCGGCTTCAGTTGTGAGGCTGAGATCTACGCCACAGCCATGGCTGCACAGGAGCTACGCTGGCTCACCTACCTGCTGACCGACCTGGGAGAGCGGCCTCGTTCTCCTCCAGTGCTGTACGTAGACAACAAGGCCGCCATTGCCTTGTGTCATGAGCACAGACTGGAGCACAGAACGAAGCACATCGCTCTGCGTTACTTCCTCGCTCGAGAGTTGCAGCAGCGAGGTCAACTTCGTCTTGCTCACGTGGCCACTCGGGCCAACACTGCTGATGTATTCACCAAGGCACTTCCGTCTGGTGATCATCAGCGTTTCTGTACTTTGTTAGGCCTTGTGCCCACTTTTCCTCACTTGCTGTAGACCTTGTTTGTACTGTGATCTATATATATACCTGCTTGCTTGCTTTGCTAGGTAGAGATCACTGTGATGCTGTTGTTGCATATATACCTCTGCATGTGAACTGGCCTTGTGGCCCTTTGCTTGTGCTCAGTGTGTGTGGTGACGTTGTGATCCACCCTGAGCTTGCTTTGCTTCTCTTGACTGGTCTTGTGACCCCTTGCTCTCCCCCACTTTGCCTATGGGGGTGTGTCAAACTATGATAATGCTTGTGCTGTGTAGATTGTTGTGGGGTAGCCCATAAGGGGTACAACCCAAATTAGGGTTAGCATATGTACCCACATCTCTGTTCAATGCACTCGTTCCTGCTGTTAGATTCTAACAGTTTATAGGGCTTTTTGCGCGGCGGATTGCACAGCGGCGTAAAGACTTGGGGGGGGGGGGGATGATGGGTCAGCCCGGATTTTCGAAACCGGACTCACTACACGACTTTCCGTGGCACTGCAGCGAGCGCAGGCTCAGAGTATTATACAGCACGCGGTGCAGCAGTTGGGAGGGTCAGACGATGGGTGGATGCCCGCACCAGTCCCTTTGGGTGCAGGGCAGGGCAGTTGGCATCACATTACCGGCTGATTTGAGAGCGTGGCAGACATGCAGTATATGTACGATGCATATGTATAGGCGTTAAGCGATTGTGCTGTAAAGGCTGTGTCCCGCGCTGTGATGCGGGTTGCTGTGGTGTTTTGGTCCTTAGGTGTTTCCTTCCTTTAGTTTCTTCCTCTCTTCTTTTCCTCTTTCCACCTTTCCTTTGGCCCTTCTCTTCTTCTCCAGCTCTTCTCTCCGCATCACCCTGTCTTTGTTCCACCATTTCTACCTTCCTCTAATACCCCTTATCTTAATTACCCCGACTTTGTATCACACTTAACCAAGGAGCAGCTTTTAAGGTTCAAACGAGCACCTCAAAACCCTACACCCAACCGAAGAGCTTCCTGCCAGAAACGTGCAGGTTCCTGGTTTCCGGAAGAGGTACTACAGTAGTTCCCAGCAGAAGTTCGAGTGGTGGCGGATGCTTCTTTTTTTCTCCTGAAGGAAATTTTTATTGGTCGTCTCTGAGCTGCCTAAAAGTCAACGTCAGAGGCAACATAGAAAGATGCTGTACTACAACATCCACATCTCTCATAGAGGGACCACAGAAATGTAGTTTCTGTGCCCGCGGGCAGAGGACAGATAATTTGATGTTTTCCTGCAGCCCAGACATTCTTCGGCTTTCCAGTCGAGATCTCACAAGCACTTCTGAACCCTAGCTGCTCCAAAATCTCTCAAAGGTCTCAATTGCTTGCACAGTGGTTCAAGGTCTCATTCAGATGCTTGCACTTGTCCAATCCCAACGAACCAAACCAGTGGGCGCATTGCCCCCGAGACTCTGCAGTAAATGCTGCATTCATGCTCGCGAAGCTCCCTCCCACTCAACCAACCCACATGTGGGCCACTTTACCTCCCAAACCACATGATCGGCACGACGAATTACTGCCAAGCTTACATATCGTACCGTACTGTAACTCATTCATTGTTTTCGCAACCACTCTAAACATCGCTTAGTTCAACTGGTATGAGACTCAGGCAAACCTCAGGCCAACCTGGGTTGCTGTTTGGATAGCAAGAGTTCTTGAAGCTTTCTATTTTGTTACCAAATCTGATTCCTATCTCAAACGTCACAAATCCGATTAGTATCCGCTTATCCGCATAGTTGCCCGAACCAGGACTGATGATAGGACGGGGATCAATGCCTTCGGAAACGGCGCCCAGCTTAGCGCTTCATGGCGTCCCTTGCGTCACAGCTCACGATGTGTTTCGACAGCCACTCCCGGCGTATATAACCCACGTGCTAATGCTCTCCAAATCACTCTGCTCACACCAATCTTCTCTACTTTGACGTATCCCGGAGACTCGCACTCGAGACGCCTCTTGCGACTCTGAGCTGAAGAGCTTCTTCCTCGACAAACAGCCATGGCTCACTATTCCTTCGCCGTGAAAACGCCGTCCCTCAGCAGCGCCGCTGCACGGTCGCGCTTCCCTAAGTCATGCTCAACCGGTTCCGTGAATCACGGAACTGCCACATCATCGTCTGCCTTTCTGTCCCCGCTCGTGTCCCCCTTCGCTTCCCCTCTCGTCTCCCCATTCGCGGCTACCATCGCTCCTGGGGAGATTCATCGTCCTTCAAAGCCGATATTGCCTACACCAAAGCCTTCAAGTCAAGCCTGCGGGAGTTCTGGAACTACGCAGGCTGCTTCTATCGAGCGCAGTTCTGTTTTTCAAGAGTATGTCAGTTGCCGTGATGAAGCCCTGTCTCTTGACAGTGACGATGAGGAGTATACATTGGTAGAGATCGCCTCTCAGGCGCGTATGGAGGCCACCAGACTGACAGTATTGGGATCGCGGAGAGGATCCGTTCACATTCAGCGCGAATCATTCAGCCTCCAAGTGGATATTCCAGTCCACTCCACTCAGCTGAGCTAGGCAAAATTCAATCGGATTTCAATAATGATAGGGAGCACAGAGCAACAGACGCTGACGTTTTCTTTGTGGAAGGATTGTGAGAGGAAAGCAGCAGCTGAGTCTGTCTGGCGCTGCAAACCTGTTTTGAGAGTTTCATGGGGATGCATGCAGTCATGTGGAACGTGTAGTATAGCATGCTTCTTTATCTAGTACTAATTGACTTAGACTTAGTAATAAAGTTGCCTGCCTTAATATTTTCATATTGCCTCTGATTACAATTCGTCTATAGTGATTTCACCAAGTATCAGTTTCATATTCTGCATGAGGTGCAACGGACAGATTGATTCAATGAAAAAATGCCCCTCTTTGTGTATAAACTAAAGACAGCTCAAATAAGGATAACATCTTGTTTTTTCCATTCCAGTGTACACTGTATCATCCACACTCATCAAGTTGAGTTTGTCAGCCTGACATGGAGTTTGCACTAGCAAATTCTGCTCAGAACTTGGCGGTAAATTTCAAACTCTGAAAGCCTGACAAGCTGAGACCGACGCGCTGGCCAGAATTTCCCCCTCCAAACTAGACTCGTGTCAAATCTAGACTGCACATTCCTGGTTCGGATGCTCATTTTGAACATCGACCCTGGATCCTGTCTGTCAAGCCTGAATTCTGAGTCCTGGGTATTCCCAAAGCTGAGCCTCAGCCTTGAAAGCTGTGGC
The DNA here is from genome assembly GCA_948144175.1 of Closterium sp. NIES-65. Taxonomy (NCBI): domain Eukaryota; kingdom Viridiplantae; phylum Streptophyta; class Zygnematophyceae; order Desmidiales; family Closteriaceae; genus Closterium; species Closterium sp. NIES-65. The sequence continues at coordinate 359,085 of CANXME010002194.1, forward strand.
TTGAGCAAAGAATGCTGGGTACTTTCAAACTGGATTTCTGAATGTTCTGGTTTCAGCAATGAATCCTCTAGCCCAAGAACCGTTCTGCACTGGATTTCATGGATTCTTGTTGCAGTACAGTAGTATCCAGATTTTGGAGCTCAGAATGTGAATGTGAGCGGGCATAGTGCAGGCAGAAGCTGAGCGTTGCGGTGAGTGTGAGTGCTTCGTGTTTCCTATTGTGTTCAGATCAGCGTATTAGCTTGTAGTCTGATGCTACCGTAGTTTACATCCGCGGTTCCTTATACAGTCAAGCTCGACACAGAGAAGTTTTTGACTTGAGCTTCCTCGCTAGGGAAGTTAGGCTTTTTTAGACGGAGCATTGGGATTGAACTCTGCTGAAATATCTAACGGTTTAACTGCTATCAGGAAAGGAACCGTCGCCTCACGTCATTAATACCTTATCCCAGGTCAAGAAACGGGTCTTCTCACGTTATCGCCAAACTCCTTGATTGCATCGTCCTTAGCAGTTGGAGTTCAGGGTCCGTCACTGGCGGACTGCTGCGTTCTTCGGAAGCAAGGCATTTGGGAGTTTGACGTAAAGCGAGACGCAGCTTGCGTCCGTCACTGGCGGTCTGCTGCGTGCTTCTGAAGCAAGGTATTATACTGAAGCTTGACGCGACGCAGCCATGGTGGAACCCTCATCCACCACCGACGAGAACCACTGCGAACCGGAGAATAGAGACGATTCCACCTTCAACACCATGAACAACAACTGCAGCAACAGCTGCCACAACAACTATGGCAGCAACGCCTTCCTTCAGTCCGTGTCGCAAATCCACACCCCGCTGAGCAAGCGCGAGACGAACAGCGACATTCACTACCGACCGTCCGCGTTCGCATCATAAGGGGTACAACCCAAATTAGGGTTAGCAGATGTACCCACATCTCTGTTCAATGCACTCATTCCTGCTGCTAGATTCTAACACTCGCTGACTGCAGTGCTTCGGGCGAGCGTCCTACTGCTCTTGGCGGTTCACGCTCTTACTAGCGAGTTTCTCGCTGATACTCGGGGCCTACGCTGGTATGGGCCAACATCGCGCTACATGCCAACGGATTTCCAGCTACTGCGAACGAGTCTTGCTGCTGCTGGCGGATTTCAAGCTTCTATGGGTAGATCTCGCTGACACCTATGAACTTCGCGCTGCTACGGTACGCTCTTGCTGTTGCTAGCGGATTTCTCACTGCTGCGAGCGCCTCGCGTTGCTCCTAGTGGATATCACGCTACTATGGGCGGATCTCGCGCCCGCTGCTAGCAGATCGCTGCTGCTACGGGCAGATCGCGCCTGCTGCCAGCGTATCGCTGCTGCTACGCTCAAATCTCGCCTGCTGCTAGCGGATCGCTGCTGCTACGGGAACAACGCGCCTTCTACTAGCGAATTTCTACTGCTACGGACAGATCACGCCTGCTGCTAGCGGATCGCTGCTGCTACGGGCAAATCGCGCCTGCTGCTAGCGGATCGCTGCTGATACGGGCAAATCGCGCCTGCTGCTAGCGGATCTCTACTGCTACGGGCAAATCGCGCCTGCTGCTAGCGGATCGCTGCTGATACGGGCAAATCGCGCCTGCTGCTAGCGGATCGCTGCTAATACGGGCAAATCGCGCGTGCTGCTAGCGAATTTCTAATGCTACGGACAGATCACGCCTGCTGCTACGGGCAAATCGCGCCTGCTGCTAGCGGATCGCTGCTGATACGGGCAAATCGCGCCTGCTGCTAGCGGATCTCTACTGCTACGGGCAAATCGCGCCTGCTGCTAGCGGATCGCTGCTGATACGGGCAAATCGCGCCTGCTGCTAGCGGATCGCTGCTGATACGGGCAAATCGCGCCTACTGCTAGCGGATCTCTGCTGATACGGGCAAATCGCGCCTGCTGCTAGCAGATCGCTGCTGCTACGGGCAAATCGCGCCTGCTGCTAGCGGATCTCTGCTGCTACGCGCAAAACACGGCTGCTATGACGAATCGCGGCTGCTAGGACGAATCGCGGCTGCTAGGACGAATCGCGGCTGCTAGGACGAATCGCGGCTGCTAGGAGTGTCATCCTAGCAGATTTTGAGAACTGGGGAGCGAGTGGTCGGGTGCTAGGACGAATCGCGGCTGCTAGGACGAATTGCGGCTGCTAGGACGAATCGCGGCTGCTAGGACGAATCGCGGCTGCAGGAGTAGGGTGCGTCTGGATATCGTGCGTCACTCGTTTCTGGCAGGAAGCTCTTCGGTTGGGTGGGAGGTTGGGCTACAGAAACAGGTGTGCCGTCGTACTGTGAGGGGCGAGAGAAACAGCTGGGTTGGGGGGGCGGGGAAGGGGAAGAGGGGAGAGTAGCCTGGGGGGAGGGGCGACTGGTCTGAAACACACAAACTCCCGTTATGGTTTCTCCGAAGGAGCAACATACACTCCCAAAGAAAAGGCTGATCATACAAATCACAAACAAAAGGGCTGAAAAACTTGTGAAAGTTGTGACTTCTAATACCGTAATGTGAGTATCTGGAGTCTGAATCCTACCTATGTCAAAGTTGTGACTCGTCCCATTCAGATGCAATTCCAATCCAATGACATGACATGATATCTAGTCTTTCTAAATTAGTACAAGGGCAAAAGCGTGATATATTACCAAAAAGACCAACCAGAGAGCTGCAGTAGTAGTAAATACAGCCAGCTACATACATCCCTCAACCTAGCTGCCGCTTCCATCCATCCCGTTCCTTCGCCTCCGAATCACTGAAGGGGTTGCACCCACATGGAGGGAAACTGATTCACGCTGGACATACACGGATCCGCGCCGCGATCCCAATATGATCAGTCTAGCAGCCTCCATACGCGCCTGGGAGGCCATCTTCTTCAAGTTAAATTCCTCCTCGTCGTCGCTGTCAAGAGCTTCAAAACTCCAACTGACAATCTCATAAAAAGAAGAGATGTACTCGATGTAAGCAGCCTCGGTAGCGTCGCTCGAAGGTTTCAGAGTAGGCAACTTCAGCTTCAAAGCGAGATAGATCTCCCCAGGAGCGATGGAAGCGGCGAATGGGGAAGCGTGAGGGGAAGCGAACGGGGACAGTGCGGCAAACGATGATGATGCGGCAGCTCCGCAATTCAAGGAACCGGTTGAACACGACCTGGGAAAGCGCGACCTTGCGGCGCTGCCGCCGAGAGACGGCGAGTTCACCGCGAAGGAGAAGCGGGCCATGGGTTGTCGAGGAAGCTCGTCGGCTATGAATTGCAAGAAGTCTCTATCTTGGGAGCAAAAGCTTGCTTGAAAGTGCATTGGAGAGCACAACCGCGCAAATTTTTAGTTGTCGGATGTGGCCCTTCGCGTAATGTGACCTGCGTCAGGCTGCGGTTGGACGATGCTTTCGAAGACATTGTCAGTCCAGGTTCTAGGACCAGCAGTTATAATTCCTGTTTCGACGCTCTTAGAAAATAATACTGACTGACGAAGACTTCTTTTGATTCTGACGAAGACGTTATGAGATAGGAATATGATCTGCTGGCGGATTAGGTACGAGGCTGTTCGGGTTGGTTGAGAAGGCTTATCCAAACAGTGAACCCAGGTTGGCCTTTTGGCAGGTGGGAGTTACTTCAAGGTGAAATCGTTAAAACCCGAGGTTCTGGGCGTTTATGCAAGTATCGGATGCGGTATAGTCCAGTGCGATTTGCTAGCAACAGTAGGGGAATCCGACCTTCACATGAAATCAAGCAAAAGCAAATGGTTACTATGCACACGTCGCTGGACAGTTTTGCATGCACACGGGCTTCTGGAGCGTGCTGGGCTGCGGAGTCTTAGGGGCAATGTGCCTATTGCCCACTGATTTGGTTGGCCTCGTGCAAACTTTTGCGAGAAAATGTTCCCAAAGAGTACGGCATCGAGAACCCTCCAGGGAATGGACGGCGATGACGGTATCAGAAGCAAGGAATCAGAAGTAAACCGGTATGAATCATGATACGGATGCGAAAAAACGGAACTGTTGAAATGTAGTAACCAGATCCTAACTGAAAAAAAATTGGGAGATAGTCGGGCCGTCGCACCAACCAAACGGTCCGTCAGCTGACCAAGAGCATGTTCTTCGGGCGTGGCGTAGACCTCAATGACGCTTCTGGTACACTATACAAATCTCAGGAACAGTCACTGTATCGAGTGTTTTAACAAGTATGGTAAGGGGTTAACGAATTCAGTCACTAACAATAGCCAGAGATTCGCGCGAATGGTCACATATGTAACTCCTGCGAGAAATACTTGAAACTCGGAAATTTTCATGCTCAGGCTAAACCAATCAATCAACTTCTTGAAAAAAAAAAAAAAAAAACTAAAACCCAATCGGAAGATGATGAGATTTGGGAACCAACCAATCCTAAACACCAGGCGAGCTACTTGTCTAGGATTGAACAATCCGAAAATGCATCCAGATTCCTTTTGGGCATCGTCTTTTTTGGGCGATAGTTTCATCTGTGACCATTCGTGTGATTTTTTCCCAGTTGATTGCGACTGATTACGTGAAATCACCCTTTGCAGTGACCGTGTCCGTTATTGTTTAAAACCCGTGGGTCAAGAAGGGCGAAATTGGTTCATCCTTCCTGAGGTTGGTTGGGTGTAACCCCGTGTCCAACAGGGCCAACTTCAAACATGGGAGAGGGAAGCCAAGACCCACTGGCGAAAAAAATTACTGTAGCAACAAAGCTGAGGCATTTCCCAGCCTCGCACGGGAACATCGTCCAACCCATATCTGTCGCCCAACAACAAACTGTCGCAGGAATTCAACATTCAAGTACAGCAGCACAGAGGCACGGAAAACCTACTACCATCCCTTCCCCTTCCGCACTCCGTCCCCCCCCCCCCCCGCCACTGCTCTTCCTTGTGCCAGGTCCCCCCCCGGTAGACCCCCTCCCCCCTCAAGGTCCTGCCCCTTCAGGTGTGTCCCAGGTAGATGCTGTCGAGCCTGTCGAGGTCGCTGGTGACTCTGGTGCTGCTGAGGGTGCTGAGCCTAGGGGTGCTGACTCTGGGGGTGCTGACTCTGGGGGTGCTGAGAGTGTGGGTGCTACGCCTGGGGGTGCGGAGCCTAAGGGTACTACGACTAGGGGTGCTGAGCCTGGGGGTACTGAGTCTGGGGGTGCTGAGCCTGGGGGTGCTACGCCTGGGGGTGCTGAGCCTGGGGGTACTGAGCCCGGGGGTGCTACGCCTGGAGGTGGTGAGCCTAAGGGAGCTGGGCCTGCTCGTGGGGCGTCTGGCGATGCTGAGCCTGGCGGTTCTCCGGGTGCTTCGTCTCGCCGGGAGCCGCTCTCTCCACAGGAGCTGCGTGAGTGGTTTGCCCGGCGCTGGAGGCGAGCTGCTGGAGCTGGAGGTGCTGCGGGTACTGGAGGTTCTGCTGCTGCTGTGGGTGCTGGTGTCGCGTGTCCCAGAGGTGCTCGTACTGGGAGTACTGGGAGCTGCTTCGGGTGTTGGCGCGGAGGCTACTGCTGTCGGTCGAAGAGGCGGTCCTGCTGAGGGTGCTACTGGTGCTGCTGGAGGTACTGGAGTTGGAGGTGCTGCTGGTGTTGGTGCTGCCGCTGGGGGTACTGGTGCTGTCCCTGCTGTGTCTGGAGTCGCCACGCGGCCTCGACCGTACTTCGTTCCGCTCCTTCAGCAGGTTCTTGGTCTCCCGCCTTCTACTGGTCCTCCTCCTCCCTTAGAGTGTCCACAGCCTGTCCTGTCACAGTTACAGTTACAGCCGGCCTCCCCACTGCCTGCTTCGTCTCCCTACACTGGTCCTACTGGAGGTCTTGCTGAGCGTCGTGAGCCTCCGTCTCGCCCTGCGTCGCCTGTCCGTACTGCTCGCGCTAGTGGTCGTGGTTCGCGTCAGCGTCCTCCTCCTGTCCCTGGCACGCACCGGATGTCTCTGCGTCCGTCCACTACTCCTCTGCGTGCCCCTTTGCCTTCTCCTCCTGAGTCTTCTCTTCCTGCTCTTGCCGACCCGGAGTCGGACTCTCTTCGTGCTGCCAGTCCTACTGTCACGCGTCTCCTTGCTACTGTTGTCACTGACCCTTCCTTTGAGTCCACTGCTGCGTCTGCCCTAGTTGCTGAGCTCGTCGACTTTGCTGCTCGCTGTCGTCTAGACTACGCTGCCAGTCTTGTTGCTGAGTCTGAGTCTGTCTGTCCTCCGTCCGTCGGGGGTGAGTGTGCCCTTGGCACGGACGTCCTTGAGGACAAGCAGGAGGAGTTCTAGTGCTTGGCCGCTGCTTCACCTCATCTCGTGTCCGTACTGCTTACCCCTGAGGGAGACCCGGATGCACTTGACATCCCGACTCCGCGCTCTTACGTGGAGGCGATAGAGGGTCCCTACTCTTCTCAGTGGCAGGCAGCTATCGATGCAGAGATGGCTTCCTGGAAGTCCACAAGCACCTACGTTGACGCTGTCCCCCCTCCTGGGGCGAACATCGTCAGTGGCATGTGGATCTTCAGGGTGAAGCGGCCGCCGGGTTCTCCGCCTGTCTTCAAGGCGCGTTACGTGGCTCGTGGCTTCAGTCAGCGGCAGGGAGTTGACTACTTTCAGACCTTCTCTCCCACCCCGAAGATGACCACTCTTCGGGTAGTGCTGCACGTTGCTGCTCACCGTGACTACGAGCTGCACTCTCTCGACTTCAGCACAGCTTTCTTGCAGGGCAGCCTGCACGAGGAGATCTGGCTGCGCCGCCCACCTGGCTTCACTGGGTCTTTCCCTCCTGGTACCCAGTGGAGTCTTCGGGGTCCAGTCTGCGGTCTTCGCCAGGCGCCACGTGAGTGGCACGACACACTGAGGACTACGCTTGCGGCTCTTGGGTTTGCTCCTTCTACTGCTGACCCGTCGCTGTTTCTGCGCACCGACACCTCTCTGCCGCCGTTCTACATCCTCGTGTACGTCGACGACTTGGTCTTTGCCACAGCTGACACTGCTGGACTCGCCTACGTGAAGTCCGAGCTGCAGAAGAGACACACGTGCATAGACCTGGGTGAACTGCGCAGCTACCTTGGCTTGCAGATCACCCGGGACAGAGCACGCCGCACCATTACCCTGACTCAGTCACACATGGTGCAGCAGGTCCTTCAGCGCTTCGGCTTCACGTACTCCTCGCCTCAGGCCACTCCTCTGCCTACTCGCCACTCGCTCTCAGCTCTGCCTTCGGATGAGTCCGTAGAGTCGAGTGGCCCATATCCAGAGCTTGTTGGCTGCCTCATGTACCTGATGACCTGCACACGACCTGACCTTGCATACCCTCTTAGCATTCTCGCACGCTATGTTGCTCCTGGGAGACACCGACTAGAGCACATGGCTGCAGCGAAGAGGGTGTTGCGCTACTTGTGCAGTACGTCGGGCATGGGGCTAGTGCTTGGAGGGCGGAGTCTAGTGGTCCTCAATGGGCACGCGGACGCTTCTTGGGCTGATGACCAGGCTACGCAGCGGTCGTCACAAGGTTACACCTTCAGCCTTGGTTCCAGCTCTGTTTCGTGGCGAGCTACTCGCTCGTCTTCTGTTCTCGGCTCCAGTTGTGAGGCTGAGATCTACGCCGGGGCCATGGCTGCACAGGAGCTTTGCTGGCTCACCTATCTGCTGACCGACCTTGGAGAGTCGCCTCGTTCTCCTCCAGTCCTGTACGTAGACAACAAGGCCATGCTGGCCTTGTATCGAGAGCAGAGACTGGAGCACAGAACAAAGCACATTGCTCTTCGCTACTTCCTTGCTCGTGAGCTACAGCAGCGTGGTCAGTTACGGCTTTCGTACGTGGCCTCTGAGGCCAACACTGCTGATGTCTTCACCAAGGCACTTGCGCCTTGTGATCATCAGCGCTTCTGCACGCAGCTGGGTCTTGTGCATGTCTTGCCTCACTTGCTCACCTCTTGACCTTGCTTGTACTGTTGCATATATATACACCTGCTCTTGCTTTTGTAGTCCTTTAGATATATGTACTCCTGCATGTGAACTGGCCTTGTGGCCTTGAACTTGTGCTCAGAATGTGTGGTGACTTTGTGATCCACCCTGAGCTTGCTTTGCTTTGCTTTGCTTGACTGGTCTTGTGACCCCTTGTTCTCCCCCACTTTGCGTATGGGGGTGTGTCAGAACATATAGCTTGTGCTTATTGTGTAGGCTATAGTGGGGTAGCCCATAAGGGGTACAACCCAATTAGGGTTAGTACTTGTACTCAGTTCGTTCATAGTTCATCCTTTCTCGTTTCAGTTTTCTCACAACAAAGCTGAGGCATTTCCCAGCCTCGCACGGGAACATCGTCCAACCCCAATCTGTCGCCCAACAACAAACTGTCGCAGGAATCCAACATTCAAGTACAGCAGCACAGAGGCACAGAAAACCTGTCCCAAAATGCCCCACGTATTTCCCGAGTTTTATGACGAACTATTAGCCTCTAATCACTCGCCGCTTGGCCTCTATACCGCACGGTAAGGTCGTGCAAAGGCCGTCACACAGAAGATACACGTATTAGAGAGTCTGATTAGTCGACATTGTCAACAGCCGGACTGTGGAACGGATCACACGGTCGCTACGGCGGGACTTTCACCACGCGCCAATCACATAAAGCGGCGCATCCCGTAAGGGCGGATTTAGGGAAAGGCCTGGTGGAAGTGAACCGGGTAGCCATAAATCAGTGTCTCATCTCGAATAACCTTAGAAATAGGGGCAATATTCTCGAAAATCGACAGCCTACGGCAGTCCCGTTCATGCCTAGTAATCTTGCTCATGCAGTCGCCCGATGGACTCGTTCTATAACGAAAAGGCCCTAGGGGAACGAGGAGTAACACAATGTCCCACGAAGGCCACGATTAGCGTAGCAAAAAGGAAGTTACAATGTCAACCTCCACCAATGAAACGTCTCGTACAAAATCTCCCGCTCTCTTACCTTGCACACGCGCCACGCTCAAATGTTCCGTCGCAATCTCTACGCCACAGCCACACCCACGCATTCTGATTGCCGCATAAGCGCCATCACGGTTAGGGTTTCCGCATTTGGAAAACCGTGCCGCATTGGCGGCATTCGCCCTGCCCCATTCACCCGCGACATTCGTGGCGATGAATCCACCCTATAGCAACGACGCGTAAACGTCCACGAAATCCGCACTCCCGCTGCCTCATTCGCCTTACACTATCACCCCACTACAATCGCAGATTGCACAACGGAAAAGGAGAGAAGCGGCACTGAAGGAATCTCCCCAAGGGCAATCGCAACGGTGAGCTCCACCACAAACTCGCCCTCTCATACACCAACCCTAAATAGCCCCTTTTCATTCTCTCGTCCTCAATCTCCCCCTGCATTTCTTCCTTCTTCGAGCTGCTCCCACCATTCAATCAAACAAGAGCGCCCTTTATCTCTCTCCCTTCCTCGACATCCCCATTGAATTCAACCTCCCTCAATGTTCCCCTCTCATACCCTCTCTCTACCTCCCCCTTTCTATCAACCTCCCTCGTTCTCCCCCTTACATTCACCCTCCCTCGAACTCCCTGTCAGATTAATATGACATAGCTACTGTTGGCTATAGTGGGGTAGCACATATGGGGTACAGCTTTCTGGGGTTTGTACTTGTACCCAACTTTCCCTTAGTCATTTCATTCTCGTTCTCTTTTCTCATGGTATCGAGCAGGTTCCCAAGTGGGAACTGTTCCTAGGGCCCACCGACTTTTTTTTCCTGCCTGGGGCGTGTCCCGCCCCTGCCCAAAGCGCGCTTAGGGTCGCGCCTTCCCTAGCGGCCCCGTCGCGTCGCCCTAAGCGGTTCCGTCGCGCCGCCCTTCGCGGCCGCGTCGCGCCGCCCCTTCGTGGCCCCGTCGCGCCGCCCCTTTTGCGGCCCCGTCATACCGCCCTCAGCGGCCCGTCGCCGCCCTCCCCTTGTGGCCCGTCGCCGCCCTTTCACCTGCGGCCCCGTCGCCGCCCTTACAGCGGCCCCGTCGCTGCCCTTGCAGCGGCCCCGTCGCCGCCCTCCCCTTACGGCCCGTCGCCGCCCTCCCCTTACGGCCCGTCGCCGCACTTACAGCGGCCCCGTCGCCGCACTTACAGCGGCCCCGTCGCCGCCCTCCCCTTACGGCCCGTCGCCGCCCTTTCAGCGGCCCCGCCGCCTTCTTCAGCGGCCCCGTCGCCACCCCTGCAACGGCCTCGACGCTGCCCTTTCAGCGGCCCTCCCGCCGCCTCCTCTGCGGCCGCGTCGCCGCTCACTTCAGCGGCCCCGCCGCCCCTCGCGGCCCCGCCTTCCTTAGCGGCACAGCCGCCCAGCAGCCGAGCCCCCGAGCAGCCGAGCCGCCCAGCAGCCGAGCCGCCGAGCCGCCCAGCAGCCGAGCCGCCGAGCCGCCGAGCCGCCGAGCCACCCAGCAGCCGAGCCGCCGAGCCGCCGAGCAGCCAACCGCCGAGCCGCCGAGCCGCCCAGCAGCCGAGCCGCCGAGCAGCCGAGCCGCCCAGCAGCCGAGCCGCCGAGCAGCCGAGCCGCCCGAGCCGAGCCGCCGAGCCGCCCAGTCACCGAGCAGCCGAGCCGCCCAGTTGCCGAGCCACCGAGCCGCCCGAGCCGCCCTGTCCGATAAGAGCAGCGCCTCTGTCACTACACTGCCCTTACCCTACTGTTCGCGCTGCTAGTCTACTGCTGTCATGGCTACCCCTAGTGTCCTCGCTTTTGACGCCGAGGGTCGGGCCATTGACTTTGACGTCTGGGTAGATGACCTGCATCTTTTCCTACAGTGCGATAGGGCAGACGGTCTCTCCCTCTTTGACCTCACCTCTGGTGCCTCTCCTGCCCCTGCTGCTGATGCTGACGCCACTGTTCGCTCACAGTGGGCCACACGCGATGCTGCTGCACGTCTTGCTGTGCGTCGCCACCTCCCTACCTCTGAGCGTGCGCACTTTAGTCAGTACAAGAGTGCTCAGACCTTGTACGACGCTGTAGTTGCACGCTACTCCTCCCCTGCCACTGCTGCACTGAGCCGCCTCATGCTACCGTACCTCTTCCCTGACCTTGCTGCCTTTCCCACAGTCGCTGACCTCATTACGCACCTCCGCACTATTGACACTCGCTACCGCGCTGCGCTTCCTGCTGAGTTCTGCGCCAAGAACCCCCCCCCCCCCCCCCATGTACATCACTCTCTACTACATCGTCACCCGCCTCCCTGACTCCCTTCGCGTAGTCAGGGACCACTTCCTCTCAGTTTGCCCCACCACTCTCACCGTTGACCTCCTCGAGAAGGCCCTCCTAGCAGCGGAGAAGAGCATAGTTGTTGTAGGAGCCTCTCGTGGTGACCCTCGCACCCCCATCAATGAGGGGTGTTCTCCCTCCCCCCTTTTGCCCTCTGTTGCCTCTGCTGCTGCAGCCGACCTCGTTGGGCTTGAGTCGGTCGGTGCGGCGTCTACCCCTAGCGGGAGACGCCGCCCTGGCAAGGGCAAGGGTGGCAGGGGCGCTGGAGGAGCTAGCGGGGGCGGTGGAGGAGGCGGTGGAGGCGGTGGAGGGGGTGGGGGGGGCGGTGGGGGTGGTGGCGGGGGTGGAGGTGTCGGTGGCGGCAGTGGAGGCGGAGGCGGCGGCGGTGGTGGCGGTGGGAGCGGAGGTGGCGGAGGTGGCGGCGGTGGAGGAGGCGGTGGCGGTGGAGGTGGAGCTGGTCGGGGTGGCGCTGCGCAGAGGGTGGGCTCCGGTGGTGGTCAGCGCCAGCAGCAGCAGCAGCGCAGTCGTGACATCCCCCCCCCTCAGCAGCTCCGTGAGTGGTACGCTGCACGCCAGCGGGGTGGGGGTACTGGTCCGTGCACCTATGTCCTACGCACCGGCGACCGCGCAGGTGAGTAGTGCGGGGGTGCGCACTCCACGCAGCGCTGCTTTGGCCGCCTGACGGACGCTTGGCATCACCAGTTCCCGGAGGCCACTGAGATCCCCCGCTGGGGCGAGCTTTCTAGGGCGGGAGTAGCTGTCTTTGACCTTGACTTTGATGCTATTCTTGCTGCCATGTATGCTGTGACTATTAGTGATGAGGGTGACTGTTACCGGTGTTTTCCGCCCGACCAGGACATTGAGACTGCTGCTCTAGGTACTGGTGAGGCTGCTGCTCTAGGTGCTAGCGAGGCTGCTGCTCTAGGTGCTCGTGCGTCTGCTCCCTCAGGTGCTGGTGAGTCTGCTCTCTCAGGTACTGCGTCGGCTTCGGCCTCCCACACCTTCACCCTTGACTCGGGGGCTTCTCGCTCCTTCTTTCGAGACCGCACCACACTCACGCCGCTTGGCCGGCCAGTTGCAGTCTCTCTGGCAGACCCCTCTGGGGGTCCTGTTCTTGCTCACTACTCCTCTGTCCTCTCGTGTCCGGCGGCCCCCTCTGGCACCCTGTCTTGTCTTTACCTCCCCTCTTTCTCTACGAACTTGGTGAGTGGTGCTGACCTACAGGATGTGGGGGTTCACCAGTTCACTCCTGCGAGTCAGCGGGTGACCCACTGCACGGACGCTCGGACAGGTCGACACCTGGCCACGTTTACACGTCGGCCGGGGTCGAGCCTGTACACACTGACCACTGCGTCTCCTCCAGTCACTGCGTCTGGTCAGGTAGCTGCGTCGGGTCAGGTGTTTGCTGCAGCGTCCAGGTCTGGTCCTGAGTCTGCCCCCTACTCGTGTCGCCTCCTGTCTCACGAGACTCTCCTCTGGCACCACCGCCTTGGTCACCCCTCTCTGCTGCGTCTCCGAGGCATGGCCTCCCGTGTCCTTGTCTCTGGTCTTCCCCGGTCCCTCCCTCCCCTTCCTCCTGGGCCTGGCCCTACCTGCGTCCCTTGTGTCGAGGGGCGGCAGCGGGCTGCCCCTCACTCCTCCCAGTTTCCTCCGACAGAGGCCCCGCTGCAGACGCTTCACATGGACGTGTGGGGCCCGGCCCGCGTCTTTGGACAGGGTCACGAGCGCTACTTCCTGCTGGTGGTTGACGACTACTCGCGTTACACCACAGTCTTCCCCTTGCGCAGCAAGGGTGATGTCACTGAGGTCGTCTCCAGCTCAGGCAGAGCTTCGGCTCAGACTTCCCTGTTCTGCGTCTGCACTCTGACAGAGGCGGAGAGTTCTGCTCTGGCCTTCTGCGAGCCTACTGTCGTGCACGAGGCATCCGCCAGACCTTCACGCTTCCGGACTCTCCACAGCAAAATGGGATTGCTGAGCGCTGCATTGGCATGGTCATGGATGTCGCTCGTACGTCCATGATGCATGCGGCTGCCCCCCATTTTCTGTGGCCGTTTGCGGTTCGGTACGCGGCGCATCAGATCAACCTTCACCCCAGGGTCTCCATGCCGGAGAACTCCCCAGCTTTGCTGTGGACGGGGAAGGTTGGCGATGCGTCTGCGTTCCGTGTCTGGGGATCTCGGGCGTTTGTCCGCGACTTGTCTGCGGACAAACTGTCCCCTCGCGCCGCTCCTTGTGTCTTCCTTGGCTTCCCCCCTGACGCGCCAGGGTGGCAGTTCTACCACCCCACCTCTCGCCGTGTTTTGTCCTCCCAGGACGTCACGTTTGACGAGTCGGTCCCCTACTACTGTCTCTTCCCCTACCGCACTCCGTCCCTCCCCCCGCCACCGCTCTTCCTTGTGCTAGGTCCCCCCCCAGTAGACCACCTCCCCCCTCAGGGTCCTGCCCCTTCAGGTGTGTCCCAGGTAGACGCAGTCGAGCCTGTCGAGGTTACTGGTGACTCTGGTGCTGCTGAGGGTGCTGAGCCTGGGGGTGCTGACTCTGGGGGTGCTTAGCGTGTGGGTGCTACGCCAGGGGGTGCTGAGCCTGAGGGTGCTACTATTGGGGGTGCTGAGCCTGGGGGTGCTGAGCCTGGGGGTGCTACCACTGAGGGTGCTGGGCCTCGGGGTGCTGAGCCTGGGGGTGCTACGCCTGGGGGTGCTGTGCCTGGGGGTGCTACGCCTGGAGGTGCTGAGTCTGGGGGTGCGGAGACTGAGGGAGCTAGGCCTGCTCGTGTGGCGTCTGGCGGTGCTGGGCATGGAGGTTCTCCGGGTGCTTCGTCTCGGCGGGAGCCACTCTCTCCACAGGAGCTGCGCAAGTGGTTTGCCCGGCGCTGGAGGCGTGCTGCTGGAGCTGGAGGTTCTTTGGCAGCTGAGGGTGCTGGTGTCGTGGGTCCCGGAGGTGCTCGTACTGGAAGTACTGGAGCTGCTGGGCCTGCGGGTACGACTGGAGCTGGAGCTGCTGAAGGTGTTGGCGCTGAGGCTACTGCTGTCGGTCCTGGAGGCGGTCCTGCTGGGGGTGCTACTGGTGCTGCTGGAGGTACTGGAGCTGGGGGTGCTGCTGGCGCTGGTGCTGCCGCTGGGGGTACTGGAACTGTCCCTGCTGTGTTTGGGATCGCCGCGCGGCCTCGGCCATACTTCGTTCCGCTCCTTCAGCAGGTTCTTGGTCTCCCGCCTTCTACTGGTCCTCCTCCTCCCTTAGAGTGTCCACAGCCTGTCCTGTCACAGTTATAGTTACAGTCGGCCTCCCCACTGCCTGCTCCTTCTCCCTACACTGGTCCTACTGGAGGTCTTGCTGAGCGTCGTGAGCCTGCGTCTCGCCCTGCGTCGCCTGTCCGTGCTGCTCGCACTAGTGGTCGCGGTTCGCGTCAGCGTCCTCCTCCTGTCCCTGGCACGCACCGGATGTCTCTGCGTCCGTCCACTGCTCCTCTGCGTGCCCCTTTGCCTTCTCCTCCTGAGTCTTCTCTTCCTGCTCTTGCCGACCCGGAGTCGGACTCTCTTCGTGCTGCCAGTCCTACTGTCACACGTCTCCTTGCTACTGTTGTCACTGACCCTTCCTATGAGTCCACTGCTGCGTCTGCCCTAGTTGCTGAGCTCTTCGACTTTGCTGCTCACTGTCGCCTAGACTACGCCGCCAGTCTTGCTGCTGAGTCTGAGTCTGTCTGTCCTCCGTCCGTCGGGGGTGAGTGTGCCCTTGGCATGGACGTCCTTGAGGACAAGCAGGAGGAGTTCCAGTGCTTGGCCGCTGCTTCACCTCATCTCGTGTCCGTAGTGCTTACCCCTGAGGGAGACCCGGATGCACTTGACATCCCGACTCCGCGCTCTTACGCGGAGGCGATAGAGGGTCCCTACTCCTCTCAGTGGTAGGCAGCTATGGACGCAGAGATGGCTTCCTGGAAGTCCACAGGCACCTACGTTGACGCCGTTCCCCCTCCTGGGGCAAACATCGTCAGTGGCATGTGGATTTTCAGGGTGAAGCGACCGCCGGGTTCTCCGCTTGTCTTCAAGGCGCGTTACGTGGCTCGTGGCTTCAGTTAGCGGCAGGGAGTTGACTACTTTCAGACCTTCTCTCCCACCCCGAAGATGACCACTCTTCGGGTACTGCTGCACATAGCTGCTCACCGCGACTACGAGCTGCACTCTCTTGACTTCAGCACTGCTTTCTTGTAGGGCAGCCTGCACGAGGAGATCTGGCTGCGTCGCCCACCTGACTTCACTGGGTCTTTTCCTCCTGGCACCCAGTGGAGCCTCCGGTGGCCAGTCTACGCTCTCCGCCAGGCGCCCCATGAGTGGCACGACACACTGAGGATTACACTTGCGGCTCTTGGGTTTGCTCCTTCTACAGCCGACCCGTCGCTGTTTCTGCGCACCGACACCTCTTTGCCGCCGTTCTACATCCTCGTGTACGTCGACGACTTGGTCTTTGCCACAGCTGACACTGCTGGACACGCCCACGTGAAGTCCGAGCTGCAGAAGAGACACACGTGCACAGACCTGGGTGAACTGCGCAGCTACCTTGGCTTGCAGATCACCCGGGACAGAGCATGCCGCACCATTACCCTGACTCAGTCACACATGGTGCAGCAGGTCCTTCAGCGCTTCGGCTTCACGTACTCCTCGCCTCAGGCCACTCCTCTGCCTACTCGCCACTCGCTCTCAGCTCTGCCTTCGGATGAGTCCGTAGAGTCGAGTGGCCCGTACCCAGAGCTTGTTGGCTGCCTCATGTACCTGATGACCTGCACACGACCTGACCTTGCATACCCTCTTAGCATTCTCGCACGCTATGTTGCTCCTGGGAGACACAGACCGGAGCACATGGCTGCAGCGAAGAGGGTGTTGCGCTACTTGTGCAGTACGTTGGGCATGGGGCTTGTGCTTGGAGGGCAAAGTCCAGTGGTCCTCACTGGGCACGCAGACGCTTCTTGGGCTGACGACCAGGCTACGCAGCGGTCGTCACAGGGTTACACCTTCAGCCTTGGTTCCGGCTCTGTTTCGTGGCGGGCTACCCGCTCGTCTTCTGTTCTCGGCTCCAGTTGTGAGGCTGAGATCTACGCCGGGGCCATGGCTGCACAGGAGCTTCGCTTGCTCACCTACCTGCTGACTGACCTCGGAGAGCCGCCTCGTTCTCTTCCAGTGCTGTACGTAGACAATAAGGCCATGCTGGCCTTGTGTCGAGAGCAGAGACTGGAGCACAGAACGAAGCACATTGCTCTCCGCTACTTCCTTGCTCGTGAGCTACAACAGCGTGGTCAGTTGCGGCTTGCGTACGTGGCCTCTGAGGCCAACACTGCTGATATCTTCACCAAGGCACTTGCGCCTTGTGATCATCAGCGCTTCTGTACTCAGCTGGGTCTTGTGCCTTCCTTGCCTCACTTGCTCACCCCTTGACCTTGTTTGTACTGTTGCATATATATGTACACCTGCTCTTGCTTGTCTAGCCTTATATATATATATAATCCTTCATGTGAACTGGCCTTGTGGCCTTGAACCTGTGCTCGAAATGTGTGGTGCCTTTGTGATCCACCCTGAGCTTGCTTTGCTTTGCTTGACTGGTCTTGTGACCCCTTGTTCTCCCCCACTTTGCCTATGGGGGTGTGTCAGATTTATATGACATAGCTACTGTAGGCTATAGTGGGGTAGCACATATGGGGTACAGCTTTCTGGGGTTTGTACTTGTACCCTTAGTCATTTCATTCTCGTTCTCTTTTCTCACTCCCCATTCATTCTCTCCGACATGCGCACTCCCTTGCTTTTGGCGCGCATCGAGCTCCCCCCATCATTCTCCCCCCATCCAGCCCCCCCCCTCGCTCTCTCACCCCCATCGAGCTCCCCCCGTCGTTCTCCCCCATCAACCTCCCCTTTCCTCTCTCCCCCCATCCAACTCCCCCAATCATTCCCGGCCCATAGAGCCCCCCCCATCATTCTCCCTCCCCTCGAACTCCCCCCTACCATTCTCCCCCCATGAGCTCCTTTTCTGCAAAATGCACGATGTTCTCCTTTTTCGACCTCCCCCCATCATTCTCCCCCCATAGAGCTCCACCCATCCGTTCTCCCATCGACCTCCTCCCATCATTCTCCTCCCATAGAGCTCCCCCCATCATTCTGTCAAACATTTATGCTATAGTCTTTCTAGGCTGTAGTGGGGTAGATAGTATGGGGTACAGTTTTCTAGGGTTACATATTTGTACCCAACTCATTTCCTAGTCCATCATTCCTCATTCTTTCACACATTCTCCTCCAATAGAGCTCCCCCCATCATTCTCCCCCCATAGAGCTCCCCCCAACATGCTCCCCCCATCGACCTCCCATATACTCTCCCCCCCCATCCAGCACCCCTTTTCATTCTCCCCCCATCGACCCTCCCTTTACTCTCTCCCCCCATCGAGCTCCCCCTATCATGGTCCCCCCTACTGGCTCCCCCTATCATGCTCCCCCAATCGAGGTCCCCCCTACTGGCTCCCCCTATCATGCTCCCCCAATCGAGCTCCCCCCATCATCCCCCCCCCCATCGAACCCCCCCCTACCACTCTCCCCCCATAGAGCTCCCCCTATCATGCTCCCCCCGTCGAACTCCCCCTATCATTTACCCCCCCCATCGAACTCTCCCATACCGTGCTCCCCACATAGAGCTCCCACAATCGTTCTCCCCCCATCGAACTCCCCCCACCAGCATCCTCCCATCGACCTCCCCCCATCATTCTCCCCCCATAGAGCTCCCCCCGTCCACCCTCTCATTTCCCCCCGTGCTCCCTCTCAGCCCCCCTACTACTCACCATCATTTCCCGCCTTGCTCTCTCTCATTTCCCCCTATCATGGTCCCCCCTTCTAGCTCCCCCTATCATGCTCCCCCAATCGACCAGCAACTAGCACCCCCCCCACCCATCGAACTCCCCCCTACCACTCTCCCCCCATAGAGCTCCCCCTATCATGCTTCCCCATCGAGCTCCCCCTATCATTTCCCCCCCTTCCATCGAGCTCCCCCTATCATTTCCCCCCCTCCCATCGAGCTCCCCCTATCATTTCCCCCCCTCCCATCGAGCTCCCCTATCATTCTCCCCCCATCCAGCTCCCCAGTTCAGTCTTCCCCATCGATTTCCCCCTATCGTCTCCCCCCATCAAACTCTCCCCTACGGTTCTCCTCCCATAGAGCCGCCCCTATAATTCTCCCCGCATCCAGCTCCCCCTATCGTTCTCCCCCCATCGAGCTCCCCCTATCATTCTCCCCCCATCGAGCTCCCCCTATCAATCTCCCCCCATTGATTTCCCCCTCTCATTCCCCCCCCCAATCGAACTCCACCCTACCTTTTTCCCCCCATAGAGCTCCCCCCTCATCATTCTCCTCCCATAGTGCTCCCTCCATCATTCCCCCCCCATAGAGCTCCCCCCATCGACTTCCCATTTACTCTCCCCCCCCATCCAGCACCCCCTTTTATTCTCCCCCCATGAACCTTCCCTTTACTCTCTCCCCCCATCGAGCTCTCCCTATCATTGTCCCCCCTTCCAGCTCCCCCTATCATGCTCCCCCAATCGAGCTCCCCCTATCATTCCCCCCCCATAGAACTCCCCCCTACCATTCTCTCCCCATAGAGCTCCCCCTATCATTCTCCCCCCCCCCTACCATTCTCCCCCCTATCGTTCTCCCTCCAGTGACCTGCCCATGCCCATTTCATTCTCACACCCTCGGGCTCCCCCAATCATCCTCCCCCCCCCCCCCCCCCCCCCCCCTCCCCGTCCTGCCCCTTTCATTCTCTCCCTCCTTTATCTACCCTTACGTTCCTCAATACCCCCTAATATCGCTCTCAGTTTGCCCCATACTCCCAATCATTTCCCACTTTCTACGTCTCAATTCCCCCCGTAGCTCCCTATCAGCCGCCCCCGAACCCCCCCCTTGTCACCACCATTTCCCTCCCTTGTTCCCATTCATTTCCCCACCTTCTCCCCCACATGTCCCCCCCTTATCCATCTCATATCCCCCCCTTTTCCCTCACACTGCCCCACCTAGCCCTCCTCATTTCTAACCTTGCTCCATCTCTGCCCGCCCCCTTCTCGTCCTCATTTCCCCCCTACTCCCTCTCATTAACCCCACTGCTCACCTTAATTTCCCCCCCTGATCCTTAACACTACCCCATTTCTCCACCTCATTACCACCCTAGCCGCCTCTCACTTCCACCCTTCCACCCTCTCATTTCCCCCCGTGCTCCCTCTCAGTCCCCCCACTACTCAACATCGTTTCACGCCTTGCTCTCTCTCATTTCCCCCTCTTCTCACTCTCATTACGGCCCTTCTCCCTTCCTATTCCCCCTTTGCTCCCCGTCATTTCCCCCCCTGCTCCGTCTCTCTTCCATCCGTGCTCCCCCTCACTTCCACCCTTGCTCACCCTCATTTCCCCCCTTGCGCCCTCTTATCCTCCCCCTCGTCTCCCACCTTTCTACCAGGCAGTTCCCCCCCCCCCCTGCTCACACTGACATACCCCCCCCCTTCTCCATCTCACTTACCCCCACGATCATCCACTTACCAACCTTGATCCCTAACATTTCCCCCCTTGCTCGTAAGAGCCCCCCCCCCCTTCTCACTCCAATTTCCCCCTTGCCCACAATCAGGTTCCCCCTTCTCCTGCAAAAGCACCCGCACCCCTCTCATCTCCCTCCATCACCCCATCATTTCTCTCCCTTCTCCCCCTTATTTTCCCCACCGTGCTCCACTTCTTCCCCCTCCCAGCCCTGGCATAGCCCCATTGCCTTCCCGTCCTTCTCATCTCCCCTCCGTCACAGGGTGGTTTCCTTGTAAAATACTGGGCCCCACTCCCTCTCTTCCATTCTCCCATCCATTCTCCCACCCATGACATGCGTCTCTCATTCTCCCACCCTCGATCTCCCTCAATCATCCCCCCCATTTGCGACCAGGGTGCGATGGCGTCTCGTACTAGCACTAGCTCCGAACCCCGGGATGTGATGGGTCGGGCAGTACGCGAAATTGCTCTAGGTCATCGAACGCCACAATTGTCGATTTCGAGACATCTCCAGGAGCCAATTGCTCTCTTGCGAAGTGGGGCTACGCTTCTATTTGACGGGAAGCAGATAGCATCTTGTGGGGACTTGATGTATTTGTACACGCTGGCAGCACCGCGCCTCACCAAATGGCTTATGGCGATAGCGGCCACTAAAGGTACGTTAGTTATGTTTAGCCACGCCATGTCTGCATTGTGGCGCGCGGGCATGGACGCATCGCGCAATTGCCGGTCCAGTACTCGCCACCAGTTGTTGCCCTCATAATAATCCAGAGACGGATGGACCAGAGGCACTAGAGATTGCACGCAAGCGTCTTTGTGCACATGGCCAGGAGTTGCAGTTTGGTGGTGAGGACGTGGTGGGCCGCGCCGGGGATCTCCTGTCCCGAACACCAGGCGCGATTGACCCCGTTACCTATGGGTTTGCGGATTGTTTTTTCAACAGCGAAGGGGTCCTGCAAAACGTCACCGGTTTTAACCATGGAGGGCATCGTCGTGGCGACAAATACAAGCATCTCAAGGAAACAGGTGAGGATGTGTGAAAAGCGATTGCGGGCATATGGTAAGGTGTGGTGTAACCTTTGCCCATCCGTAGTCTCCTTTGCCCATCCCCTGTCTCCTTTGCCCATCCCCTGTCTCCTCTGCCCATCCCCTGGCCCCTTAGCCCATCTGATGTCTCCTTTGCCCACCCGCTGGAACCTTTGCCCATCCGTTGTCTCCTTTGCCTATCCGCTATCTTCTTTGCCCATTCCCTGTCTCCTCTGCCCATCCCCTGGCTCCTTTGCCCATCCGCTGTCTCCTTTGCTCATCCGCTGTCTCATTTGCCCATCCGCTGGAACCTTTGCCCATCTGTTGTCTCCTTTGCCCATCCGTTGTCTCCTTTCCCCATCCCCTGTCTCCTTTGCCCATCCCCTGTCTCCTTTGCCCATCCCCTGTCTCCCTTGCCCATGCCATGTATCCTTTGTCCATCCCCTGTCTCCCTTGCACATTCGCTGTCTTCTTTGCCCATCCCCTGTCTCCATTTGTGATTATGAAATGTCGATTGTCCCCTATAAACCCCCCTTTCGTTTCAAACAGGGGAACTGCCCGAAGGGCTCGATTCCGCAATGGAGGGGCAACTTGCTCGCGATTTAGAAGAAGTGGTGCTCGAGCTCGAGGAGGACATGGTGCCGCTACCTGAAGGAGAGATCAACGTCCTACGCGCCGCTACCCCTATCTCTGAGGCGGTCCATGAGAGCTCCCACGCTCAAGGGCAATCGACGAGTGGACTTGGGGTGGTTGAGGGGTCGCTCAATAGCCCAACTCCCCCGGAATCTGAGGCGATTGGGCAAGGGGGAATGAGAGGGGGGCGTGGCTGCGTTGGGATTGGATTGGAGAGCATTCCAGAGAGTCAGCATGAGGATGACATTCCTCCACCCCCTGGGATCCTGCCGGGCGCATGCACGTCGAGGTTCGTCACCCCGAATGCCAGGTGGGCATTGTTTTCGCCCGGGCTGATTCCCTTACTACCTTGCCATGATGCTACCCCATGCTGCATGGCGTACCCGGGTGCAAGTTCAGCATGGACATGCCGTTGCCTCGACTGCTGCCTTTTCCTGTAGTTGTCCCATGCTATTTGCCATTCCTTGGGTTGATGAGCATCTCAATCAGATCACGTTTTTGTTGCATGGATTGCATGACCAGGGTTGCATCAGCTTGACGTTTTCCCTTCCTCTGTTTTGCCCCATGTCATGTTGCAATTACACACGTCAGGGAAGCGGCAACTGTAGTGGAGGACCACCCCTCGACGGGCTCGTCACCCCCTCCTGGTTTAGCAAGTGTCGCCCAGCGTTGCCGAGCTTGCGGGAAGCGTGGCATGTCTACTTGATCCGCTATTGCTCGTGCGTTTTTTCATGACATTGTGTATTTGGTGCACTGTGATCGCCGGATACAATGGTCGAATGAGGTTACAATCCTGGTGGCGTCGGTGGACATGTTTTGGCTTGGCCTGGAGATGCACAAAGTGTGGTGGGACTTGTGAGTTTTGGTCCATAGACCGGAGCAGTAGGGATGGCACAGAGGGGAAACGGGGGCCGCGAACGCCGCCTGCAGCGTCGAGATTCATGGGTGCGTTTGCGCTTGCGGACTTGGGGTATTAGGCGTTGTGGGAGGTTAGTCGTAGTCTTGGGCTATGGATACCATCACGGAAAAGTTTCTACACATCCATGGGGGGTGAGAATGGTTTGTGGTGTAGTATACAGAGGATGGCGTCCAGATCTATAGAAGCAGTGAGGGGGGAGATGGGAAAGAGGCCGATTCCTGGAGAGTGGATTTGTGTGGACGGCCGATGGGACAAAGCCAGAGAGGGGCAGTGGTGTACTGTGTCGTTCATGGATCGAATTACTAGGAAGGTTATGCATTGTGTCACCGTGTCGAAAAAGGCTACAGGGGGGTCATCGCCCGCCCTCGAGAAAATAGCTTTCGAACGTGGGTTGGAGGAGCTCAAACAGATAGGATTCGTTGTCAAGGGAATCATTTCCGATGAGGGGGGCTCTTTCAGGGCAGCAGTTATTGATCAAGGGCTCAATCATCAAATGGACGTCTGGCATAAAGGTCGGAATTCGACTAGACGCTTTGTGTAGGACTTCATTGATGCAAAAAAGTCATCGTTGCGCGTACCCGAATGCAAGAGCGTGGAGGATGTTTGGCATGTCACTCCCAAACATCTGTGGGGCTAGTTGCAAGACAGTGGGTATAAAGGGCGGCTTACCCAGGGCTCCACTAGAGAGTCACTTGTGAAGGCCGTGTGCGAATTGTTGGGCAAATTCAAATATAAAAAGATGAGAGCCACAGCTGCGGCTTGGAAGTTTCCAGCCATGCAAAAGGTGTTGCGGTTGCGTCGGAAGGGGGTAGCTAGAGCGGTGGGAGATGGGAAGGAGAACAGAGGAGGGGGGGAGGAGATGGGGGAAGGACGCGCTTAAAAAAGGCAACGGTGCGAGGGCATTTCCGGGTTCGGATTGGCCTTGGTCGACATTCGCGTTCAACATGGTGGGGAGGGTGGGCGCGTAAATGTCGGTGGTCAGTGATTTTCGACACCCACAGCAGGGAATGTAGCCGTGGAGGTGGTGTCTGGCGGCAGTCTCGTGAATGGGGAGGCCAATGTAGGAGGCGGGAAGGCAGCAGAAGGGGGGGGGGGGTGTGAGGGTGGAGAGGGGGAGACATGGAGGATTTGAGGTGGGAGGATGTCAGAGAGATGTGGGGCTATGATCCGCACCCGATTCATGGTGTTCGTCCATGCTCGGAGGCGTCGTTCCTCATCATCCAGGCTTCGGTGTCAGGCAGGGTTCACACACCCGACGAGGAGGCCGATGTAGAGCACGTGACAGAGACGGATGAGGCCCTCACTTCAGGTATGATGGTGATGATATGCTAGTCTAGGCGGGATGCTGACTGAGATGTAGTGCAACAAGGAAGCTTGTTGGCTTGAATGAGGTTGTGCCAGATTTATGCCTTACGCACAGTGACGGTCTCCCGTATTTGTCCACGTGTGATCCATTCTCGCTCACCCGTTTCCTCGTTCTCTTTGTTGTGCATATGCCTATTATTGTGCAGACACTCATGATACGGTAGCGCGCGACGAGGATGCAGTTGAACCCGAGTCGCCTCATCGTCGCTGGGAGGAGAGGGGGACAAAGAAGAGGCGGCGGGAGGAGTTGGAGGGGGTGGAAAACGACGATTTGTCCATGGAGGATCTCGTCGAGGAAGTGACCGTGGGGCAGCGTTTTAGTGTGCACTTCCACTATGTCATGGTGCGCAATGCGACACTCGCAAGACTGGGTCTCCCCATGACTGCTGAGGATGTGGCAGCTGAGCTCGCCCTCGCTGCTGACCATTGGGCGGGTCTACATGCCGGTTGTGCTAGGGGGGACGTCCTTCCTCGTTGCGTGAAGGACAACTGGGGCCCTGAGAGTGTTGTGTACGAGCCTGACTCTGAGACCCACAAGGCGGTGAAAGAGTGGCTGGCCACTCACTGTAGCGCAGAACAGATGCAACCCTACGTGCTTGGGGCGGGGAGTTGGCTAAACGAATCATTCCACTCCCTCATCTGCAAGTATGCTCCC
Source organism: Closterium sp. NIES-65 (assembly GCA_948144175.1). Lineage (NCBI taxonomy): Eukaryota > Viridiplantae > Streptophyta > Zygnematophyceae > Desmidiales > Closteriaceae > Closterium > Closterium sp. NIES-65. The sequence continues at coordinate 383,386 of CANXME010002194.1, forward strand.
AAGCACGTGAGGTTCTTGGGGAGCATGGAGGCTCGCATTGCGTTGGTCGTGCTCCACTAGAACAACACTGTGGAGCGGGTGGTCAAGGCGTACAAAACCTGGGTCCGAAAGGCGACACGGGTCAGGCGTGGCAAGAAGGATCGTTTTCTGGGCCCCATGGACTGGACCTGGGTCGACAACATCATGCGCGACTGGACGGCTTCCCGGGGGAGGCCTGAGCCTGCTCCGCCTGTGGTTACACCCGATTCGGATGCACCCGAGTCCGTTCCCCCATGAGACACTGTGGATTTTTTTTCCACCCCGCCTCCAGCCACAATATTCTGTCCAGGCCGGGAATCGACCAGCAGCACCAGCTTGCGGAGATAACTGCTGCAACGGGAGCTAGACTACGGGCTAGGCACGTGTGCTCGTGTGATCTCTGCGTTCGTTCACTTAGTCATTTCCTTGTGTTTACGCTTCTTACTAGTTCACGGGGAGAATTGGCAAGAGTTTCACTAGGAAAACATGACAACAAAGATCCAATGAAGTTGGCAATGCAAGACTACATCAGAGCTAGCATTCAGGTCGGCCAACTGCCAGCGCAGCTTGGTCGACCGCGTTCCAGCACGACTTGGTCGACCGCACTCCAGCAAGGCAAGGTCGACGGCGTGCCAACGTCGCAGGTTGATGGCGTACCAGCATTACTCACGCAGGACAGCAGTGGACCCGCTTCGCAGGTGCGCGCAGATGATTGGCGTGCAGAGTCTCGTCACCTGCACAGCGCACACACCACGTCAACCTCGAGCTGACGACTGCCTCTGATCCGCCACGACGACCTCGGGATACCACCACCGAGGTCGGTCTCGCCAACTTCGCCTGGGCGACCGTCGCACTCCTCCGCAGCACTTCGTCACCCAGGTAACCTGGTCGACCGGGCAACCATATCGACCAGCAGCTCCCGTACGTGCCCGTCGACCTCCCAAGTCGACGACCACCTCCATGTCGACCTCACCAGGACGACCACGCCCCTCGGTCGACCTCCTCCAGGTCGACGTCCCTTCTGGTCGACCAGCTCCACGTCGACCAGCATTGAGTCGGCCAGCGCAGTTGTCGGCCGACCACCCACGTCGCCCACCTGAAGTCGGCGTCACGAAGTTGACGTCACCAAGTTGACGTCCTCCGCAGGTCGACTCCTAAGTCGACCTCCCCAAAGTTGGCGCCACCCTGAAGTCGGCGCCCGTGCAGTGGTCCCCGTGCAGGTCGACCTCCTCGTCAACCAGCTCGCCCACTGCTGCAGGTCGGCTGCTCCCCTAACACCCGACCACGATGTCGGCTCCGCCCAAGCGAGGACGGGGCCAACACACAACTCCCGTTGACACTCCCCTGCCGCGTTCACGCTTGGGCACCCAGCCTACACGGTTGTACAGCTCCGAGAATGGCCCGTCGTCGTGCACCCAACACACAGCACGCCGGTCACCGCACCAGCCATGCAAGAGGGCATGGCACCTACTGCTGCACGTCGTTATCGCCGTTGCCCACGTCGGCCAAGCGCACCTGGCCGATTGCGACGGAGCACCGGTTGAAGGCTGGATAGTACAGCGCCTTCGTCAGGAAGTCGGCTGGCTGCTCAGCGGTCGGGATGTACTGCAGCGAGAACTTCCCGCGCTTCACCATGTGCTGCAGCTAGGCCTGTCTCCGCTCCATGTGCTTGAGGTTGCCCGTCAACCCCATGCCCTCGGCGACTGTGATAGCCGACTTGTTGTCCACTCGCAGGACAGTCGGCTTCCCGGCGTCCAGCTGCCGGAACTCCGCAAGAAGGAAGCAAAGGCGGCGTCCCTCCTTGCCAGCTTCAGTGGCCGCAACGTACTCCGACTCGGTCGACGACAGCGTCGCGCACTTGATGCGCTGGCTCGACCAGGAGACCGCGGCCCCACCGTAGACGAACACGTACCCACCCGTGCTCGTCCTGTTCTGCTTGTCACCCGGCATCATCGGCGTCCACGTAGCCGACCAGCTCCAGCGACTCAGGTCCACCGCCGAACTCCAGGGCGGTGTCGCGTGTGTTGGTGAGGTAGGCGAGGCAGCGGTCGACCTCGCGCCAGTGCTGGTCGCTCCTCACCGTGAGGCCGCTCCCCAGCTTGCTGCAGGCAAAGGCGATGTCCGGCCTCGTCGTTGTCGCCGCGAACTGCAACGAGCCGACCTTCTGCCGGTACTCCTCTTCCTGGCGTTCATGCGCCTCCTCGTCGTCGAAGGTGAGCTCGGCGTAGGCGTCGACCAAGACCGGCGTCTTCGGGGTGCGCCCGGTCTGCTCCTCGTCGATGAAGCACCTACGCAGCCTGTCGGTGTAGCCCTGCTGGTGCAGCCACAACTTCCCCGCCGACCTGTCGCGCACGATCTCCAGCCCGAGATACTTCTGCACCGGCGAGATCTCGCGCAGCTCGAAGGCGGCTTCCAGCAGCTCCTTCAGCTCCTTCAGCATCGCGGCGCTGCTGCTGGCGGCAAGTAGGTCGTCGACGTAGACCAGCACCCAGCATGCCACTCCGTCCTTTCCGACCTTGAAGTAGAGAGCCTCGTCGACCTGGCTCTTCTTCCACCCGGCGCCGACCAGCACATCGTTGAGCGCCAAGTACCACAACAGCGGCGACTGCTTCAGCCCGTACAGGCTCTTCAGCAGCTTGCACACCCGGCCGGATCCGTCGTTGAAGTAGTCCGGCTGGGACATGTACAGCACCCGATCGAGCTTGCTCTGCAGGAAGGCGTTCTTCATGTCGAGCTGCATCAGGTTAAGGTCGAGGACAGCGACGATGCTGAGGAAGATCCTCAGCGTGACGTAGCTGCCCACCGGCGCGAACGTCTCGTCGTAGTCGGCGTCGTACACCTGTGTGAAGCCCTTCACGACCAGCCTCGCCTTCTCGCGCTCGACGGTGTCGTCGACGTGGTACATCGTCGTCAACACCCACCGGTTCTTCATGACGTTCACGTCCCGGTGGGCGTTCGACCAGCTCCCACGTTCCCATGTTGAGGAGGCTGCGAATCTCCTCCTCCATGGCGGCCTTCACCGCCGGGCCCTTCCAGCTCGCCAACGCCTCCTTCACCGTCATCGTCGAGACGTCCCAACGGTGCTTGGGGTCGGCTAGCATGTCGAGGTCGAGCTCTGGAAACTCCTCATCCTCCTCGGCATCGTCGTACAGCAGGTCGTCGGCCTCATCGTCCACGTCGTACACCGTGGTGAAGGCAGCGGGGACGAAGAAGTCAGGCGGCCTCCGAAGTCGGCCTGAACGCCGTGGTCGTGGCTAGACCTCCTCGGCGTCCCCTCCATCGTCGCTGTTGTCGCTGCCCTCGGCGTCCTGCTGCTCCTCAGCCGGCGTCCCAGCCGACTTCTCCCCTGTGGTCGGCGTCCCAGCCGACTTCTCCCCTATGATTGGCTCCCCTGCCGACTGCCCGGTCGCCGACCGCTCCTTGGTCGGCGTCACTGCTACCTGCTCCTTTGTCGGCCGCTGGTCCCTCGACCTGCTTCTCGACCTGCTCGTCCCCTGTCGACGTCGACTGCAATCCCACGTCGACCTGCCGCTCGTCACGTCGGCCACCGGCGATGCACTTGGCCGAAGGCGACGTCCCACTACTCCCCCCATCGCCGGAGGCCGACACCGAGGTCAGCCCACGCAGGTCGGCCACGAGGGGAGGGGGCAGGGGTCGGAGGGGGAGGGGTAGGGGGGCGGACGTCCTCGACGTCCTCAATAGCAAGCTCACCGACCTCGGCAAGCAGTGGCAGCGTCACCGACGAGGTGTCAGAGGGCGGGGTGGGCGACGAGCGGCCGGACACCGACCCGTGCTCCGTCTTCCATTCGGCCAGCAACATCTCCTCGTAGAACACCACGTCCGACGTGGTGGCCACCCGGTCGGTGTCGACGTCGAGGAGCTCCCAGCCCTTGCTCGCCGCCGACACACCAAGGTGCAGGCCCCACCTGGCCTTCAGCTGCAGCTTCCCACCACGCTGCTGCTCGGGGACTAAGAACTGCGCCATGCAGCCCTACACCCGCGCCAGCGACAAGTCGGGCTTCTTCCCGGTCAGCAGCTGGTACGGGCGTCGTCCCCGGCGGCAGCGCCGACCTCTCAAGGCAGTTGCGGACCCAGACGGCCTGCCAGAGAGCGAGGTGCCACCAGTGGTGCTGCACGCCCATGTGCAGCAGCATTGTCCGCACCGACTCCACCACTCTCCTCATCTCCCGCTCCGCCATGCCGTTCTGCTGCGGGGTGTATGGGCAGGTCAGGTCGTGGACGATCCCCTTGCCGTTCACGAAGTCGGTGAACTGCTTCCCGAGGAACTCCCCTCCACGGTCAGAGCGCAGCATCAACACCGACTTCTTCGTCTGCCGCTCAGCCATCGCCAGCCACTTGCACGAACACCGTCAACGCATCTGACTTCTTGGTGGCCGGCTTCACCCACACGTAGCGGGTCTTGCGGTCCTTCAGCAACAAGAAGTACAGGCTGCCATCCTTGGCAGCCATGCGGAACGGCCCGCACAGGTCGATGTGCACGACGGCCAGCACGTCGTCGACGTCAGAGCCTTGGTCGGGGAAGGTGTGCCCGCGCCAGCTTCCTGCCGACGCACGAGACACACGGTGAGTCGGCGTCCTGTGCCGACTTGAGGTCCCAGCCCATGGCGACCTCGTTCTTCGCCGAGCTCCGTATGGTGTCCATGCCCGACATGTGCAAGCCGCGCATGCATCCGGTCCGGCGTGCGACTTCGTCTTCGAGACGATCGCCCGCAGAGCCACAACCTCCGTCGTGGGCGACGTCGACCTCGTTGAGCAGGGACGCAGGTCGGTGCAGAGGACGGCGCCCGGAGTACGTCGCCCGACCGAGCACCACTCCGGCTGCAGAGACGAGCATCATTCCCTCTCCGTCCTCCTGCAGCTTCACGCCGTGCTCCTTCAGCTGGCCGGACGACAGCAGGTTGGCCCGCACACCCGGGACATACAGTACGTCGGGGATGAGTACCTGCTTCTCCCCGGCCTCCCCTTGTAGGGCGACGGTGCCACGGCCCTGGACCGTCCTGCACTGCCCCATTGAAGCCGCGCACGATGCCTGATGGCGCCGCTCGGACTGCAGGTTGACGAAGGCTACCTTCGTCCCCATCAGGTGGGTGGGAACAACCGCTGTCGAGCAGGACCACGCGCCGGGGTTCGCCTGCACAGCTGCCGCCCACCAGCCGTAGAAGTCCCTCCTCCGGCCTCCGGCGCCAGCGAGACGGTCGGCTAAGACCGCCGCCCACGAGCACGACGTCGTCTTGTCATCCCGCGCCTTGCGCCAGTAGGGGAGTCGGCGTCCTTCGCCGATGTCAGACATCTTGGTCGACTGCTTCTCCTTGCGCGCCACGGTTTCCTCCTCGCCGAGGACGACGACTGCTCGAAGCCTCCCGCGGCCGCCCTTGTCGTTGTCGTCGGAGTCACTGCGGTCGGGACACTCGAAGTAAGGGTGATTGGGGTTCGGTGCAGATCCAGCACTCCCGGACCGTCACCTCCTCCTCCTTGATCGCCGTCCTTGGTCGACTTCTTCTCGACCTCCTTGGTCGACTTCCAGCCACCGCTCCCCCGCCGCCACCAGACTGTCCGCGCTGTCCTGGTCGGCCTCCTTGCTTCGCCGGGGCGACGAAGTTGGCCTGCGCCAAGAGTTCCTGTGACCGCTCAGCCTCCTGCATCGCCTCGTCCTGCACGATGTACGAGGTCAGGTTGTCCTCGTTGAGCGTCGCCCTTGTGCTCGGCGCCATGGACAGCCGCTTCAGGAGGTTATAGCTGCTAGAAAGTCCCTGCATGACATGGGTGATGTACGACGCCGTGGAGTACTGCGCGCCGGCCATCCTGATAGTGGCGAGAATTCGCCGGGCTCGGTTGCAGTAGTCAGTCGCTGTCTCCTCGTCACCCATACGCAGGTGCGTCACCTGTCCCTCCAGCTCGCTGGGCGATGAACAGGTCGTTGGTGACCTGGTACGTCGACTCAATGAAGTGCCACGCCCGGTGGCCGGCGTCGATGTACTCCCGGCACCACTTTAAGGCAATCTGCACGCCCGGCGAGAGCAGCACCGCGAGATGACCGTGAAGGTCAACAGCTGCACGGCGCGAAACTCCGCCCGCAAGTCAGGGTGGTGCTCCCCAGGCGTCGCCACGGTCCCTCGGGCAAAGCCAATCAGCCCGGCCATCTCCAGCTGGGGCTCGATAGCTTCCTTCCAGGTGAGAATGTCGGGTCGACCGACCAGTGGGGGGGTGACTGAGATCCTGTCCGGCGTGAACTTGAAGTAGCCGTAGCTCGGCGCAATCCCACGTGCCGTCATCTGGGACGCCGACATCGCGACAGCCCACTCCGTCGACCTCCGACGTCACCCTGCGAAGAGCCTGCAGCCTCCGACGACTGCATCCCTCGCGCCTGAACGCCGCCGACTTCACCGGCGTGTATCACACCTCTCTGCCTCAACGTGCCTCCAGCACTGCTGCCGACTTGACCACCACCGGCGTTGACGCCCACGTCGACGCCGCCTTCGTTGTTCACCAGACGAGGAGAGGCAGGTCGAGACGGGTGCTCTC